>CM060328.1:2377011-2399511 GCA_030674155.1 Stramonita haemastoma | reverse complement strand
TCTCTCTCTCTCTCTCTCTCTCTCTCTCTCTCTCTTCTCTATATCTCATTTGAATTCTGTCACTGGTCATATACCATCCTTTACCCTCCAACCCCCTCCCCACCCCCCCTTCAATCCCTCCCCAACATCTGTCCACCAGTGTCCTGCAGTGTTTATTTGCACTGCCTCTTCGCCCCCACCAGTTCATCCTGAAGAATTTTTCCTGGGCAATGGGCAGTGTGCTCAGCTTTCCCCTTAAACCCCAGTCAACTGGCGGCCTGCTGGGAAAAGGGGGCCTGTGTCAACTTCTCTAACACTCTTGACCTCCCTCCCTCCCTCCTTCCCCCACTTTCTGTCATTCCCTCCCCCCTTCCCTCCCTTTTTTGATTTTGGGGTTTTGTACAGAGGGGGAGGAAGGGGTAGAGAGACAGATGGAGAGAGACAGTGAGTGGGTGAGAGTAAGTGAGTGAGTTTTTTAAATTTATTTATTTCATTCTTTTATATCGAGGATAATGGAATAAGCACTCATATTTTATTTTATTTTATTTATTCTTTTATATCGAGGCTAATGGAATAAGCACTCGTATGCTTTTTTACATACAGTCCCTGTGTGTATGCAGCTTTGTAAATTCTGTCATCTGTTGCCACTGGCACACAATGACCTACTGTTATGAAAAGCGGAACAGGTTTTTAACATGTGCGCAAGATGTTCTGCGCATGTTCACGCACACACACAGTCTCCTCCGAAGGAGTTTTTTTGGGGGAGTGGAGTCAGCACTGATGTTAACTCCAGAGAGAAGAATGGGAAAAACAGGTATAGGAGGAGGTCGGGAGGAGGAGGATGTGTTTATGGGGATGATTTACTGTGGTCATACAGTAGTTTGTTAGTTGTAATGTAGGCCAGTTGTGGACAGTGTTTGTTGTAATGTAGGCCAGTTGTGGACAGTGTTGGTTGTAATGTAGGCCAGTTGTGGACAGTGTTTTAATGTAGGCCAGTTGTGGACAGTGTTAGTTGTAATGTAGGCCAGTTGTGGACAGTGTGAGTTGTATGTAGGCCAGTTGTGGACAGTGTTAGTTGTAATGTGGCCAGAAGAGTTTAATGGATGGACAGTGTAATAGAATTGTAATGTAGGCAGTTGTGGACAGTGTTTGTTGTAATGTAGGCCAGTTGTGGACAGTGTTAGTTGTAATGTAGGCAGTTGTGGACAGTGTTTGTAATGTAGGCCAGTTGTGGACAGTGTTAGGTTGTAATGTAGGCCAGTTGTGGACAGTTATTTAATGTAGGCCAGTTGTGGACAGTGTTAGTTGTAATGTAGGCCAGTTGTGGGGAGGAGTGGGGGTGGTAAGGTTGTAATGTAGAGCGCAGTTGTGGACAGTGTTAGTTGTAATGTAGGCCAGTTGTGGACAGTGATTAGTTGTAATGTAGGCCAGTTGTGGACAGTGTTTGTTGTAATGTAGGCCAGTTGTGGACAGTGTTAGTTGTAATGTAGGCCAGTTGTGGACAGTGTTGTTGTAATGTAGGCCAGTTGTGGACAGTGTGAGTTGTAATGTAGGCCAGTTGTGGACAGTGTAGTTGTAATGTAGGCCAGTTGTGGACAGTGTTTAGTTGTAATGTAGGCCAGTTGTGGACAGTGTTGAGTTGTAATGTAGGCCAGTTGTGGACAGTGTAGTTGTAATGTAGGCCAGTTGTGGACAGTGTTAGTTGTAATGTAGGCCAGTTGTGGACAGTGTTAGTTGTAATGTAGGCCAGTTGTGGACAGTGTTAGTTGTAATGTAGGCCAGTTGTGGACAGTGTTAGTTGTAATGTAGGCCAGTTGTGGACAGTGTTTAGTTGTAATGTAGGCCAGTTGTGGACAGTGTTGTTGTAATGTAGGCCAGTTGTGGACAGTGTTAGTTGTAATGTAGGCCAGTTGTGGACAGTGTTGTTGTAATGTAGGCCAGTTGTGGACAGTGTTGTTGTAATGTAGGCCAGTTGTGGACAGTGTTTGTTGTAATGTAGGCCAGTTGTGGACAGTGTGAGTTGTAATGTAGGCCAGTTGTGGACAGTGTTGTTGTAATGTAGGCCAGTTGTGGACAGTGTTGAGTTGTAATGTAGGCCAGTTGTGGACAGTGTTGTAATGTAGGCCAGTTGTGGACAGTGTGAGTTGTAATGTAGGCCAGTTGTGGACAGTGTTAGTTGTAATGTAGGCCAGTTGTGGACAGTGTTGTAATGTAGGCCAGTTGTGGACAGGAGGGGAGGAAGGGGTAGCAGAGGTCAGAAGGTGATATATGTGTTGTTGATGGCCGTGTGATGAACAGTGGTTTTGGAGAGATTGTTTCACAGGAGGGAGGGAGGGAGGGAGGAGGAGAGAGGAGGAGAAGGGAGGAAGAGAGAGAGAGAGAGAGGAGGATTGGTGGAGGAGGAGAGGGAAGTGATGGAGGGAGAGGGAGGGAGAGAGAGATGAGAGACTAGATTTAGTGTTGAGATGGAGGGTGAGAGAGGAGAGAGATGAGAGAGATGAGTGAGGAGATGAGAGAGATGAGAGAGAGAACAGATTTAGTGTTGGAGAGAGAGAGAGGAGGAGGAGAGGAGGAGAGAGAGAGAGAGGAGATGAAGATTATTGAGAGAGATGAGAAGAGAAGAGGAGAGATGAGGAGAGGGATTGACGAGAGAGAGAGAGAGAGAGAGAGAGGAAGAAAAACTAGCCTAGTTAATTTCAGCACAGACGACAATGTCAGAAGGACTGTAACAATAAAACACCATGATCACCAATTTGTTGTCACACCATATGGTTCTGTAATCAACAGACAGACAGACAGACAGGTTGGGACAGTGTGGACATTTGACAGGCATCAGATGCACAGCAGCCACTGGGGGCTATGGGGGAGGAGGAAGAGGAGGGGAGGAGGGGTTTTCTTCCAGGTGTGAAGTGGAAACAGAGGGTTTGCAGCACTTGCCTGACAGTTTCCCCCTGCCCCAATTTGCTAGCAGCTTTGGAGCTTAGGGCTTTTTGTTGTTGTTGTTTTTTTTTATTTGGGGGAGGGGGGGAGGCAGTTTTGTCTTCTTCAGATCAGACAAAATGAACTAAAAAAACGGGGGGGGGGGGGGGGGGGGGGATGAGGGACTGGTCAAAAGTGAGAAAGGGAAAATAGAATGAAGAAAAGAGAGAAGTAACGATACAGACGACAGATCAGTATTACTGCACGGTTAAGGTTGCATCCCTTGTGGTTCTCTAACGCGATGAAAGCATATTTGCCTTTGAAAAAAAAAGAGGTCATCAGAAGTGACTCACGACTGAAGATTTGCCCCTAAAACTGCAGGTGAATGGACTGGAGAAAGTTTGTCACGTAGGAGGGACAGTGTACATTCCTCACACATAGAAAATAAAGGACAGCTGTAGTTTAGCGGGTTATAACTTTCAGTCATTGGGTGGTAAGTCAGGTCACCATCAGTGAACCAGCTTATGATACATCGCCTGAAGAAAGTCAGTGCTTTGCCGTGGTGACTCCTACAGGAGTTTAGGGAGAAGTCGTGTGCTTTTCTTGCCTTCTGGAAAGAAGCATTTTACATAGAGGAGGTTGTGTGTGAGAAGCATTTTACTCAGAGGTTGTGTGTACTTCAAAGCTACAAGCACTTGGCTTGTAGCCTGCCCAGCCCTCTTATCATTCATGTGTGACAGGTCTCATTTTTCATATACCTGAAGAGGTGGTTCATGTATATATATCTGTAGAGCTAGACATACATGTATCCATCTTCAGTTGTATTGGTCAGCATTTTCAGCAGTGTTGTTCTCTTCAGCTCATGCTCGGATTCGCTGTGTGTGTAAGTGTATATGTTCAGTGTTGCAAAAAAACAACAACTAAAAACCTTTGACATTATGTGGAAAATTCAAAGGGGCATATGTTCACTATTTCAAAAAAAAAACAAGATGATATGTGGAGAATTCAAAGGGACATATATTCAGTGTTGCAAAAAATAATATGTTGTGTATTCAAAGGGACATATGTTCACTATTACAAAAAAAAAACAGATGATATGTGGAAATTCAAAGGGACATATGTTCATTGTTGCAAACATAATGTATAGAGATTTCCAAGTTACATATAGATTTGAATATAACTAAACTTCAATAATAGTGATAAGAAAGATTATTCAGGGCTCTTGTAGATAACAAAACCCTAGGCTGTGAATTGTGTTTGATAAATAAACTGGGTTATTCTTCAGTAATTGATTGGTGCTCTTGATTTTCATTTCATTTCCAGACAAAACTTTCATGGGTGGACAGTCGGTATTGATGGACAGAAAACAAAACATGGAGGGCATTGGGGAGAAAGTGTCTCACATCAGTTGTTTTTCTCAGTACAATCTGTCCTTATGAATGTTTACACAAGTAGGGTGTGTGTGTGTGTGTGTGTGTGTGTGTGTGTGTGTGTGTGTGTGTGTGTGTGTGTTTGTCTCCAAGTTGTTTGTGTCAGTTAACTGAAATGAAAGGCTACGCCTATTTTGCTGAATATTGTGTTCTTGTTGTTGTTGTATTTTCTCCACTCCCATTAGGAGGGGGTGTGAGTGAAAACAGCAGTGACAATCCTGGTGGTGTGTGTGTGTGTGTGACGTTGGTTGTAGGATGGACTTTAAACAATTTTTATTTAATTTATTTTATATTTATTTTCTACTAGCTTTTTGTGTTCTCTTTTTGGCTAGACTCTATGTGGTTGTTTTCCTACTCCCAGATATGTGTTCCCATCCCCTTGCTCTCTCCTCTCTTGTGTGTACTCTTTCTGTGTGTGTGTGTGTGTGTGTGTTGTGTGTGTGTGTGTGTGTGTGTGTGTTGTTGTCTGTGTGTGTGTTCTGTGTGTGTGTTCTGTGTCGTTGTTGTGTGTGTGTGTGTGTTGTTGTCTGTCTGTCTGTCTCTCTCTCTCTGTCTCTGTCTCTGTCTGTTCTCTGTCTGTCTGTCTCTCTCTCTGACTCTGTGTGTGTGTGTATGTGTGTGTGGCGTGGTGCATGCGTGACGTGTGTGAGACAGAGCAGAGACAGAGAGAGAGAGACAGAGACAGACCAGAGAGAGAGACAAGAGAGGGGTAGGTGAAAAGTTAAGACTCAGGAATCATGCCTTGTAATGTGGAAATGAATGCACGATCACTGCAGTGGTGTCTTTTTTAGGGGCTGGGTCAGCTGCAGATAATTGTCACTGTCCCTGTGAAGTGGAGAGGCACAGGGGCTGCATAATCTGCTGTTTGTTTTGTTGTGGTTTTATTTTTTTTTTTAAAGTAAGGGCAGATTGGGCTTAGTTTTTTATGTTGTATCATGGATGAAAAGTGTCAACATTAGGGGAGGGAGGGAGAGGGAGGGGAGAGAGAGGGAGGAGAGAGAGAGAGAGAGAGAGAGAGAGAGGAGAGAGAGAGAGAGAGAGAGAGAGAGTGGAGGGAAGAGAGTAGTGAGAGAGGGACAGAGAAGACAGGGATGACGAGTGGAGCAGATAGAGGGTCGATAGAGACAGACAGAGTGTGGTGACAGTAGGTGATGAGGGAATGACACCTGATGTAGGTGCGTAGGTGGGGGTGACCAGACTGGCGTGGGGGGAAGTAGGGTCTGCCCCCCCCCCCCCCCCCCAACATACCATTACTTAGATATAGAGTCTCTCTCTGTCTCTCTCTCTCTCTGTCTCTCTCTCTTTCTCTTTCTCTGTCTCTCTGTTTCTCTATCTCGTCTGTCTGTCTGTCTCTCTCTGTCTCGTCTCTGTCTGTCTGCTCTGTCTGTCTGTCTGTCTGTCTTCTGTCTGTCTGTCTCTCTTCTCTCTCTCTCTCTCTCTCTCTCTCTCTCTCTCTTCTCTCTCTCTCTCTCGCTCTCTCTCTCTCTCTCTCTCTCTCTCTCTCTCTCTCTCTCTCTCTCTCTCTCTCCTCTCTCTCTCTCTCTCTCTCTCTCCCCTCTCTCTCTCTCCCCCCCCCCTCTCTCTCTCTCTCTCTCTCTCTCTCCCCTCTCCCTCTCCCCTCTCTCCTCTCTCCTGGCCTCATTGACTGGTAGGGGGAGTGTGGTGGAGTGACACAAGCCCTCATAAAGGCCAGGCCAGGTCTGGTTTAGCTAGCTAGGCCTAGCTATACCTAGCTGGCTGGCTGGCTTACTTACTCAGTGTCTGGCTGTGTTATTGAGAAGGGTAGAGAGAGGTAGGTAGGTGGGAGAGAGAACAACTGATCTGCTCAGCCAGCACTAAAGCCCCTAACAACAGGTGATTGCCTGCTTTCTTTCTTTCCTTTTTTAACAATTTTTTTCTTTCTTTCTTTCTCCCCCTTCTTTCATTCTGCTCCCCCCTCCCCCGCCCTCCCCTCTCTATGTTTTTTCCGGTTTGTGTGTACCCATGTGTCCAGCCTAAGCAGTGTAGGTAGATCTAGGTAGGTAGGTAGGTATGGGGTGGACAAATGAAGGCATGGGTGGGTTGAGGGGCCTGAATAGACTGGTGCGTGAAGTCTGCTTCGATGATTATTCTTTACCCCGAAGCGGAAAGAGGTCAACAACTGTAGGAATGTTCCCCTCTCTCTCTCACTCACGTAGGTTATGTTGTTTGGTTTGGTCTCAGTTGTGTGTGTGGTGGAGAGTTTAGGGGTTCGCACTTATGTCCGTTCAGATGGGGATCTTTCAAAGAAAGGAGTTACTCAATTTTTCTCTGGTGAACGTGGGGGTTGTGATGTGGTTTTTATGGGGAAACGCTGGCAGTAAGTATGATGGGGTTCCCCCTTTAGTGTTGTCAGGGTTGTGTACTTGACTAGGATGGCGCTTAACCGCTGCTAGTTTTATTTGCGGTAGGGTTCGTGTTTGTCGGCGTTTGTGGTCTCTGGCTGTAGTTTTATTGAAGTAGCATTGTTTGATGGGTTTGTGTTTGTGAGGTCTTCGGGTTTCTCTTGATGGTTAAAGGCGGGGTGAGGTTTGTCGGGTGGATTAGCGTTTGGTGGGTTTTGCTGTATTATATCATGTATCATATATCACAGACACAGACACACACACACACACACACACACAGACACATGCATACACACACACACACACACACACACACACACACACACACACACACACACACACACACACACACACACACACACACACACTTACACATACACACACTCACACACTCACACACATACACACACAAACACTTACACACACACACACACACATACACACACACACTCACACACTCCACACACAACACACACACAGACACACACAACACACACAGACACACACAGACACAACACAACACACACACACACACACACACACACACACACACACACACACACACACACACACACACACACACACACACACACACACACATTTTTTAAATGCTCACCTGATTTTTCTGATTTGTCCGTCATGTATTTATATATTAAACATAGACTTTTAACAAGGAAAGAGATGGCTTTTTGGAGCAAAATAATCTGCCTTCTCTTCAGGGGTGGTGGGGATGAAGCTAGTAATATGTTGGTGGCTCAACTTTCAGTTGAGCAGTAGAAAAAAAAAAGTGGAGTGTGAGAGTGTGTGTGTGTGTGTGTGTGTGTGTGTGTGTGTGTGTGTGTGTGTGTGTGTGTGTGTGTGTGTGTGTTTGTATGTGTGTATGTGTGTGTGTTCATTTACTTATCCTTGTTTGTATGCATGGCACAGATCAGTGAAGTATAAACAAGAATAAGTATCAGCAGTGTGTGATATATGTGTGTTATGTCAGTTAATTCCCGTGACTTTGGTCTATATATAGTTAATGTATGAAGTATCATGTACCAGCTTGTGACCCTATGAACTCGATGAATATGGGGATGAGTAAGTTTGATGGAATGCGCATACCGTTTAATTTGATTTCCGTGGTTGTGGTAGAAATGGTTAATAATGGTTATGATATAATCAGACCACCCTCGTCAGAACTTCATTCAAGGCTTTGCTGGGAAGCTTGATGTCAGACAGGCGTGTGTGAGAATGAATAATGAATTCATGATAAACTTACCAGACAAGTTTTGTGGTTTGTAGCATTCTATCAAAGACAAGATGTGTGTGTGTGTGTGTGTGTGTGTGTGTGTGTGTGTGTGTGTGTGTGTGTGTGTGTGTGTGTGTGAGTATGCATTTATGCACATTGGCATGCGTTTGTGCCTGTGCTGTGTGCATGATGCTTGTTAGCAAACATAAGAGACAGAGAGGTACTATGCATTGAAAGGGATGTGGCATGGAGATCTTGCATGTTGGTTTGTGTATAAGGTTTTGAAGGAGAGAGAAAAAGTGTATAAAATTTGGTTGGAGAGAGAAAGAGTGTATAAGGTTTTGAAGGAGAGAGAAAGAGTGTATAAAATTTGGAAGGAGAGAGAAAGAGTGTATAAAATTTGGAAGGAGAGAGAAAGAGTGTATAAAATCGGAAGGAGAGAGAAAGAATGTATAAAATTTGGAAGGAGAGAGAAAGAGTGTATAAAATCGGAAGGAGAGAGAAAGAATGTATAAAATTTGGAAGGAGAGAGAAAGAGTGTATAAAATCGGAAGGAGAGAGAAAGAATGTATAAAATTTGGAAGGAGAGAGAAGGGTCAGAGAAAAACAGAGATATTGCAATGGCCAGTGACATTCTACTTGTCAAGATAATTTATTTTTCAGTTTTTCCACTGAGTAAATACTTTTCTCCCCTTGACATTGTTGCAGTATCTGCAGCAATCTCTGAAGTTGATGCAACTTTCATGTCTTGTTTTGTGTGTGTTCAGCATGGTTTGTGAATCAGTGTGTCATCATTCTCTCTGATGTTGATGCAACTTTCATGTCTTGTTTTGTGTGTGTTCAGCATGGTTTGTGAATCAGTGTGTCATCATTCTCTCTGATGTTGATGCAACTTTCATGTCTTGTTTTGTGTGTGTTCAGCATGGTTTGTGAATCAGTGTGTCATCATTCTCTCTGATGTTGATGCAACTTTCATGTCTTGTTTTGTGTGTGTTCAGCATGGTTTGTGAATCAGTGTGTCATCATTCTCTCTGATGTTGATGCAACTTTCATGTCTTGTTTTGTGTGTGTTCAGCATGGTTTGTGAATCAGTGTGTCATCATTCTCTCTGATGTTGATGCAACTTTCATGTCTTGTTTTGTGTGTGTTCAGCATGGTTTGTGAATCAGTGTGTCATCATTCTCTCTGATGTTGATGCAACTTTCATGTCTTGTTTTGTGTGTGTTCAGCATGGTTTGTGAATCAGTGTGTCATCATTCTCTCTGATGTTGATGCAACTTTCATGTCTTGTTTTGTGTGTGTTCAGCATGGTTTGTGAATCAGTGTGTCATCATTCTCTCTGATGTTGATGCAACTTTCATGTCTTGTTTTGTGTGTGTTCAGCATGGTTTGTGAATCAGTGTGTCATCATTCTCTCTGATGTTGATGCAACTTTCATGTCTTGTTTTGTGTGTGTTCAGCATGGTTTGTGAATCAGTGTGTCATCTGAAGATGATGCTGTTTTCAGTTAATTCAGATTTCAGGCAGATTTCTCTGTGCACATCCAGTTAGCAATTGTGAAGATCCCTTCCTTCCTTTCTTCCTCCATTAATTTGTTGACAGTTTTATTGCGGTGTTATCTGAACGTGAAATCAAAAAGTATCTCAGCAATTTGCTTGCCTGCCTGCCTTCCCACAAGTTGACAGCTTATCCTGGAGGGAGGCGAGGGGGGGGGGGGGGGGTGTATGAGGGTGCAGGGGATGGATGGATGGATAGATACTGAGATAGCAGCCTGGGAAAGATCGGCGATTTAGACCACCTCCCTACATTCAAATGTTCAAATATGTTCATATACCTTAAGGCAACTTCCTGCCTAACGGAAGTTTTTTTTGTTGTTGTATACATGTGTGTGGGACCCCTCCATTTCTTGGTGTGTGCAGTTAGTGTAGCGAGGAATGTGACAGTTGGGTGTGTAAGTCACTTTGTGGAGTGGATCAGAGGTGAAAACAAGTATCCGCTAGGTTTATTTATATGTTGTATTGATTAATTCAGGGTTCGCGATAACCGGTAATTGTCGGTATTTTACCGATTGTAAACGGGGAATACCGAAAATTTTCGAAGCAGCCGGTACCGCGTACCGGTTCTGTTTGCCTGTGACCGATTAGATTTCCGTCTCAAAAAAAAAAGTCTGAAGTGACGTTTTCTGACAGTCAGTCATGCGCCTGTACTGTGCTTACCGCACCTACCCCTTCCCACCCCTTCCGACGAACATCTTTAGCGCCAGCCTCATTAGCCTAGCACGCAGAACAGCAAGCTTTACTGTGAAAGAATAGAGCTTCGCACTCTTCTCGGCATGACAGCGACTTCCATTCACATTGAGTAAATGGAGCCTAGATTTATTTATTCTGTATTCTTTTAATCTTTTATATCGAGGATAATGGAATAAGCACTCCTGTGCTTTTTCACATCCAGTCCCCGTGTGTATGCAGTTTTGTAAATGTAATCCGTTCCCACCGGCACACGACGGCCTGCTCTTACGAAAAGCGAAAAGCGAGGGTCTATGACTATGAATTTGCGCGTTGCTTTCAGAGAGAAGAGTCGAAAACCAAATCTAAAATGAACAAAGATCTAGATGAGCGCTAAGCATAGAAACAAGAAAGAAGAATATGTCACACGAATGATGCCATGCAAAACAACAGTCTGACACGGACAGTGGCACAGGCGCTAGAAAAAAAATCCTATTTCCTTCGTGGCTTCATGCCCAAGAAGCGAGTGGCAGCAAGCAGCACGGCAGTCAAAGTCTGAGAGATTCGCGTTCAATTTAGATTTAGTTTTGCTGCCGAACAATCCCCCCCTCCCCCACCCCCTCACTGATTAGTTTCGTTTTGTTCACAGTACGTACCGGATTTTATTTTCTGGGGACCGATTTTGGGGGAGTTGGTCAAGATGTCTCTGAAATGGCAACTTGCAGTACCGGTTTTAAAAAATCCTAGCGCGAACCCTGTAATTAATGTACTACTGTCTGTATTTAATGCACTCTGTGGGGTCTGGGATTTTTGGGGGCTGCTTTTTGCGGAATGATGGATTTTATTTTCAGCTTTGTTCATGAATGGATGTGTGTGTGTGTGTGTGTGTGTGTGTGTGTGTGTGTGTGGTGTGTGTGTGTGTGTGTGTATGTATGTATGTATGTCTGCATGCGTGCAGAGACATGTGTACATCTGTGTGTGTGTGTGTTTGTGTGTGGGTGCATGCATGTGAGCGAGCGAGTGAGTGTATGTGTGTGTGTGGGTGCATGCATGTGAGCGAGCGAGTGAGTGTATGTGTGTGTGTGTATGTGTGCACGCGTGCACATTTGTGCAGGTACGTACATATACTATTAAGTGATGTACATACACATATACTATAAAGCATTATTTTATTCCCAACACTGGAGCTAAGCATCATTTCTCTGTGTGTGTGTGCGTGTGTGGCAGGTACGTACATATACAATGAAGTGATGTACTCACTTGTTTTTCAAACATTGCTTTATTCCCAACGCTGGAGCTAATCCTAGTTTTCCTCTGTGTGTGTGTGTTGTAGCACAAGGATAAGGAGAGCAGCAAGGTGAAGCATTCCCATCACTTTCTGGCAGCCTCCATCAGCAATGCCACAACCTGTGATGTGTGCCACAAACCTATGGCCAACAAACCTGCACTGCGTTGTGAAAGTGAGTCACCACCGTCATCGTTGTCATTGTTGTCGTCATCATCAACATCATCATCACCTTCACGGTCTCCATTGTCATTGCCATCATCAACATCACCACCATCGTCGTCATCACCACCATCATCATCACCACCACCACCACTACCACCACCACTACCACCACCACCACCACCACCACCACCACCATCACCATCACCATCATCATCATCATCATCATCATCATGCCACCCTACCTCCTGTCTGTCTTCTTACTTCCAGTCACCCAGCACACACAGGGAGGGATCGGGGGGGGGGGGGGGGGGGGGGGATATGTTGTGTCAAGATTACTTCAAGATTCGGTCCTGATTTGTGGATCAGTGGTGTAGCGGTGATGTACCCATCTAGAAAGTGAGAGGTTGCCTGTTTGATCCCCGTATGCTCTCATGTGATCAGAGGCCGGACAGTAATTAATGCACTCATCAAGAAAGGGAGAGGTCATGGGTTTGATTCCCATCTGGAGGTGGGACATTTTGTCTTCATCCACCAGACCATGAGTGATGGTTGGGGTGATAGTCTTTGAGATGTGATGGTAAACTGGCCCCATGTATTCCCTATATTTCTATCTAGCTATTATCTATCCCTTAGTCTGGCAACTGTTGGGGCACCTCTGAAGACTTGAAACCAGTTCCCTCCATTCCTCTCTCTGTTCTGCCTTTCTGAAAGTTTTGTTGAGTTCTAGGCCTGTCCATTCGCTGATGTCCTCCCATCTTTTCCTTGGTCTGCCTCTTTTTCTTCCTCCTTGGACAGTGCCTTGCAGTATTGTTTTTGCAAGTCCTTTGGATCTTGTGACATGCCCGCACTATTTAAGTTTACGCTTCTTTACAATTGATAGAAGGTTTATGTAGGGACCAGTGGTTTGCTGGATATGTAAAGACACAGACAGTGTTTCAGCTGAGATGGTTAACTGGCCCCATGTAGCACTTATATGTGACGCTCCACCACATAAGGAGTCGCATTGCACCAAAGGTCATTTTTTAGTTATTGACATGCTATTAATGTGCTATGAAATGGCTATACAATGCAAAACACAGACTGAAAATCAAACAACTCTATCAAAAGTTATTACAAATTGAAATTATAGACTGCAGGAAATGTCAAAATGAGAAATTGGCAATTTTATCATCCAATAGGTGGTCAGAATGAGGGCTTCGCTATTTTCAAAGCACATTTACAGACAAAAGGAACAGAATTATGCCTGGATGTTTCACTACAAGGTAGAATAAGTGCTATAGTTTCATAATCAATCAAAATCTCAAAATTGCCAGCTTGACCCCCACCTGCCTTTAATGGCCCCAAGCGGAAAAATGGATCATGTGGTAAGCGACTCATTTTGTGGTGGAGCGTCACATATTTAGCATATGTATGTAAAGACCCATGAGCAACAAGGGAGTTAGTTGTCTCTGGCTAAATATGCAGGGGAAAGAAAGCACTCAGAGGAGGAAAAAAAATAAGTTTTAAGAATGTACGGCACTGCTCTTGTGGCAGGTCAGGTGGTGTGCCCTGGGGAGACTAGCCTGAATTTCATGCAGAGAAATACATGTAGTGAAGTGCTGTAAGTAGTGTATAATACAAAACAATACACTACAATACACTTCAATACAATACAATACAATACAATGCAGCACATTACAATACAATACAATACAATACAATGCAATGCAGTACAGTACAGTACAGTCAGGGTTCGCGATAACCGGTAATTGTCGGTATTTTACCGATTGTAAACAGGGAATACCGAAAATTGTCGAAATAGCCGGTACCGCGTACCGGTTCTGTTTGCCTGTGACCGATTAGATTTCCGTCTAAAAAAAAAAGTCTGAAGTGACGTTTTCTGACAGTCTGTCATGGGCCTGTGCTGTGCTTACCGCACCTACCCCTTCCCACCCCTTCCGACGAACATCTTTAGCGCCAGCCTCATTATTAGCCTAGCACGCAGAACAGCAAGCTTTACTGTGAAAGAATAGAGCTTCGCGCTGTTCTCGGCATGACAGCGACTTCCATTCACATTGAGTAAATGGGGCCTACATTTATTTATTCTGTATTCTTTTAATCTTTCATATCGAGGATAATGGAATAAGCACTCCTGTGCTTTTTCACATCAAGTCCCCGTGTGTATGCAGTTTTGTAAATGTAATCCGTTCCCACCGGCACACGACGGCCTGCTCTTACGAAAAGCGAGGGCCTATGACTATGAATTTGCGCGTTGCTTTCAGAGAGAAGAGTCGAAAACCAAATCTAAATTGAACAAAGATCTAGATGAGCGCTAAGCATAGAAACAAGAAAGAAGAATATAAGTCACACGAAGGATGCCATGCAAAACAACAGACTGACACGGACAGTGGCACAGGCGCTAGAAAAAAAATCCTATTTCCTTCGTGGCTTCATGCCCAAGAAGCGAGTGGCAGCAGCACGGCAGTCAAAGTCTGAGAGATTCGCGTTCAATTTAGATTTAGTTTTGCTGCCGAACAATCCCCCCCTCCCCCACCTCCTCACTGATTAGTTTCGTTTTGTTCACAGTACGTACCGGATTTTATTTTCGGGGACCGATTTTGGGGGAGTTGGTCAAGATGTCTCTGAAATGGCAACTCGCAGTACCGGTTTTAAAAAATCCTAGCGCGAACCCTGGTACAGTACAGTACAGTACAGTACAGTACAATACAACACAACACAACACAACACAACACAATACAGTTTAACACATTACAATACAGTTCAACAGAACACAACACAACACAATACACTGTAATGCAATACAGTAATGCAATACAGTGTGATGCTTCACCACAAAATGGCTTCAATATTTCTGGATATTAGGAGTTGAAAGAGGTGTCTTTTTAAAGATTTTTAAAATTAATATGGACAGCAATATACATTGCTGGACATACAGTGTCCCCAGCGTGATGTGTGTGTCCCCTGTGTCCCCACTCTGACGTGTGTGTCCCTGTGTCCCCAGACTGCCTGATCAATGTCCACGAGCACAACTGCAAGGACCAGGTGCCTCTCTGTGACAAGTACGCCAACATGAAGGTGGGTAGAGAGGTGTGGTGTGTGTGTGTGTGTGTGTGTGTGTGTAGGTGTATGTTGTGTGGGTGTGTGTGTAGAGTGTGTTGTGTGTGTTGTAGTGTGTGTGCTGCGTGCGTGATGTGTGTTTGTGCCACGTCATTGTTTGTAGCCACGCTCATGTTCTGAACACACTCACACGTGTGCATGCATGCATACACCTATACATGTATCACACATGAACACGCTCATACAAACACACATAGACACGTATGCACATGCACACCCACACACTCTCGTATGCATGCACATACGCACATACGGTGTGTCGTTTGGTGTGACAGTGAGGTGTGTTGTGTTATGTGACAGTAAGGTGTGTAAAGGTGTGTTGTGTTATGTGACAGGTGTGTAAAGGTGTGCTGTGTTATTTGACAGTAAGGTGTGTTGTATTATGTGACAGTAAGGTGTGTAAAGGTGTGTTGTGTCATGTGACAGTAAGGTGTGTTGTGTCATGTGACAGTAAGGTGTGTTGTTTGCTGTGACAGGTGTGGCAGTAAGGTGTGCAAAGGTGTGTTGTGTTATGTGACAGTAAGGTGTGTAAAGGTGTGTTGTTGATGTGACAGGTGTGTAAAGGTGTGTTGTGTTATGTGACAGTAAGGTGTAAAGTAAGGTGTGTTGTGTGATGTGACAGGTGTGGCAGTAAGGTGTGTAAAGGTGTGCTGTGTTATGTGACAGTAAGGTGTGTAAAGGTGTGTTGTTGATGTGACAGGTGTGGCAGTAAGGTGTGCTGTGTGATGTGACAGTAAGGTTGTAAAGGTGTGTTGTTGATGTGACAGGTGTGTAAAGGTGTGTTGTTGATGTGACAGGTGTGTAAAGGTGTGTTGTTGATGTGACAGGTGTGTAAAGGTGTGTTGTTGATGTGACAGGTGTGTAAAGGTGTGTTGTTGATGTGACAGGTGTGTAAAGGTGTGTTGTTGATGTGACAGGTGTGGCAGTAAGGTGTGCTGTGTGATGTGACAGTAAGGTTGTAAAGGTGTGTTGTTGATGTGACAGGTGTGTAAAGGTGTGTTGTTGATGTGACAGGTGTGTAAAGGTGTGTTGTTGATGTGACAGGTGTGTAAAGGTGTGTTGTTGATGTGACAGGTGTGTAAAGGTGTGTTATGTGACAGGTTGTAAAGGTGTGTTGTTGATGTGACAGGTGTGTAAAGGTGTGTTGTTGATGTGACAGTAAGGTGTGTAAAGGTGTGTTGTTGATGTGACAGTAAGGTGTGTAAAGGTGTGTTGTTGATGAGACAGGTGTGTAAAGGTGTGTTGTTGATGTGACAGTAAGGTGTGTAAAGGTGTGTTGTTGATGTGACAGGTGTGTAAAGGTGTGTTGTTTGATGTGACAGGTGCACAGAGAAGGGTCAGCCCCTGCGGCCACTGGTCAGGACAGATCGCTTGGTCAAGGTCAGTGTGTGTGTGTGTGTGTGTGTGTGTGTGTGTGTGTGTGTGTGTGTGTGTGTGTGTGTGAGTGTGTGTGTGTGCGTGTCTGTTGTGGTGTGTGTGTCTGTGTGTGTGTGTGTGTGTGTGTGTTACTCTGTGTGTGTTACTTGTGTGTGTTCTTGTGTGTGTTACTTGTGTGTGTGTGTGTGTTACTCTGTGTGTGTCTGTGCGTGTCTGTGTGTGTGTGTTGTGCATGTTTGTTTGTATGCCCTTTATCTCTCATACATACCTGTAGATTTATGGATATACACCTGCAAAGTTATGCGCTCCACCAGTTCCAAAAAAAACCAACAAAACAAACTGTTCAGAAAAAAAAAAAAAGTTGCTTTAGTCTTGTTGGTGTAGTGTGAAAGAAGAGAAAAGGGTTTGTGTTTATGGTGAGTGAGTTTGAGACAAACATGCCTGTGGAAAGAGGGCATCCCCACTGAAAACATCTGCCAGGGGAGCACCGGGCATTCCTGTGGTGAGCGGGCTGGGTTGTCCCTGGTAGCGCTGCCCCTGGGAGGAGGAAGGGAGAGAGAGGAAGAGGAGGGAGAGCGGACAGTAGCCTTGTTATTTTTTTTTATGCTGTGCATGTGACATTCTTGGGACTGACTTTGGTAGTTAGTTCTGTGAGAGGTGAATGATCCTAGAGAGGGGGAATGTTTGGTGTTTTGACTTGTGTGAGTGAATGGTCAGAGGGATACTTTGGTATTTGACTTTTGTGAGGTAATTTCAGAGAGTGGGAAATTTTGGTACTTAAGCTTTTGTGAGGTATCCTTAGAGGGATATTGGTGCTTTGACTTCTGTGAAGTGAATGGGATTAGAGGGACTTTGGTACTTTGACTTTGATTCTCGATGAGTTGGATTGATTGGAGTAATCTTAGAGAGTGAATTTTACTTTGACTTTTTGAAGGGAATATGGTAGAAAGAGAGAGGGGGGGGGTTGTCGTGAGGTGATGGAGAGGGAGGGTACACTTTAGGCTTCTGTGGTGAATTGTCAGATGGAGGGTGAAGTGCTTTCTCACTGAAGTCCATAATTTCTTATCAAGTTTTAATTAGTGGATATCATCAAGAAAAAGGAGGGACAATTTCAGAATGTAACTATTTTTTTTTTAATTTGGATTGTACAGTTATGATGATTTAAATGGGTGTAGAATTCAGTGTTGTACACTGTTGTAGAAGCCCACATGTGGAGTGTGTGGGTTGATGCTCACATAGTGTGTATAACTATGACATAATTATGTCACTTTGGACTCTCTCTCTCTCTCTCTCCTCTCTCTCTCTCTCTTCTCTCTCTCTTCTCTCTCTCTCTCTCTCTCTCTCTCTCTCTCTCTCTCTCTCTCTCTCTCTCTCTCTCTCTCTCTCTCTCTCTCTTCTCTCTCTCTCCTCTCTCTCTCTCTATGAGCCTGTGTATTTCATAAAGTTGTGAGAAAGTTGCAAATTCATGTATAGATCTATACATTACTTGTAGTCCTATACAGGAAGATATTGCATATTTCTGGTGTACCTACATGTGAACAGTTGTGTGTGTTGTGTGTTGTGTGTGTGTGTGTGTGTGTGTGTGTGTGTGTGTGTGTGTGTGTGTGTGTGTGTGTGTGTGTAGTGTGTTTTCTTTAAGTGATGCAAATACAGCCTCACCCCTACACACACACACACACACACACACACACACACACACAAACACACACACACACACACACACACACACACACACACACTTAAAGTTGTGTTTTTCCTTTCAACACTACACACCAACAAATGTTGAATCACTCTGCCCCCCACCCCCCCACCTTCTCCCCCTCCAAAAGAAAAGAAATATCAATAAAAGAAATATATCTGCCCCCCCTACCCCCAAAAAGGGAAAAGAAAATCTGCTCCCACCCCCACCCCCCCCAAAAAAGGGGAAAAAATATCTGCTCTCACCCCTTTCTGAAAAAGGGGGAAAAAGATATTCTTAAACACCAACACTTAAGCATTTTACAACCATATTGGGACTCCAGTGAAATGTGACGTTGCAGAAGATATTGGGTTCGATCCTGGCCACTCACAGTAACTGCTGACTCAAGCGCAGCAGGGGGACCCACAGTTATTGATTTTGTCACCAGATGTTCAGCTTCAGTTGCTTCGGCTCGATTCATTAGGGGCTGTCTCTCTGTGTGAGTGTGTGTGTGTGTGTACCACTGGACTGGAGATGCTTCGCTGAAGAATATCACACTTTGATCGTCAGTTACACATCCAGTGACACACAAAAAACACCAAAAAAACCACGTCTCCACTTCTTGTGTGTGTTGGTGTAAATTTAGAAATCCTAGATTCGCATTTTCAATAGTTTCATGATGGAAGGAAGGTTAAGGCGTTCTGCAACAAGTGGTTGAAGTATTGTGTGTGTAAGAAGTTTTGTGAAGAGCGTTAGGGTTGGTTTGGTTTTCTGATGGATGTGGAGACAGATGGATCACTCAGGCACAGTATGGGAGAGGTTGGATACTGCGTCTTGGTGGAAGAGATGGAGGGTAGTGGTGAGATGATAGGTAGGTGCTTTTTTTGGGGATACCAATCTTCAGGCCTGTGGGTTAACTAAAGTAAACAGTAGGTTGTCTTCTTGCTGTAGTGGACTTAAAGAGTTAACGGGGTGGATATTGAATCTGGGTGTGTGGTGTTCTTCGTGTTGGCTCGCTGGGAGGGTACCGTGAGGAGAAAGTGTTATGGAGTCGATTAGGGAGAAATGTGACCGATTGTGTGAAGGATTTATTGTGACATTTGTGTGTGTGTGTGTGTGTGTGTGTTGTGTTGTGTGTGCGTGCGTGTGGTGCGTAGTGTGTGTGGCATGTGTGTGTGTCTGTGTGTGTTGTGTAGTGTGTTGTGTGTAGTCTGTGTGTTGATGTGTCTGTATGTCTGTGTGTTTGTGTGTTGTGTGTATGTCTGGTGGTTGGTTAGTGTGTTGTGTGTGTGTCTGTGGTGTTGATGTGTGTGTATGTCTGTGTGTGTTGGTGTGTGTTGTGTGTATGTCTGTGGTGTTGGTTAGTGTGTGGTGTGTATGTCTGTGGGTTGGTGTGTGTGTTGTGTGTGTGTGTCTGTGGTGTTGGTTAGTGTATGGTGTGTATGTCTGTGGAGTTGTGTGGTGTTTTTTTTTTTCTGTGGAGTTAATGTGGTGTGTTTTTTTTTGTGGAGTTAGTGTGTGTGTGTTTTTTTCTGTGGAGTTAGTGTGGTGTTGTTTTTTTCTGTGGTGTTAGTGTGGTGTTTTTTTTTCTGTGGAGTTAGTTGGTGTGTTTTTTTCTGTGGTGTTAGTGTGGTGTTGTTTTTTTCTGTGGAGTTAGTGTGGTGTTTTTTCTGTGGATGTTAGTGTGGTGTTGTTTTTTTCTGTGGAGTTAGTGTGGTGTTGTTTTTTTCTGTGGAGTTAGTGTGTTGTGTGTTATCTGTGGTGTTGCTTAGTGTGTTGCTTGTGTGTGTATGTGAGTGTGTGTGTACATTCCATGCGCTGTTGTCACAGGTTGTAACAGGCACACCACCATGTACTTATATAGACATTAGCACATTGCATTTGCATTCCTCCCTGTTCCTCAGCTACAGCTCCAAGGTTCCCTAATGGTGTGAGATTTTTGCATAGAAACAACCATTTGTACCCTCCACCATTAAGGAAGCCACATTCCGACTTCTGGGATGCATTTGCATTTAAAAACAGACAGGAGAAATCTGAAAGGGTCAGTAGTTGAGTGCAGCAGTACTGGCTCCCTGTCACCCTCTCTTCTGTTGTCTCTGTCCACAGACATCCCCCACCCCACCCACCCCCACCCCTCCTCATCTCTCCCCAAATGCCCTGTTTGTGTTTGTTTTGGTTTTTTGTCTCACTCTGGTCCATGAATGTTGACAAATTACAAAAATATCTGCGTAAATGGATCGCCTACTGACGCAACCTTGTCGAACAGCTTGCGCATTGAATCGCCCAATGGTGGCGGTTGTTGTTGCATAGGTACAGTATTGACCCCCCTTCCCCCCAGCGGAGGAAGAGAGCAGTGGGGTTTACCTGCTAATCACAGTCGCTGTATTGATTTTTGCAGCGCGGAATCGGACGTAAAGATAGATGCATTCACCGTTGTGGTGTTTTGTGGGGAAAGGGGGGGGGGTCCATTGGGCATGGCTCGCCCTGTGTTGGTACAAGGGGGAGAGGGAGGGAGGGGTGGTGAGGTGTGGATTGTTAAGCGGGGGGGATGTGAGAGATGGGAGTTGAAAGTGTGTGATTCAGTGACCTGTGGTAACAGTGTATAGCCATTGCTGTGAAGGACACTGGTCATGCTAGTGTAGTTACATGTATACATCATTACATGTATACATCATTACATGTCTACATCATTACATGTATACATCATTACATGTATACATGTGTGTGGGGAGTAGGTTTGGTTATTGTGTGCATTGGTGATGAGGATGACGACGAGTGTTGGAGAAAGTGGTTCTGGATTCAGTAAGTCTGGGTTTTGCCTGATGCTGCTGGAACTCTTGCTTAATGGCTGTAGTCGGAATTTTTTTTTCTTTTTAGAAATGTGCGGTCCCAGATAATGACTATTTGTGTCCAGAAAAAAATGAAAGGCCAGACTGTGAAAAAGATTCATACATATGCATGTAAAACAGCGACCATTTCAAAAAATAAAATCCCAGAAAACTCCAGAAATGGATCAGCTGAGTTATTAGTGACTGATATCAATGTTGATGCTTCCATCCTCTGCCCTTGTTGTTGTTGTTTTCTGCATGTGTGTGTGTGTGTGTGTGTGTATTGAAGCAGCATGACTCAGAAAAGTAAAGCGCCATGTTGTGTCTGTTTCAGGAACAAGTCTGCGACCGTCCAACTCCTTCAAGTTGAAGGACAGAGCTGCCTCTGCCCCTGTCAAGAGAGAGGTAACTAAGAAATAATGATGTCAGTTTACTGGTGGTCTTTTTTTTATGTCAATTTTTAAAGTCATTTGCCGTCTTGTTGTTTGTTTGTTTACAACTGTTCAAGTGTATAGCTGAATGTGTGTGTGTGTGCGTGTGCACGTGCGCAGGGAGGGAGGAGAGGGAGGAGGCGAGCGAGTGAGAGAGAGAGAGAGGAGAGAGAGAGAGGGGGGGGGGGGGGGGGGGGGGGGTATGTGGAGTGCTGTAGATGTGCTTTGATGTGTGTGTGTTTTATTTTATACCACTTTATGTCATCTGTGTGTGTCTGTGTCTGTGTCATCAGCGAGAAGACTGGAAACAGCCCCATATATATACATACATGTACATATATAAATATCTGTTCATATTGATCACTGTTATTTTGTCCTCAGGGTGGGGGGTCCATGCCCTTTGTTCCACACCGTCACAGCGTACCTACCACAGGGTAAGTGCCAGTTTTTTGTATGTGTATGTGTTTATATTTATGTGTGTATGTGTATATGTGTATGTGTGCCTATGTCCACACGAGATAGTCTGTGGTCCTGTGTGGTGATTCTTGTGTGCTTCCTGAACTGTCAGAGGTAGTCTCTGTGTATGTATGTATGTATGTGTGCATCTTTCCCCCTTTCTGTCTTCACTGTGGCTCACATCTTCCGTGTTATTACTACGATGTTCCCTCCCACATCACACCACCCACCCACCCACCCACACACGCTGTTCTGTTCACCTCTCTGTGTCTGCTGATGCTCTGGTTTGTGTTGTTCTCCTCTGTGTGTGTGTGTCGACAGGTCCTAGGGTAGTGTGACTGCACCTGTGTGGGAGGTGTTAGGGTTAACTTACCTGGATCAGGATTACTGTAGGTGTGGAGAAGGCTGTCTTTGGTGTAGTGTGGTCATAGCTGGGATGGGGGAAGGTGTTGGTAATGGACTGTTTTTCAAAGAAGAGGTCTGTTTAGTCAGTGAAGATGTCAAGAAAAATATGCCATTACTTTACTGCTTACATATTTTTAAGAAATGGGGATGGTGTGAAGAAATGGGGATTGTGTGAAGAAATGGGGATTGTGTGAAGAAATGGGATTGTGTGAATTGTGTGGGGAAATGGGGATTGTGTGAGGAAATGGGGATTGTGTGAAGAAATGGGGATTGTGTGAAGGGGGAAGAAACGGGGATTGTGTGGAGAAACGGGGATTGTGTGAAGAAATGGGGATGGCGTGGGGAAATGGGGATGGCGTGGGGAAATGGGGATGGTGTGAAGAAATGGGGATGGTGTGAAGAAATGGGGATGGTGTGAAGAAATGGGGATGGTGTGAAGAAATGGGGATGGTGTGGGGAAATGGGGATGGTGTGGAGAAATGGGGATGGTGTGAAGAAATGGGGATGGTGTGGAGAAATGGGGATGGTGTGGAGAAATGGGGATTGTAATAGGAAACAAGGATTGTATCGGTAGTTTTCCTAGCGAAATCAAATCATTGTCACAATCATTA
>CM060328.1:2369511-2372011 GCA_030674155.1 Stramonita haemastoma | reverse complement strand
GTTTTGTGATGAAATGTCATGTGATCAGAGATCATGTGATCGGGTCACATTCCCTGGGGGAATGGGAAAAGTCAGGTAGATGTGAGAAACTGCCTGTCCCATTTTCTGAACTTGAGGCTTTGGTTTTCTTGATAGACCACAAAGCAAGTTTCGTGTCATTCCCTCTGGTAATAACAAGATTTACATTCTATGCCGTGTACTGCTTTCATCATGTCGAAATCATGCTTCTAATGACAAACTTTACTCCTGAATTTGTATATATGCTGGCAATAATTAATTGCATGACTGGTGATTTGTGCTTTCCTTTCACTCTTTCTCTCTTGCTTTATAAATACATGTATAATTGCATTGCATATTTGGTGATGGCATCACATCTGTAATGAGGAAGGGAGGGAAGGAGGGGAAGCTGTCTTTGATTTCTTCATTGACTTTGCATGGGCGTGGTGATCTGCAGTTATGTCTTGCTTTGATTTCACTTTCCACTTGTGGTACTGGGGAAGAATAGGCGTGAGTCTAAAATTTACTGAAGGTATGAAGGACTTTTGGGAGACTTTTGTTTGAAACATTGAGGGATATTGCACAAGGTTTTTGAGGTGTTTTTTGGGGGGTGGTTTTATTTTGGATCATTTTGTTTTCTCTCTTTCTTTTTTTCTCTTTGTGGGGTTTTGGAGTAAGAGACTGGAGCAGAGGGTTTATTTTGAAATAACTTCTTGTCTGTATTTTGTTTGTGTTTTTTTTTTCTTCATGAAAATATTTAGAATGTATGTGTGTGTGTGTGTGTGTGTGTGTGTGTGTGTGTGTGTGTGTGTGTGTGTGTGTGTGTGTGTGTGTGTGTTTGTGTAATGAGAGCATCCAGTGTCTGCTGTGGGATGCTCATGTGGCCTGACTGTAGAAGAGTGGTATCTTCCCTCCTCTGAGGGAGGAGTTCTAGACCTTCCTGATGGGAAGAGTACAGACATGGTCATCTTACCCCCCAGAGAGAGAGAGAAGAGAGAGAGGGGGGGGGGGAGGGGGGGGACGTAAGAAGCATACTAGTTTGAAACGTGTCATTGGTCCATAACCATCATCAGGATTGTAGTTCTGGTGGGAAACAAACAAAAATAGTTTTGTGTGTTTCATTTGGAAGACAATCCAAGTGATTGTAGGATGAGAATAACCATGCAACAGGGTTAAAATGCTGATAAAATTTGCAGTTTTGGACCAAAGTTCATGTGTGATATGTCTGTGTGTTCAGGAGAAAAAATAGCCAGAAAAATGAAATTTTGCTGGTTTTTTGTTGTTGTTGTTGAATACATGTGGAATATTTATCTGAAAAATACCCACCAAGTCATTCACGATCAGAATCAAGGAAACGAACTGAAAGCATTGAAGATGATATCGGTCCTACACCAGTTTGTGTTAGACGGACAAAGTAGATGATTGTGCGTTGTGATGCCCTGTTCACAGCAAAGCCATCACGGAGACAGAGGAGACGGACGCAAGCAATGTGGGGGGAGTGGACATGGGGCCCTCCAAGTAAGTGTCTGCTGCTGTGTCCCCCCTCCCCTCTTCTCTGTGTCTCCCTCCCCTCCCTCCCTCTAGTGCATGTGGTGTTGTACCTGTGGTGTCAGGTGTTCACTCCACTGTCTGCATGTTCTCTGTGTGTGGAGAACCTTCTACATGATGATCTGTGTGATGATTTTCTGTATGGTATTTTACTGCCAATGTGCACAGAGTGGGTGGGTTGTGTTTGCTCGTGTTGTTCAGAACTGGAATGAAAGTTGATGTTCGGGTAAAAGATTTTCTGAAGACTTCTGTTTGTTGCGGCTTACTTATTTACAGAATGAACATGTTGGCTGGAATGTATTTGAATGTGGTTGGATTTGTTTGTGAATGAATATGGCTTCTTTGTTAGAAAAAAAAAGTTGATATTCCGTGCTTTATCAGAAAAAAATATTGTTGATATTCTGTGCTTTATTAGAGAAAATATTGTTGATATTCTGTACGAAGGAGACGATTTATGACCTTCAGTACCTAACAATGAGTGAAAAATCAATGATGTCAAAGATTGTGTGTGTGGACTGTTTCATCTAATGAGCTCAAAAGTTTTAGGCATGTTTTTTTTAAGCAGACATAACCAGAAAAGATAAAGAACGAAGAAACTTTTCTGGGATCATAAGTAAACTGAGGGCCTGCATCAGACACACACACGCATGCATACATGCACATATGCACACACACACACACACACGCATGCACGCACGCACATATGCACACACACACACACACTTACACACACACACTTACACACCACACACACCACACACACACACACACACACACACACACACACACACACACACACACACACAACACACACACACACACGCTGTCTCTCACACACACATGCACCCTTTCTTTTCCTGTGTCCCCCTTTTGTGCCCCACCACTCTCCTGCATCATCTCTATCCTCTTCTGTATATATTTCGTGCAACTAGTGTGGTTCAAGAAAAAGGCATTA
>CM060328.1:2359511-2364511 GCA_030674155.1 Stramonita haemastoma | reverse complement strand
AGCTGTCTTCTTTACAGCTGTCTTCTTTACAGCTGTCTTCTTTTTAGCTGTCCTCTGGTCATGTGTTCTCCTTACAGCTGTGTTCCTTTTTCTTCACTGGTTTTCTGTGCTGTGCTGTGTGCCTCCTCTCTTGTGGATACATTTCTGCTGAGGAAGAAGATGATGGGTTTTTTCCTCTTCACCCTCACTGACTCTGGGCTGCCTCTCTCCTCAAGCAAGAATGTCCTGTGGATCTTCTGACTCTTCACTCTCGGCCTCGCATGCTCTGGGATTTTTTTCTCTTGATCCCTGAGGAGGGCTGCAGGGAAGGGAGGCTGGCTGGCTGGCTTGTTGGCTAGTTGGCTGAGGGTTGCTTGTTGAGGTGCACAGCGGTGCGGTGTGGTGCGGTGTTGTGTTGTAGAAAGCCGGAGTGCGGCAGTTCAGGTGGGGGGTACCTGCACCAGAGGCTGGCCATGACCCTGGTGTCTATGGGGAGGCAGCTGCTGGAGGACTCTGACTTTCTGGGCGGAGGCAGCAGCGGTGGTATCGGCAGTGGCAGCAGCAGAAAGAGCTTTGTGGAGCGTCTGTCTCCCTGTAGTTCCAAGCTGGGGTCAGTTGGTCTGTTGGTCTAATGATGGCGTTTTTAGTGTAATGTGTGTGTGTCTTTGTTTTAATGTCCGTCTGCTTCAAAGGGATTTTGGATTTTTAAAATATTGTGTGTAGTGTAGTGTACTGTTGTGTAGTGTGGTGTGGTGTGGTGTGGTGTGGTGTGGTGTGGTGTGGTGTGTGTGTGTGTGTGTGTGTGTGTGTGTGTGTGTGTGTGTGTGTGTGTGTGTGTGTGTGTGAGAGAGAAGAGAGAGAGAGAGAGAGAGGGGGGGAGGGAGGGAGGGAGAGAGAGAGAGAGAGAGAGAGAGAGAGAGGAGAGAGAGAGAGAGAGAGAGAGAGAGAGAGAGAGAGAGAGAGATGGATGGTAAATAGGAATAGAACCTTTTTTTTAGATATATATTAATTTTGCAGCTGTCAATACAGAGAGGCCATTTGTATACCTATGGTGTACAAACAGAAGATTCTGCAGTACATATTTCTTCTACAGCTATTTTGTTTCCCCAGAAAAAAATGAACACACACACACACACACACACACACACACACACACACACACACACACACACACACACACACACACACAACAACGCACACATGTACATCACCACACATGTACATCACACACACATGTACACACACACATGTACACACACACATGTACACACACACAGACACACACACACACACACACACACCCCACACACACACACACACACACACACACACACACACACACACATTTTTTTTCATACACATAATGAAAGCAAAACGCCAAATCAATGCCAAAGGACCAGAAGCAGTCTCATCAACTTCTCACTTCAAAAATCCCACAGAAGTGGAACTCTCTCCCACCACTCTTTGCTCATGCCCCCCCCCTCTCCCCCCCCCCCCCCCCCCACACACACACACACACTATCACCACCCTGTAAAAGCTGGGTGCCATTTGATCTTTGGTGGAGAGGAAAGCAAAGCCTGACCCCGATGCCTTTTTCTGAGAGCTGAGATGGAGAATAGGGGGGATAAATAACAACAGTCTGTGGAACACGTATTGAACACAGGTGAGGGGGAGTGGGTCAGGAAGAGGGAAGTAAGGGAGAGGGGGGGAGGGGGAGAGAGGTCAGGGGCAAGGTGGAAGGGGGACATTGGAAAAAACCTTAGGTGCCTGGAGTGTAGTGAGATGGGGTGGGGGGGGGGGGGGGGGGATGGGGGTGCAGAGTAGTGGAAAGAGTGTTGATGTGATTTGATGATATCTGAGGGAGTAGTGTTGAGTCTCAACTGAGACACCTGGGGTGATTTTTATACTCTTGAGTTATACTGGTATGGGGATAGCTCAGTGGTCAGAGCACTCGCTCTCCCCAAGCAAAGGTTAAGCAGTGGTGACCATAGTTGCCTAATGGATAGGTGATTGTTCATGCACCTTGGCTTCAGCACAGTCCCCCAGTTCACCCAGCTGTAAATAGGATACCTTTCCTCTTTAGGGTCAGGGAAGGTAAAGTAACGAGGAAGAGGAGATGGGCACCGCCCTCAATATGCTGGCCTCTGGAGAAGCTGAAGTCTCTGACACTTTGCTCCCCAATGACCTCAAAGGTTATGGAGCACCGTACATTGGTACTGATTCTGTTCTCCTGAAATATGACACTGTAATCCAGAATCTTATGTTTAGTTAAATGCAGGCAGAACATGATGTAGGTGCATCAATACCTCATCTGTCTTTTGTTGTAGAGTAGGCCACCTGTGGCTTGTGGTATGGATGATAGAAACATACCCAGCATGCACCCGGCTACCTGCACAGAGAGAGAGAGAGACAGAGAGAGAGAGAGACAGAGAGGGAGAGTTTAGGTTCACCAGGTTTAAACTCTCCAAAAACACTGTCTTTAAAAAAGAATTCAATGTAGTTGCCTCTACGACTCCTGAAAGAGTGAAGAGAGAAGTCGGGTCAGTGTGTCAGAGACAGTGAGGTGAGTTAGAGCTCTGATAAACATCTGCAGTCTGGAAGTCTGGAATAAGCTGCCTAGCTGGAAGAGGAACAAAGGGATTTTGCAGTAGATGGAAGCAGTAATCTCCTGTTGTGGATTTGCCCCTTACCTCTCTCCATAAAGCAGACAGTTTGCTGCTGCACTGCTTTGACAGATCTTCAGCCATGGAATGAGGAGGAGGAATGGCTGGGTTTATGGGAGCTTGTGAACTGAAAGACACCAGGGTAGAGAGAGAAGCTGGAAGTCTGGGGAAAGAAGAATGGGTAGGAAAAGTGGTGAAGGCACAAAAAATGCAAAGAAGCCATATTTGTGTTGTTTGGGGGTTTTTTTGTGTCTTTTTTTTGGTTTTGTTTTTGTTTTTGTTTTTTAGGGTTGTGGGTTCAATGCTGCATTCTTAAGCAATATTTCTACTTTTTTTAAATTGAGGGGAGGCAGAGGAGAACAGTGAACAAAGCAGTGTTAAGAGCAGTCATTCGGCTATGATCTCATTCTTGTTCATTGATATAGTTCAGAAATGTAGATATAAATAAATACATATATATAGATCTCTGCATGCTGACATACATTCACACTCTCAGAATGGAGAGAGAGACAGAGAGAGAGAACACATTCGCTCATAGCGCAGTACAACCATTAAAAAAAAAAAGGCTGTTTGGATAGTCCCATCACACCCACACACAATTCATTGATTGGGATAAAAAGATGGCTGGCACATCTCTACTATATCTACAATACCACAGAGAAAGGGCAGCAAATATGCCCACCCCCCACACACACACAACACACACACACACACACACACACACACACACACACACCCACACACACACACACACCCTCCCTCCTAAGGTTATACGCAAGTTGTATCCACATGCACACACACACACACACACACACACACACACACACACACACACACACACACACACACACACACACACACACACACACACACACACACACACACACACACACACACACACACACACCTCCACCTATATCCAGTTCAGAGTCAGAACGAAGAAAGCATTGTGTTTCTGCATTGTGGTGCCAAGGTTTGTTTTGGTATCCCCCTCCCCCCTCCCCCCCCTTCCCCTTCCCCCAGACCTAACTAACCACTGCCAGATTGTAGGGCACATGTGGCGATGAGGAAGAAGGCTGGAGTGTGAGTGGCAGCAGCAGCAGCAGCAGCAGCAGCAGTAATAGTAGTAGCAGGGCTGGCGGCACTGGGACAATAGTGCTCCACCCATTCCCTCTGCACAGCAGTGGCTTTAGTCACACTGCTGCGCTGCGCTGTACTGCACTGCTGTGCTGTGCTGTGTGACAGTCCTGTCGTGTCCGATGCTCGGAGCTTCTGTTCTGTGATACCATGTGATATCAGCTGTCCTGGTGTGTGTGTGTCTGTGTGCCTACTCCAGCCAGTTGCTGGTTGTGTTGTGATAACCAGAACGCACTGAATATTCCAGAAGGGGACTGACTTGTCTCTGTGCTTTAGTCAGTCTGTTTTCTGCACATGGTGGTGTTGATTGAAATGTGGAATATTCCGGAAGGGGACTGACTTGTCTCTGTGCTTTAGTCAGTCTGTTTTCTGCACATGGTGGTGTTGATTGAAAGTGGAATATTCCAGGAAGGGGACTGACTTGTCTCTGTGCTTTAGTCAGTCTGTTTTTGGCACATGGTGGTGCTGATTGAAGCGTGGAATATTCCAGAAGGTGACTTGGGGTCGGAAACCTGGATGGCTTCGTTGTGGTGGTGGTCTTGAACTGACTGACTGACTGTTGCTCTGTGAGTTAGTGTGTGTGTGTGGAGGGAGAGGAAACTAAGGTGGAAAGGTGGTTGTGTGGCAATGGGAAACTTTTGAGCAGTTTTATTGGAGGTAGTTTTCCCCTCCTTTTATTTCTCTCGCGATGAGGTGGATTAGTATCCTAGTCGGGCAGGAATATTGTTTATTACTTTTGAAATATTTGAAATCCTAAAAAGTGTAATGAATTTTGTTTAAATTTTCCCCCCTCCATATTTATCGAGGAAAAAAAGCAACAACAACAAAAACATTAACTGGGCGTTGGGTTGAAAACTTAGAACAAGCACTTCCTAATGAGATATAAATTAGGAAGCGAGATTAAAACCAGGAAGTGATATTGCGGTGTTTCAGTTGGGTCGGAAACTGGTGGTTGACTCACGAATGGTGGCTGGTGCACTCACCATGTCACATGTACACTCTGATTTGTCATCGGCTTTTTCAGTTTCAAGTTTTCTGAGCAAAACAAAATGGGGAAAACAATGTCCAAACTTACACATGAGATCATTCTCGTATCTATCAGCAGTAATACTATTAACCTCAGACAAGGCTAAAGCTGTGAAATGATTACTGCGTTCCTGGAGAAACAGACAGCAAGATGAAAATACAGCTGATAAGTGATATGTAGTAAACAAAGTGAC
>CM060328.1:2287011-2352011 GCA_030674155.1 Stramonita haemastoma | reverse complement strand
TGGGAGGGAGGGGGGGGGGGGGGGGGGGGGGGGGGGGAGGGTGTTGGGGAGGTGTGGGTTGAGGGGGTGGTTGGGGGGGGGGGGGGGGGGGGGAGTGGAGGGAGGTGGGGAGGAGTTGGTTGAAGGTAGTGTAGTGGGGGTGGGGGTGGGTAAGTGTGTGTTGGGGGGTGGGTATGTGGGGTGTTTATTTAATTTATTTATTTATTTTTAAATTTTATTCTTTTATATCGAGGGTAATGGGATAAGCACTCTTGTGCTTTTTTACATCCAGTCCCCATGTGTATGCAGTTTTGTAAATATTGTCATCTGTTCCCACCGGCACACAATGGCCTACTCTTACAAAAAGTGGAATAGGATTTAACATGTGCACAAGATGTTCTGTGTGCGTTTGTGTGCTTTTATAGAGATTCAAACCCAGGCCCGCTGTCACTATCATGTTATGAAGATGATATTCTTATCACTAGGGTATCCTGCCAGTGAGATGATGTTGTGACTTGATGGGCCCAGGCTTGGGATAGGGGATAATGAGGTTGTGTGTATGTAGGTAGTTCTAATAATCATAGCAGTATGTTGTAAATTCATGGGCTGAGACAAGAGTAGTGATGGGGGATGATGAACCTATGTGTATGTAGGTTTTTTTTAATAATTATTATTGTTATTTTATTTTGAGGATTATGGAATAAGCACTTGTGTGCTTTTTTACGTCCAGTTCCCGTGTACATACAGTCCTGATTATCATAGTGTAAATTGATGGGCTGAGACTAGAGAAGGGGGATGAAGAAGCTGTGTGTATGTAGTTCTAATAATCATAGCATGAGGTTGTAAATTGATGGGCTGAGACTAGTGATAGGGAATGATGAGGCCATGTGTAGGTAGATGTAATCATGCCATGACATGAATGTACTTGGTGGCTGTTGTCTGCAGTTCTCAGGGAAGAAGGCAGAACAGATGAAGCTGTGTGTATATACATATGTAGTGCTGATAATCATAGCTTGAGGTTGTAAATTCGTGGGAATGATAAAGCTGGATTTATGTGTGTAGTTCTGATACTCATTGCATGAGGTTGGAAATTGATGGGTTCAGAACAGTGATCGGGAATGTAGCTATGTGTTAACTATGTGTAAGTAGGTCTGACAATCATAGCATGAGATTGTAAATTCTTGGGTTCAGACTATACTAGTGATAGGGGATAATGGGGCTGTGTGTGTAGGTAGAAGTAATCTTGCCCTGACTCTACTTGGTGCCTGTTGTTGTCTGCAGTTCTCTGGGAAGAAAGCAGAGTAGATGACACCATGTATATATACATATGTAGTTCTGATAACATGTGCTAACTGTACCTTTTGTTCTCTGCAGTTCTCGGGGAAGAAGGCAGAGCGCATGAAGCTGGTGTACGGCACGTTCTGCAGTCGCCACACAGAGGCCATCCACCTCTACAAGGACTTCGTCAAGACAGAGAAAAAGTTCCAGAACTTCTGCAGGGTACGGTCATCAGTTAGAGTGTGTGTGTGTGTGTGTGGTGTGTGTGTGTGTGTGTGTGTGTGTGTGTGTGTGTGTGTGTGTGTGGTGTGTGTGTGTAGAGAGAGAGAGAGAGAGAGAGAGAGAGAGAGGAGGAGAGAGAGAGATGAGAGAGAGAGAGAGAGATGAGAGAGAGAGAGAGAGAGAGAAGAGAGAGATGAGAGAGAGAGAGTGAGTGAGTGAGAGAGTGGGTGTATGAAGTCTGTGTGTGTCTGTGCATGTGTGTGTGTGTGTTGGTCTTCATGTTAAGATACCTGTGTTTTTAAGTATTGAATGAATGTGATGAATGTATATTTCTCAAGCTTTTACATAAAATAATGTGTGTGTGTGTGTGTGTGTGTGTGTGTGTGTGTGTGTGCATGTATGCTTGTGTTTGTGTTCGTGCATGTGTGTATAAATCTAGAAACATGCATTGAGAACGAACTGATCTGATTTGTACTTGCAAGATATAGCGCTGTATAAATTCCATTTATTATTATTATTATAATAAACATCCCACCCAATATAACCCCAGTGTGGTTGATGATGGTGTGTGTGGTGTGTGAACAGAAAATCTCCAACCTGAGCATCTGTGAGAAGCGAGAACTGCCCGACTTCATCCTGGGTGTGACTGTACGTCTGGCCAAGTACCACATCCTGATCGAGGCCATCTTCAAGAGCACCAAAGGTAGATAGGGCTGCCAGCCTCTGTCTGTCTGTCTGTCAGAATGTCTCCACTTTGTTCACTTTCTTTTATTTCTATTTTTTTATATATTTTTTTTGGTACCACTTTATGTCACAGCAGATTTCTCAGCGTGGAATTTGGGCTGCTCTCTCTCACCGGGGAGAGCGTGTCGCCACAAATGCAGCGCCTACCCCAATATTTTTTTTTGCTTTTTCCTGTGTGCAACTGTATTTGTTTCCCTATCAGAGTGGCTTTTTTCTACAGAGGTTTGCCAGGAACAACCCCCTTGTTGCTGTGCACTAAATAATGATGTGTAACACGCGGGACCTCAGTTTATCGTCTCATCCGAAGACTAGCGCCCAGACCACCACTCATGGTCTAATGGATGGGGGAAAAGTTTTGGGTCCAAATGGGATTTGAAAACACCGCACACTCCGACCCAGACTTTTCGATTTCTAGGCAGGCGCGTTACCTCTAGACCACCGATCCACCAATTCTGTGTAGGAAGGCCTAGCTAGAGTTCACTGATTCAGCTTACAACTCTGCCATCATTTGAAGAGGAGCACTGTGAACGCTGTGGTAAAGCAGCGAGGGAGAGAAGATGGGCACTGCCCTCAATATGCTGGCCCCTAGAGAAGCTGAGGTCTCTGATGCCTCACTCCCTTGTTTCAGTCATATTGTGATGCTTCAGGAGAAAATCTTGAGTACTACGTGTGTGTGTGTGTCTGCGTGCGTGCGTTGTTGTGTGCATGTGTGCGCTAGTGCATGTGTGTGTGTGTGTGTGTTTTATTATTATTCTTTTATATCGAGGATAATGGGATAAGCACTCTTGTGCTTTTTTACATCCAGTCCCCACGTGTATGTACTTTTGTAAATGTCATCTGTTCCCTCTGGCACACAATGGCCTACTCTTACAAAAAGCGGAACAGGAATTAACATGTGCGCAAGATGTTCTGCGTGCATTCGCACACAGGGCCTCAGTTTACAGTCTCATCCAAAAGACTTTTAGGGAGAGTGGAGTCCGCACTCCAGGAGAAAAATCTCCTTGACCGGGAATCGAACCCGGGTTGTCAAATTGCAAGGGCAATGTTCTGACCACTAGGCTATCCCCTGTGTGTGCAGACAAGAAGGACCGAGAGCAGCTGAGCCAGGCCCTGCAGTGCAGCAAGGAGGTGGTTCATGCAGTGGATGCCCAGGTGGCTTCCTATGAAAAACTGATGGAGGTCTACCGCGCCTTTGACTCTCGCACCACTGTCTACGTGGGAAAGAAGTTTAAGGTAGGTATCCGTGTGGGTGTGTGGGGGGGAGGGGGGGTTGGGTGAGTGTGAGAGAGACAGACAGACAGACAGACAGAGAGACAGACAGACAGACAGATAGACAGACAGAGAGAGAGTGTGTGTGTGTGCACGTACATGCTAAGTACCTAAGTTTCTGTGAGCCCTGCAGTTCTGATGCTTTGGTCTGTGTACATTGGTGCTCAAGATGTGTACTGGTGCACACATGTAAGAAGAAAAATGTGCATGTGTATATATATAAATGTATGGTTTTGCAAACTTGTGTTTTAAAAGGAAGTTGTTCCTTTGCAGCTACCTTCTTGATAAGCAAAAACAGTCACGTATGCAAAATCTCACTATTGGTAAACCTTGGAGCTGTAGCCAAGGAACAACAACCAAAATTAAAAAAAAAAATAATAAAAGAATTTTTGTTGATATCAGTTTTTTTGCGAAAGTTAAAATGATTGTCAGCGTGTTTTTGCTGAGCTCTGTATAGTTCAATTGTTTTTATCAGTGAAGATGATAGTGGGACCCAACATCACAGGATCATGCGTGTTCTGTCAGTAAATTCATGTCTGTAACCAACCACCCCAAAAATGCCCCAAACCAACCAACCAAACAAAACGTCACACCACACACCACAAAAAAACTAACAGCGATATATCTGTGGTTTCAGCGTCAAGACCTGATAGCGCGGGGTCGGTACTTGGTGCATGCTGGGTCTATCGGGTGGAAGACGGCGCGCAGTCGTGTGCTGGACACGTACACCCTGGTGCTGAACGATCTGCTGGTCTTCCTGCAGAAGAGCGAGCAGAAGTACACCTTCTTCACCCAGGACAACAAGGTGAGGTGGCCTGCATGGCTTTTTTCTCTGGGTTTTTTGTTTGTTAAAAGTTAAGTCTGTCCCGAGCCTAAGGCTCATCAGGCCGGTGCTTATCCCGGTTTTTGTGGCGTTAAGCGACTGAGTCACAGACTCTCCCTGGATAGGACGCCAGTCTATCACAGGGTTAACCCCCAACACAAGGTTGGTACCCCTTTTACACCTGGGTGGGGTGAGAAAATAGCCGTAAAGTGCCTTTTCCAAGGGCACAATGCCATAGCTGAAAGCTGGGATCGAACCCACAACCTTTAGATTACGAGTCCAGCGCCCTAACCACTAGACTACAGCGGCGGATTTTTTTGGGGGGGGGGGAGTTGTGTGGTATTTTTGTTTGTTTTTTTGTTGTTGTTTGTTTTGTTGTTTGTGGGTATGTGTATTATAAAAATCCTTGAAAATCTGGGTTTTTTGTTTGTTTGTGTGGTATTTTTGTTAGTTTTTTTGTTTGTTTGTTTTTTGTTGTTGTTTGTTTCGTTTGTGGGTATGTGTATGAGAAAAATCCTTGAAAACTGAAATATAGCGTTAGAATTTCATGGGATTATTCTTTCCACTGGCTTGGATGAACTTTTTTTAATGATTGTAGAGTGTGTATGTCGTGTGCAAGTCAGAGAAATGTAACAGTTAGGTGTTGATAATACTGAGTGAGGAGAAAGATTGTTAGGTGTGGGTGTGGGCGTTGACATTGAAGACAGTCGCTTTGAAAGTAGGAATGATGAGAGAAAAGTTTAAAGTTGATTCAGGAAAAAAAGTAAGGTTTGAATTATTTGTAATGGTAGTTACACACACATACACTCACAGTCGCACACACAACACTACACTACACTACACTACACTTCACTACACAACATTACACTATGCTACGCTACGCTACGCTACGCTACACTACATTACACTACACTACACTACACTACACTACACTACACTACACTACACTACACTACACTACACTACACTACACTACACTACACTACACTACACTACACTTCACAACACACACACTTACACTTCACATTCCAAGATCTACACTCCGCCCACACAGCTATCCAAACCCCACCACCCACCCCCCACTGACACCAGTCACGCACTGCCTGTTTCCAGTCGTGCGTGGTGCCGCTGTACAAGCTGTTGGTGCGTGAGAAGCGCGACGAGCGTGACAGTCACGGCATCTACGTCATCAGCCAGACCAAGTCGCGGCCGGAGATGTACGAGCTGGTGTGCCGCACGCGTGACGAGCGAGACCAGTGGATGAAGATCCTGCAGGACGCCATCAAAAACTGTGTTGTGGAAGGTAGGTGACGGGGGGTTTGTTTGTTTGTTTTTTTTGCTCTTGGGGTTTGGGATTTTGTTTTTTGTTGTGTTTTTTTTTAATTATTATTTTATTTTTGTGTGATTTGACAGCCACAATTTTTGTGTTGTTTTGTTGTTGTTTTTTCAGTACTTTTCAGGTTTCTTGAACTCGGGTTTTGTTGTTGAGGTTGGGTTTTTTTGTTGGTTTTTTTGGTATGTTTTATATGTCTGTTTATTTCTCTCTCTCTCTCTCTCTCTCTCTCTCTCTCTCTCTCTCTCTCTCTCTCTCTCTCTCTCTCTCTCTCTCTCTCTCTCTCTCTCTCTTTTATTTGGCAGCAAAGACTTAGTTGTTAATATTTTTGTCAGTAAGCTAATGGCAGCGTATAGTATTTCACAAGCATACTATTAGCAGGCTTGATTTTTGGCCTAAAAGATTAGGAGACTAAGTATCATCATTGTTTAACCCTTTGCTTGGCACAACGCCCCAAAGCGCCCGACCCTGTCCTTGGGCAAAACGCCCCAAAGCGCCCGGCGACATGACCGTCACTTTAGAGCGATCATACATTCGAAATTCCCGCCAATCTCGCTTCAAATCTCGTGAATATAGAAGCCACGAGACTGCCGCGAGACTTCCGCATGTTTATTACAAATGGCGGCGATTGGAGTGAGTTTGTTGCAAGTTTTGGAGGAAAAAAATCGCAAATTTTTCCAAGATGGATGCTATCTTCGAACCCGACATGTACGATCGTTTTTACAGCTTCCATGCCGAAAATATGACGCTGTGAGATGTGTATCTAGGCTCAAATATCAATGTAATCGATCCTAGTAGTGTGTGCACTTCTGAGTTTGTTGACTGAAGTGAGAGAGACGACTTTGACTACGGCGAAGTTCGAGACGAAAATCGATCGTCAAATCTAACACGGCCGATACGCGTTTTGAATTCTACTCTTAGATTTGGGGAAATTATCGCGGATTTCAAGTTCGGCAATGGTTCAGAACTTGATATATTTTGTTATTTGGTTGCTATTCGGGATTTTGATACGGCAGCGACTCAAACTTAAACGTTAAGCTGATTGCGATCATTGGTAAACAAAAATGGCGGTCGTCGGAATGTTCGATGTGTTCGTGCACCATTTATCAAAAAAACTATAAAACCAACAGTAGGTTGAAAATATCTTTTCTTTAATTGTTTCTTAATGTTTTAGTTTTTATTTAATCAAAATCCATGCACGCATTCTAAAGTTATTGCAACGCTAACTGTAACACACGCAAACCAATCAATGACTTAGTGTGTTTATGCATTATAATTCTAAAAGAAAATAAAAATAATGACAAAAATTGGGTATTAGCAATTTCTTTATTCATTTCTGCATCTTGCTGTTTTTATTTCATCAAAATCCACCTGACCATTGTAGAGTTATTGCATGTTAAATACATACACCCACTCACAAGCCATCCACCTCCATTTTCTCTGCCCGGCAGGAAGGTGACAAATGATTTTGCTGTGCCCAGCAAAGGGTTAATTGTTGTAGTATTGTTTTTACTGTTGTTTTGCTGAAGGCAATGCAGAGAATGGACACATGAGTCTCCTTCTGTAAATCATAAGGTTTTTTCTTAGGATTTTTTCCTAGTTTAAAAATAAAACACAGAAGAGAATGAAATGGGAAACCTTAACATTTATTTTGCATCAAATTTTACTGTTTGAAGGGAGAAATCAAAGTCATTTTCTGTCTTTAACATCACAAAGGCTCTCTCTCTCTTTTACATTAAAGTCTTTCTCTTTTTTTTACATAAAAATCAAATGGAAATGAGAATTGGCTGTGACCAGCACCAACAACTGGTGGTTATGTTTTGTAATGTTATGCTGTGCTGTGCTGTGCTATGCTATGCTATGCTGTGCTATGCTGTGCTATGCTATGCTATGCTATGCTATGCTATGCTATGCTATGCTATGTGTTGTTGTTGTGTGTTTCAGCGGACGAGTTTCAGCAGGAGCAGCAGCAGCAGCCCGAGGCTCTGATAGAGGAGGAGAGGAGAAAACAGGAGGAGAAGTCCAGGAAAATGAAAGACATCATCAGTGAGTGATATGGTGGGATGGGATGGGAAGGGATGTGATGTGACGTGATGTAAAGGCTGGGGGCTGAGGGATGCATGTTGGCCTGTTGTGTTTCCTTGTGTGTGTGTGTGTGTGTGTGTGTGTGTGTGTGTGTGTGTGTGTGTGTGTGTGTGTGTGTGTGTGTGTGTGTGTGTATAAGGTATCAACAATACTAAAAGTAAGGTATCAATAATACTGAACAATGTGTGTGTGTGTGTTTATTTATTTATTTATTTATTTTTTTTTTCATTCTTTTATATCGAGGATAATGGGATAAGCACTCATGTGCTTTTTTTCATCCAGTCTCCGTGTGTATGCAGTTGTGTAAATATTGTCATCTGTTCCCACCGGCACACAATGGCCTACACTTACGAAAAGCGGAACAGGATTTAACATGTGCGCAAGGTGTTCTGCATATGTTCGCACATGGGGCCTCGGTTTAAAGTCTCATCTGAAAGACTTTTGGGGAGAGTGGAGTCGGCACTGATGTTAACTCCAGGAGAAAAATGTCCTCGACCGGACTCGAACCTGGGTTGTCAAATTGCCAGCACAATGTTCTGACCACTAGGCTATCCGTCCCCCCAATGAATATTGAACAATGTATGTGTGTGTGTGTACAGACCAGCTTCACCAGAAGGACGATGTGATCCGCAGTCTGTGTGACCAGAAGAACGGCCTGATGCTGGAACTGCTGGAGGTGTCCTCGGCCAGGGAGGACGGTGCTGCTGCTTCCTCGGTCAGTAGGCACGCTGTGTCACGGCACACCTCTCATACCCGATTCCTACCATTCTACTCAAGCGCTTTGATTTGTTTTTACACGATATAGTGCTATATAAGCTCCATGTATTATTATTATTATTATTACTTCTGCCCTTATGCTCTGTCTACTCCTGCCCTTATGCTCTGTCTACTTCTGTCCTTATGCCTCTCTGTCTGTCTACCCCTGCCCTTACCTGTACCACTGTCTACCTTTCTGCCCTTACCTGTACCACTGTCTTCCTCTATTCCTGCCCTTACCTATACCACTACCTGTCTCTACTAGTGCTTATTCCATTATCCTGGATATAAATGAATAAATAAATAAATAAAATACACCTGCTCTTATGCCTGTCTCTCTGTCTCTTCCTGCCCTTACCTATACCACTGTCTCTCTGTCTCTTCCTGCCCTTACCTATACCACTGTCTCTCTGTCTCTTCCTGCCCTTACCTATACCACTGTCTCTCTGTCTCTTCCTGCCCTTACCTATACCACTGTCTCTCTGTCTCTTCCTGCCCTTACCTATACCACTGTCTCTCTGTCTCTTCCTGCCCTTCACCTGTACTACTGCCTGTCTCTTTTTGTTGTTGTTGTTAGTTATTTGTGTGCTTTAAGCCCAGAGGGCTGGTTGTAAAAAAGCGTGTTTGCTTGTGCCATAACCCTCTTTAAATACAATTTATTCAATTCAGTTCAGTTCCTGCCCTTACCAACACCACTGCCTTGTGTACATTTATCCCCTGTCCCCCATGCGGACAGCTCAGTGGTCAGAGCACTCGCTTTCCCCAAGCTAAGGTTAAGCAGCATCAAGCGTGGTTACCAATTTGGATGGGTGAGCGATTGCGCGCCTTGACTTCAGTACATTCCCCCAGTTCACTCAGCTGTAAATGGGTACCCGCCCTCTTTAGGGTCAGGAAAGGTAAAGCAACGAGGGAGAGGAGATGGGCGCCACCCTCAATATACTGGCCCCTAGACAAGCTGAGGTCTCTGATGCCTCACTCCCCTATGACCACACAGGTTATGGGACACCTTTACCTTTTGCCCCCACCCTAAGTCTGGTAGGAAAGCCTGCAACCTGCATAAATTCTATCCCCAGCTCCTAGAAATCCTGGCCTGATATACTCTGTCTTTTTTGTGTGCAGTTTGTGGGTGTTATGTACTGTTTCACTTCATTCTGCTTTATTGTCACATTGTAGGTAGATGGGCACGGATTCTCCATTTTGTAGCTGTATTTGCTAAAAAGATTTTTAATATAAAGAAAGTTAAAATTCACTTAAAAAAAATTTGCAAGCTATCTATTTTTAGCAGAACCTATTTTCTCAGTACAGCCCTGTATTATTTGTTTCTTCTTCTTCTTCTTCTTCTTCTTCTTCTTCTTCTTCTTCTTCTTCTTCTTCTTCTTCTTCTTCTTCTTCTTCTCCTTCTTCTTCTTCCTCTTCTAAGGAATGGTTTCTCTTCCTTTTTTTTTTTTTTGGAATTGATGTATTTATTTATTTATTTTCCCATCTTTTTCATTCATGGTGGTTGCGTTTATCATTGTACTGATTATTGCCTGTGGTGACGATGTTACAGCGACCCAGTCTGCAGCAGGAAGTGGGCAGCACGACCTCTGTGGAAGTGGTACAGGCGGCCATTGAAGAAGGTAGTTATCCCCTACTTCTCTTTCCTTTGTCCCTACACAGCTCACAAATCCAACATCACTCATTAGTCCAGAGTGCTAAATTTAGCGCACCCTTTCCCAAGTGTGGGTCAGCCCCTGCTAAAACTAGCACCAGCTGGCCCCAGCTGAGCTGGGATAAAAGGATTATCCACTGAGAGGAGCTGAAAGTGGGGAAAACTGGCTGCTGTGCCTAGGTGTTTTTTTTTCAAAATTGTTGTTAATGTTATTTTTATACATGACGGTTATTTTCTTTTATTCTTTAAAAAAAAAAGTATTATTTCGAGGATAATGGAATAATAAGCACTCATGTGCTTTTTTTTTATTTTTTACATCCAGTCCCCGTGTGTATGCCAGTTTGGTCGATTTTGTCATGCGTTCCCACCGGCACACAATGGCCTGCTCTTCCCAAAAGTGAAATATGTTTTAACATGTGTGCTAATTGTTCTGTGTGGGTTCGTACACAGGACCTCGGTTTATAGTCTCATCTTACGCAGTCAGTGTAAAGTCTATGCCAGGAGAAATGTGTTAGTGTAAACAGTCTTTGCCAGGAGAGATGAATATGTCAGTGTAAACAGTCTTTGCCAGGATAGATGAATGTGTCAGTGTAAACAGCCTATGCCAAGAGAGATGACAGTGACACATGTTTGTTGTTTAGCGTCACGCCTGACGACGATCATTCAGGGCAACGGCAACCAGCTGAGTCGCAGTGTCAGCAGTGCCGGGGAGCATGTCAGCACCTCCTACGTCAACATGTTCATGCCAAAACGCGCTGAAACTTTCGCCGGCTTCGACACCCCCTCTGACGTCCCCAAATGTAAGTCGCAAACTTCTTTAAAAAAAGAAAGAATAAAATAATAAATAAATACATTTTTAATACATTTTAATTAACCCTTATCCCCCTGCTGCGCCCATTAGCGCCCCTTTATAACATAACCCTGTAGTGCCCATTAGCGCCCTCAGTTTTTTGTGTATTGACTATTGAAAGATGTAAAAATTACTTCCCTTTGACACAAGTTTCACAGTGAATAAACTGTGTGACCCAGGGGTATAAGGGTTAATGTATATATGTAAAAAAAAAAAAAAAAAATTTAAGTCACGAACTTTTGTTGCTTGTGTGTGTTTGGAGGAGGGTGGAGGTGTGTGTGTGTGTGGATTTTGCTGGTGTGAAGTTTTGGTAGGATTATTACTCAGCCTTTTACTATACTTTGTTGTAATTAGGACCTGATTTCAGATCTTGAGCTTTACTCTTATTTTCCTTTTGTCCCCTTTTTTTTTTAACAGGAAGCTTTGATACAAAGTTTTATAACACAAATGCTGAACCAAGCTTTTAAGAAAGATATTAAATGATTTTCATCAGTTTCTTCTGAAAGCATAGAAACTTCATGTTGTGTGTGTGTGTGTATGTGTTCATGCATGTGTTCATGTGTGTGTGCAGCGGGTGCATTAGTGAAGAAGCGTTTCAATCAGCAGTACGGGGATGAAGAAGGTCGCTGCCCCAGTGACCTCTCCCTGCATGGCACAGACACCATTCCTGAAGTGAGTGAAAGCCACACCTCTCTCTTTATTTATTCTTTTATTTATCTATTTATTAATTCTTTTAATCTTTTATTTATTTATTTATTTATTCTTTTATATCGAAGATAATGGAATAAGCACACATGTGCTTTTTTTTTTTTTTACATCCAGTCCCTGTGTTTATGCAGTTTTGTAAATTTTGTCATCTGTTCCCACTGGCACACAATGGCCTGTTCTTACGAAAAGTCAGCAACACCTCAGCCAGCCGCAAACTCACCCAAGCAAAATCACAAACATTCGTGTGGGCACCAGTACGCCCACACATCCACAAATACTCACTCACACATGGCTCACGCGCTCATTCACACACAAACACACATGTCTGATACCACTATTTTGTGGAAGGACGTTAAACTGGAGAACTGAACACACACACACAGAATAAGAAAGTCCTAACTGTGAATGCCTGTGCTTTGTTCCCAGGACTCTGTGATCTCCACGGACAGTTACCACAGCAGTCAGCCTGGCCTGTCCCCCCAGTCCCTCACCTCCTCCCCCCACCAGAGCTCTCCACAGGGCTGGGAGGGGCGGGAGGGGGGGAGGGGCAGGGGCTGGACACGAGCGACCATGGTTCCATGGGGGAGCTGTCCTCCTCCTCAGTGACCTCCCTTGTGCAGCCCCTGGCCCAGCCCTCCTCCGCCGAGCAGATGATGTCTGTGGTGCAGCTGGTGAAATACCTCCACAACCTCATGGTCAGCGCTTGTTCTCCTTCCTGCCTTCACCTTGCTGTGCTCTGTTGTGTATCACTGTTCTTTGTTTATTGTTTTAGTACCTGGTCATTCTTTTTGTGTAGTGCTGCTGGTCAATTACCTCCACAACCTCATGGTCAGCTCTTGTCTCCTTCCTTCAGCTTGCTGTGTTGTCTGCTCCTGTTCTTTTTAATTTTTTTAAAATTTTACTTATTTATTTTTATTTATTTTTTTTTAATTTTATTGTTTTAGTACCTGGTCATTCTTTAGTGTAGTGTAGCTGGTCAAGTACCTTCACAACCTCATGGTTAGCTCTTAATGGGCTTTGTGTCTGTCTCCATCATGCTGTGTTATGTACCACTGTTTTATTGTTATTTTCAAGTCAAGTCAAGTCAAAATTTTATTTTCAGTTGACGTGACTTGAAAATAACAATAAAACAGTGGTACATTTTTATTTATTCTCTTAGTACCTGGTCATTCTTTTGTGTGGTGCAGCTGGTGAAATACCTTCACAACCTCATGGTCAGCTGTCCACCTTTTTGTCTGTCTCCTTCAGCTTGCTGTGTTCTCTGCTCCTGTTCTTTCTCCTTCCTTCTTTATTTATTTATCTAATTATCATTTATTCTTTTATATCGAGGATAATGGAATAAGCACTCGTGTGCTTTTTTACATCCAGTCTCCGTGTGTATGCAGTTTTGTTCCCACCATTTGTACCGTCACCTGTGTCATGCAATACTGTGTGTCTTACTGTAACCTGTGATATGTGATACTGTCCTTAGAGAGTGTTTTAGCAGTGCTGTAACCTGTGCCATGCTGTACATACTGTGTGTCTTACTTTAACCTGTGCAACACTGTGTGTGCAGAACCTGACGGCGAAGCAGACGACGACAGTGGAGTGTCTGAGAGCAGAGCTGGCGGAGGCCAAAGAGGAGATCAGCAAACTGTCGCAGAACATGCACGGTCACCGACGCCTGGGCTGCCAACACAACCAGCTGGAGGAACTGCGCAACTTACAGGTCAGCTGTCTGTCTGTCTGTGTTCTGTCTGTCTGTCTGTCTGTCTGTCTGTGTTCTGTCTGTCTGTCTGTCTGTCTGTCTGTGTTCTGTCTGTCTGTCTGTCTGTCTGTGTTCTGTCTGTCTCTGTCTGTCTGTCTGTGTCTGTCTGTGTCTGTCTATCTCTATCTATCTATCTATCTATCTATCTATCTATCTATCTATCTATCTATCTATCTATCTATCTATCTATCTATCTATCTATCTATCTATCTATCTATCTATGCTATTGTCTGGTGACCGTGGGGGCACCCCTGAAGACTCGACATCCAGTTCCTTCCATTCCTCTCTCACTTAGCGTATCAGTTTAACTTCTGCAGTTTGTACATGGATCTGTTTCTTGGCAGATTCGGTGTTGAATGGGCAGGTCAGTTTTCTGATTGACAGTTGTGTGTGTGTTATTTTTCATGTGTGGTGTATTCCTCCCTCCCCTTGGAACAGATTCTGGGTTGTTTTTTTAAACTTGAGAAAATAGAGGTGTTAAAGAAAGAGGATGCCTGCTTTTCAGAGACAACTCAACATTTTTCAGCATAGCATGAGTGACATGGTTTGTTGTGTGTGATCAGGAGAACATCAGCCGTGAGCGTCAGGAGTGGGAGCGGGAGAAGGAGAGGAGCGAGTGCTGATCCAGCAGGAGAAGGGAAAGCTGGAGATGCAGAGAAAGCAGCTGGAGAGACACGAGGTGAGCATGGTGCAGTGCAGCGCAGCACAGCATGGCATAGCACAACACAATCTTGCACCTGGAAAAAAATGTGATAAATTTAGTGATTAGAGAGTATATTGGTGCTGTGTGGAATCTTTTTAGCTTCAGCTTTTCTCATTCTAGCCGCCGCTGTAGTCTAGTGGTTAGGGCGTTGGACTCGTAATCTAAAGGTTGCCGGTTGGATCCCAGCTTTCGGCTATGGCGTTGTGCCCTTGGAAAAGGCACTTTACGGCTATTTTCTCACCCCCCCAGGTGTAAAAGGGGTACCAACCTTGTGTTGGGGGTTAATCCTGCGATAGACTGGCGTCCTATCCAGGGGGGAGTCTATGACTCTCAGTCGCTTAACGCTACAGAAACCGGGATAAGCACCGGCCTGATGAGCCTTAGGCTTGGGACAGACTTTAACTTTTAACTTTAAACTTTTGATATATATATATTTATAAAATATTATATATATATATGAATTGTGTGTCTGTGTGTGTGACAGAGTGAGCTTCGCAATCGGAAGGACGATCTTCGCCGAGAGAAAGAAACCTTACAGCGGCAGATCGACATGCTGAACGAGCAGGGGCTGCTGGGAACGGCCACGCTGACCGACCCCGCCCACATCGTGCACACCGTCGACCTCGACGCCACCGACGCCCACTACTACCACCACGCTGACCTCTCTGACCCTGCTGACCGCTCCACGCCGGGTCACCGACGTTCGGCCTCGGCCGACTTTTTCCACGGGGGTCCCCCTTCCCAGGCTGAACTGGACGCGATGTCAGAGAGCAGGGGCATGCCCCGCCGCCCTCGCCACTCCGTCAGCAGCCTCCACGGCTACAACAGCAGCAACCCCACCAGGGACAAGCAACAACACATCCCCGAGCACCTGATGAGCACGCGCAACGAGCAGCGTGTGGGGGGGTCCAGCGTGCAGAAGCTGCCCATGAAGCTCTCCAGCGGGGGTCAGCAGCAGGGTCACAAGTCGCAGGCGCCCCTCCCCCCTCCCCCCCACTCGCGCACCTCCTCCCTGAGCTCGCTGGGGGCGCGGCACGGGGGTTCGAACCCCTCGTTCCTGACGCCTACCCCCCAGCAGGCGCAGGGCATGATCACGCGCAACCAGAACACACGCAGCGCCCCCTCCAACCTCGCCATGGTCATGAAGCTGGCAGAGCCGGGCAAAGGAAAGGGGGGAGGGGGGCCGGTGTCTTCAGGACCCCCACCTCCTCCTCACCCTCACTCAGGGAGTGGGCACCCGGCTCCAGGAGGTCCTAATCCTGGTTCTGGTTCTGGGGCGGCCAAGCCTTCACCGGACAGCGATCCTAACCGCGTCATCTACTTCTAGTCATTGGGTGAGTCAGGGAGGGAGTGAGTGATGGAATGGTCTGTTGGGAGTGAAGGGTGGCATCTGAAGGCTAGTGTCTGTAGGGATTGAAGGTTTCAGTTTGCTAAGCATGAAGGCTTGATTTAGCTGTACCATATTATCCAGTGTAGACAAGAATAAGAATAGTAAGAAGATAATATGGGGGCGGGATAGCTCAGTGGTCAGCACTCACTTTCCCCCAGTCAAGTTAAGCAGCATCCAGCACGGTCACCAGTTGGATGGGTGACCATTTGCGGGCCTTGGCTTCAGTACAGTTCCCCCAGTTCCCCCAGCTGTAAATGGGTACCTCCCCTCTTTAGGGTCAGGGAAGGTAAAGCAGAGGAGATGGGCGCCGCCCTCAATATACTGGCCCCTACAGAAGCTGAGGTCTCTGATGCCTTGCTCCCCTATGACCGTCTAGGTTACGGGACACCTTTACCTTTTTTTACCTATTCTTAGACAATAATGGCTCACAGCGTCTGCTGTTACACAAGTTGGATATGATGTCTAGCTGGGAATTTGAAACAAAAATCATCCTGTTTGGCCAGGATTGCTAAAATGTATAGTATCTTAAAGTCATTTTCTTGGATTAAAGATGGATTGGTTGCATCAAACTATTTGTATGTTGTACATAACAACTTGAATTTTCATCTTCTGTTGTGCAGATGACAGAGCAGATGAGGAGGGACTGTTGTTTTCAAGGGAACAAGACAAGAAGCCAGCAGCAGCCCACAGACCAGCAAGGAAGGAAGGAGGGATATGTGTGTGTTGGTGTGTGGTCCAGAACTGTGCCCAACAAACCACTGTGCTCCTGAGGAATACATACACACACACGTACCTACATCCATCCTGCATGCCAGCAGTGTTGTTGGCTTGGACAGACAGAGGTGGACTGTTCCTGTGTTGTCTGTGTGGATGTGAAGGTTGGACAGACTGGAGGTCTGTCTGTGTGCTTTGTACTGCTGTCAGCAGTGACCTACCTGCCACAACACAACACAGGAGAGCAGGGGGGGTGTGTAAGAAACAGTCACTGTACTGCAGGTGTGGGGAGGGGAGGTGAGAGGAGGGGCTGCTGCCTGCCTGCCTGCCTGCCTGCCTGCCTGCCTGAAGCCTGAAGCCTGTGGATCAGGCTGAACAGTTATCTCCCCTGCAGCAGCTGTGGGGTCAAACTCTCATTTCAGTGCAATGTGGTTTTTTTTTCTCTCTCTCTCTCAGTCGGTTCTGAGCAAGAACTACATATTCCAATATGTTTGCCATATACAGTTTGCTATGTAGCGGGATACCCCTTTTGTTGTTGTTGTTGTTGTTGTCTTCATGTAACGAGGTTACAGTGCCCCGCGTCTGTACTGGCGGTAACTGTTGTTGTGTAACACAAGTCTCTTTTGCTGCTTAGGAGGGTGAGGGGGAAAATCGGTTTCTTGTTGTACAGAGGGGTACAGGTTGTTCACAAAAACTGGTAGGCTACTTGCGCCCTGACTCACTACCTACCTACTGTTTCTGCATTGCTGAGAAGATGAAAGTGATTTTGTTGGCCCCTTTATTTATCCCGACATGAATTTCATGTAAGATAAATTTCTTTCAGTCTGTACCGTGTATCGTTGTTCCTCCTGGTGTACTCTCCTGGTTAGGATCTCTTCCTGTGTGGGCTTTGATAGGGGCTGTGGCTCACTGGAGTGAGCGAGAGAGTGGGAGAGAGAGCAAGCAGGACAAACACATTCAATGTGTGCTTGGTGGCAGACACCATGTAGGAACACTCACCTCAGCTGTGTGCTTTACTGCAGGCATTAAAATGGGGGAGTGGGGGAATAGCTCACGCACACACTCACACATGCATCCACGCACGCACGCTCACACACATGCATGCACACACACACACACACAGAGATGCACACATGCACAACACACACACACACACACACACACACACACACACACACACACAAACACACACACACACACACACATCACCCACACACTCACACACACCACATGACACACACACACATGCACACACACTACACACACAACACCACAACAGACACAAACACACCACTCACACCACACACACACACACACACACATTCTCAACACTTTTTCCTCATTCGTTCTGTGAAAGGACTCCTGTTTGTGAAGGTGGAATCAGTCTTCTTGGTGCTGTTCATTTCTCCGTACAAAAGCTGTATTGTATGTGATGAACGAACTCCTTCAGGGTATATATATATGTACACACAGTGTGGAAAAACACTTTTCTGCAGGTTAGAATGGCAGTCTTTGATACATTGTTTTTCCTCTTCTTCTTCTTTGCTCTCTGTGGTTTGATTCAGTTGAACTCATGTGCATGTTTCTTTTGTATTCTTTTACTGTTGTACAGACTTTAGTGCTTTCCTGATGGGGGCGAAAAGCAACAAGACGTTTTCCTCTGAATTTTGTTTTGATTTTTGTGTTTTTTCTCTACATACTCATACGCCAAGTTTTGTCTGTACAATCTGTTTCCACATGAAGGACGGTCTGCAGATTGGAAAAAAAAAAGAAAAAGCATATCACCCATCATTGTGTACATCAGACTGAAGAGAACAAGATGTAAATTAATTAATGCTGCAGCACTTTTGCAATTTAGTTTGGAGGATGTGTTAGCTAGTAATAAACTGACAACTTTTCTGCAATAATTCAAAACCGCATTAGTGTCTATGACTGTGACATCGTTGTTGTGTGTGTGTGGCAAGAGTGACATATTATCTATCTGGAGTATTTTATTTGGTGATCAAGAAAGACTTTGGTGGACTTTGTTTTTTGCCTTCATTCTCATTTTCTGTAAGCCATGGATTTCAGTCATGTTTTCACATCTCTACCATTGTCACTGTGTGTGTAGCATGGATGTACGATGCACGCACGGGCGATTCCTGGAGTGGATTTCATTGTATGTTGTAAATGGCAAAAGAGACACACAGCACAAATGTGGCGATAACTTGAGCTTGAAGATGTATTTCCATCTAGTGTGTGTGTGTGGTGTGTGTGTGTGTGTGTGTGTGTGTGTGTGTGATGGTGTGTGTATGTGTGATGGTGTGTTATGTGTGTTGTGTGTGTGTGGTTAAAGCAGTTAAGTAGACAGCAGTTTCTTTCCCTTAGGTTTCTTATAGGGATCTGTAGCCATTTTTAAGATATCAGGGATGAATAAAAGGATGTTACCGTTCTCCATTGTCGGGATTTTGTAGATTTGGCGCCAATGTCATGTCGTGACTGCCTGACAGTAGTGTGTCATTGTAAAGTGGGGAGAGAGATAGAGAGATGTATGTAGACAAGTGCAGTGCAGGGCTGGAGATTGTGGCACTGAGCAGTAAGCCTTTCACCTTTCTACGGGAAACTTTCTTTGTTAAAAACGAAACAGAACAGAACAGTGTGGACACTGTCCCATATCTCACTTCAAAAGCCTACAACAAGGCGTTTCTGATCTTAAAGCAGCTTTCAATGTTTCTGACAAAAAATGACAAGTCAATCCTTTTCGCCACATCTATCAAATGAAACAGAAATGTATGATTGGAAACCTGCACAAGAAGAGTTGACAGTTACTTCTCCCCTCTCCCCCCATTCCTCCCCCTACTACTCCTATCCCTCCCTCCCTCCCCAACTGTCCCCATCCCTCCCTCCCTTCCCCATCCCCATCTCCCCTGCCAGTGTATACATAATTATGTGTATGTATTATTGGTGTTTTATTTAAAGTTGTTTATAAATATGGGTACATTATTATATATTCCAACAAGATTCTGCTGAGATATGAAGTAACACTGTTGAATTACCTGAACACAGACAGTTCCACTGTTATGCTCCTGGGGTTTGTGTTCTGTGAATACCAACTTCTGAAGGGAGTATATTCCAGTCCCCCACCCCCCCTTTTTTTTGTTAAGTGGTCAAGTTGTTATGTTTTGAGGAACATTCCTGCAAGTTTTGAAAGGTTATTATGTTTTTCCTATAGATCGCTGTGCGGTTACAAGTTCAGAGAGAGTGTGTGTGGAATCATGATCGCACCATCATAGCATTCTCATTTCCATCTTTTTAAGAAAACAAGTTTTAAATCATTTTTGAACATTTTATTTTTTTTATATACACTCCAGCTCACTTGCATTTCTGTAACACTGAAAGCGTGAAGCTGAAAGAGAATCAGGCTGATATACTGACTTCATTTTGATCTGGCTTCGTGAAAAGCTATGAGAGGTTTGAACACTTGGCGCCAATAACCGTGTATGTACATCGTCTTCAGTGTTTTTGTGATCGTATTTGGAGATGGCCGTGTGTGAGAGAGCTTTCATCTTCTTTTCCTGTCGTCCATTCAGATCAGCTTCCATCCTCCATTGATCGAATGCGAGAGTCAGCACCTCAGAAGTGTCCACGAAAATTGCTCCATTTATTGCTGGACCTCAAAGTCACTATCACTGGATTTTGCTCTGTAGGGTTATTTTCGACTTCGGATTCTTTGTTGATTAATTCATGTTGGATTTACTATCATGGTTTTTTTTTGTTTGTTGTTTTTTTGTTTTTTTTGGCAATATCTGAACAAGCACTGCCTCAAGTTGAAAAGTGGAACCTAGAAAGAAAGTGGTTGTGTGTGTGACGGCCTCTTGTGTTCTCCTCTGTTCTAGCCACAGGTGACAGAAATACACACAGGGCAGTTGGGGGGAAGGGGGGGGGTGTAGGGGGGGTGTGGTGTGGTGAGTGACCGCTGTGGTGGCAGAATTGAGCTGTGTTTTCACGTGGAGAGCGTTGTGGTTAAATACATGCTGTATACTAGTAAACCAGGTTGGGGACAGGTGTGACTGTGTACAGTGCCATGTTGTGGTGTTTCCCTGTTCTCCGTCATGACTTAACGCACACGATGACTGTTCACAGTTGCCAGGTCTGTGAGACCTCTCTCTGTCTCTGTCTCTCTCTGTCTGTGTCTGTCTGTCTGTCTCTCTCTTTCTCTGTCTCTCTGTTTCTTTCTTTCTCTCTGTCTCTGTCTCTGTCTCTTGTCTCTCTCTCTCTCTTGTCTCTTGTCTCTCTCTCTCTCTCTCTCTCTCCTCTCTCTCTCTCTCTCTCTCTCTCTCTCTCTCTCTCTCTCTCAGTGGCCTGCCTGATACATATCTGTGTTGTGGTTCTCTCCTCCTCCCCCCCCTCCTTCTCTTCCGTCCTTCGTCACCTCCTCTTCTTCGTCGCACATTTCTGCTGCAGTTCCCTCCCCTGTCTTTCAGTCTGCCTTGTGCCTTCCATCACCTCCACCCCCATCCCACCCCCACCCCATCATGGGTTTCTTTTGATCCACCCCCCCCCCCCCCCCTTCCTCTCTACCCCCACCACATCTGTGTGCTAGTCCTTCACACATGTATATGACTTGATGCCGATGTTCTGGGCTGTCTTCACTGGGGGGCCAGCAGGAACAGTGAATGGCTTGGTGTGTATTCTTCCCCCCCCCCCCTTTTTGTTGCCAACTTGATGAGCTTTCCCTGACTAACCATCATCCTCTTTTTTTTTTTTCTTTTTTTTTTTTGTTCATTGTTGCGTGATCTCTCATGGTGTAGAATTGAATTTTTTTTTGTGGAAAATCTATTTTAATTTTGTTTTATAATCATGATTAGATTTGAAGTATGTGCTTCATGTATGCAAACTTTTTTTTTTTTTGAAATAAATTCATGGGAAGCATTCCACACCCTTTTAAAAAAAGTTTGACATGCTGTTTTACTGTATAGCCAGGGAGTTTTGTTTTAATTTGTCCCTTATAGGGAAATGACATAATTGTTGGGGTAGGATGAAAAAGCAAGCAATCAATGATAGACAGAAAGCAAACTGTGAATTTTTTGTGTCCATACTTTGGTAGAATGCATTGTTGAAAATATTTAGATTTTTGGACTGACGATTTTTATTCAAGATGAGTTAAGATTCTGTGCTTGAAATCAGAACTTGTTTTTTTCCCCCTTTTTGAATTGGTATTGTAAAGAAGACGACAAAGATCAGTTTTTCTGATAGCGAACATAGTTATGACGCCTTTGTCTCACATAACTAGTCTGAATCCTAACAGATTATTTTCACTTCAGAACATGTGCAATGCTCACAATGTGTTCTTTGTTCATCAGCCACAAGTATATCTAGACAGTTTGGAAAGCTTCTTTAAAAAAAAAAAAAATTGTCTAACCGTTTTCTGTAGCATTCTTTATTTTTCTAGTATACCATTTTGTAACTGGGTTTTCCTCTAGCTAGATGCTAAGCTAAACAGAAGCTGGGTAGAGTCCGCTATGTCAGAGCATGGTATCAAAGTCGGCAGTGTTGCATAACGTTTGATCTGTGTCCAGAATGTGTTCACATGTAGTGTACGTGTCGAGGTAATCGGCAGCATGCTCACAAAGAAGAATCAAAGGAAATATGGCCACACTCTCACACTAGTGCAAAACTGTGGCTGACATGATTGATAAAAGCTTGTAAGGTCTGTATTTTGCGTTTTGAATCCCAGGCTGTTGGTCATGATCTAAGCTTTTTTTTTTTTTTTTTTTTTGCAAGTATCTTTGTTCAGTTCCCCCCTCCCCCCCCCCTTTTTTTTCTTTCTGATTGTTATGGAACGATCTTCTGTGTATTCAGCGAGTGCTATTTATGATGTTTTGATTTGACAGAAGCATTGTGTGATACAAGTCAGTGTCCAGATTCCTCACCCTGGTGTTTATTTTTGTATTCCTTCATCCCGTTCAGAGCAATACATAAGCCACCCCCCCCCCTCCCCTTCTTTCCTCCAGCATTTGGTTGTTGAAGAAAGGACCATTGACTGACTGACTGCCCTGTGTTTCTGCACCACACTGAACATGCTGTTAGTTAGTTAGCGAGTTGTGTTTTTTTTCTGTGGAATAAGTAAGTACAGTAGACAGCAATAGGACTCCATTTTGAAACTGGAAATCATGTAGAATGCACATCTACAATTTAGAGGGAAAAATGTGAAGATTTAAAAAAAAATCATACTTGTAATAAAAAAACATAAAGAAATGTGTGCTGTGTCTGTGTGCTGTGTTCTGTTTTATTTTTGATGCATCAGCAACCTCTTTCTTCAATACCCCTGTCCCCTTCCTGTATTTACCATAAGCAAAACAGATATTTTGCTACAATGCCTGTGTGCATATGAAAGTTTATAGGATATAAAGCCTATATACAAGATCTGGAAAAGAAGAAAAGAACATGGACTCTCCATGTGAAATCTTGATGTTGCCATAAAAAAAATTTTTAATCACCATTATGACAATGGCCTCAAAAATCTGCCAATTCTTTTTTTTTTTAATGATTGGAAGATGTGTTGTTCAAAGTCTTCAAAGGCAAAGTTAAGACCCCAATATCCACCTTCTTAGAGGATTAAAAAAAAAAAAAAATTTCAGGGATTGCATTTGTCAAGAGGTTGTTGGTGCATAGTGTGTGTGTGTGTGTGTGTGTGTGTGTGTGTGTGTGTGTGTGTGTGTGTGTGAGTGAAGAGAGTGAGAGAGAGAGAGAGAGAGAGAGAGAGAGAGAGATGTAACTTGTGTGTGTGTGTGAGGGAGGGAGAGAGAGGGGGAGTTACAGCTACTGGATCAGCCAACACTATACTGAAGACCACATCACAGTGACAGGAAAAGTGGGAGTAAGGCAAGGAGCAAAGGTCCCAACTTCTCTTTTACAAATTTTTTTATTTATTCTTTTATATTGAGGATAATGGAATAAGCACTCGTGTGCTTTTTTTACATCCAGTCCCCATGTGTATGCAGTTATGTAAATTTTGTCGTCTGTTCCCACCGGTACACAATGGCCTACTCTTGCGAAAAGTGGAACAGTTTAACGTGTGCGTAAGATGTTCTCCATGTGTTCGCACACAGGGCCTTGGTTTTATAGTCTCATCCGAAGGACTTTTGGGGAGAGTGGTCTGCACAAATGTTAACTCCAGGGGAAAATTCCTTGAACAGGACTTCAAACTGTTCAGGCCAGGGGTGATGACAGCTCCCCCTCCATGGCTACTGAAAAATCCTCTGTTTCCTCTTCTCCTCCCTCCATCCACTAACTTGAACAAGCGCTGGTTCTTTTTCCTCTCAGAGTTACTTATTTATTTATTCTTTAAATCGAGGATAATGGAATAAGCACTCCTGTGCTTTCTTTTACATCCAGTCCCCTGTGTGTTTGCAGTTTTGTCAATTTTGTCATCTGTTCCTACCAGCACATAATGGCCTACTCTTTTGAAAAGCGGAACAGGATTTAGTCAATATACTTAATACCTAAGAAACCTGAGGGCCAGATGACAAACTTGTCAAACCTATTAATTTTTGTTGTCACTGACAGGATTGGGGAGGGGGGGGGGGTACAGGCTTAATTCCCAGACTAAGCTGCAGGAAATGGGCTACAGCATAAAACCGTTCCAAATTTTTCGGAAGAGTAGAGCCATTCGGTACTGGTGGGAACGGATGACAAAAATGTACAAATTTGCATACACACAGGGACTGGATGTGAAAAAGCACACGAGTGCTTATTCCATTATCCCAAAATAAAAGAAAAAATTTAAATTTTCCATGCAAGAATTCAGCATAATATATGACAGCCACCACCCACCCACTCATCCTGATGTTGGTGATGTACTCTTACATAACTTCCCCACCCGCCACTTGATGAATTATATTACAGTCCTAGGGAGATATCTATTTCAGACTGTAGTAACTGCAAGTCATCCCACTTTTGTCCACGGGCCATACAAAAAAAAAATCAAAGACAAGTGCTATTCATTCATTTATTTATTATTTATTTTATTATTCTGTTTATTTCAAGGATATGGAATAAGCACTCATATGCTTTTTTACATCCAGTCCCCTTGTGGCCAGAGCACTGCTTTCCCCCAAGTCAAGCAAAGCAGTGCAAGCATGGTTACCAATTGGTTGGGTGACCGTTTGCAGCGCCTTGGCTTCAGTACAGTCCCCCCAGTTCACCCAGCTGTAAATGGATACCTGCCTCTTTAGGGTCAGGGAAGGTAAAGCAGTAGGGAGACGAGGATAGGTCCGCCCTCAATATGCTGCCCCTAGAGAAGCTGAGGTCTCTGATGCCTCATCCCACTATACCACCTAGGTTATGGAACACCTTTTACCCTTTACCTCCCCTATGTGTAAGCAGTTATGTCAAATTTTGTCATCCGTTTCCACAGGCACACAATGGCCTACTTTCTGAAAAGCGGGAACAGATTTTAATATATATGGTTTTAACGTGCTATGCAAGCATAAGCACCTGCTAAAAAAAAAAAAAAAAAAATTTCAAAGCAACAGTGCTGTGCAACATATGCATGCTATAGAACATAGAGATACCCACCCACCACTGTTGTTAATTTAATGTCCCAGCGGAGATTTCCGATTTAGGACTGGCCACCCGCCGCCATGGGTGTGTTCTTTATACAGACAGCAAATCACCGACCATTTAACAGCTCATTTCACCTGTCCACCAATTGAAAAACAGCTGAGATTTGCTGCTGACTTGTGTGATTTTCATAGACTGCAATGCAGTTGATGGTCTTAGGCATCTTCCACATTCTTCACACTGCACCAAAAAATAAAGCATAACAAAAAAAAGCAAGCCTACACTGACAGCATGGTCAGTATTCATGATAACAAGCCTTGAACAACATTCTGCAAAAGAAATTATTTCACAGTAAATCTTATTGTCTCTGTACATCTGATAACTCTTGCCACTGGTTCCATTCTGTAAACGCTGATTTCATCACTACATTCTTCACCACCACCTTCTTACACCGTACCCCGTAGACTGTGGGGGCACCACTGAAGATTTTGCAACCAGCTTCCTCCACTCCTCATAACTTCACCACATGTTCTGTACAAAAACTCGTTCTTCAGAAAGTGACATTCAGAATTTAAGAAAGTCACACTCAGTGGAGGAAACCACCCAGAAATAAGAAAAATTGTGGTTTGGTGTGATTTGCAATGTATAGGGGTTTTTTTTTTTTAGTTCAGGAATAAAATTCAATATTAAAAAAAAAAAAAACTGACGGTTGTTGTATTTTAAGGGTTGGGGTTGTCCTCTTTTTTTCTTCTTCTTCTCGAACCTCAGACAGCAAATATCATTTTCTGTCACATGAGCAAAATGTCGTTGCCTTGATGGCTGCGTGCACCACTTGATGGACGAATTTTATCTTTGAAGTTTTTTGGGGGAAAAGGAAGAGAATGGACCAAGGAGGCAGAAAATAGACAAGGAAGGAAGGGGACAGGAAGAAAAGGAACAAGGCAGAGAGAGAGTGAGAGAAAGGAGAGAGTGAGTCAATTTACAAACACACACACACACACACAAAGAACTGAAGAACACGGCCTCATGTCAAGTCAGTCAAATGTTTAATTCCAGATTTCCATATGGAGGACTCACATGTTCAGTGACTAAAATATCACATACATACATCTACGACACACCTTTGGAAATAACTTTATTCTGTAGGATCATACTGTGCACAGCTCACAGACATTAACACAGGCACAATGTAAGCTTCACACAGGTTTTCACCTCACCACCAGTATGGCATTTTCATCATCTGCATTGCATGTTTTCAAAAGTCGCAAGATACATACAATAACATATCACATCTTCCATGCAATTACATGTCAAATTGACAACAATTACACACACGGGCACATGCACGCACGCACACACACACACACCTAATCTCTTGAGATGCTCTGTTTTCACCAAAATTACCCTAGAACTACATTCCCCAAGGGCATGTGTATGCAGCTACAGTCATGGTGGGCAAAATCGGCAGCATATGCCAAAATCTCACCAGTGGTAAACCACTTTGCTTTGGCCAAGAAACAACCCCCCCTCTACCCCACCCCCCAAAAAAAAACCCTAACAACAGACACACCCACAATTAATTATTCTCTCTCTCTCTCTTTCTCTCTCTCTCACTCACACACACACACACTCACACACACACACACACACACACACACACACACACACACACACACACACACACACACACCCACACTGTCTTTCTTTCTCAGGAGCAAACTAATACTGTTAATCCTTTCTCTCAGGGGAAGAGAGGGTGTTCAGAACAGCCAAGTCTCAGAGAGCTGGCCTTGTGATGTGAAGTAATCAGACTGTGATGTGAAGTAATCAGACTGTGATGTGAAGTAATCAGACTGTGATGTGAAATAATCAGACAGTGATGTGAAATAATCAGACTGTGGTGGTGTGAAATAATCAGACTGTGGTGTGTGAATAATCAGACTGTGGTGTGAAATAATCAGACTGTGATGTGAAGTAATCAGACTGTGATGTGAAGTAATCAGACTGTGATGTGAAGTAATCAGACTGTGATGTGAAGTAATCAGACTGTGATGTGAAGTAATCAGACTGTGATGTGAAATAATCCGAGAACACAAATTCACCCAGACAGTGCTCAGCTGTCTAGGGGATTTTTACCCCCTGGAGTTAAAGGATTGCAATTCAATTCCTCTGTAAGTTCTCTGGATGGCTATACATACATAGAGGCTTTTATTTGAAAGAGTAGGCCATTGTGTGCCAGTGGGAACGGATGACAAAATGGACAAAACCGCACACACATGGGGATTGGATGTAAAGCATTTTTTTTTCTTTAAAAGCACATGAGTGTTTATTTTAAATGATTATCAACGATTCAATTAAGAAAAAAAATCAATCAGTGAAAAAAATACCAGAATGAAAACTAGAAAATAAAATGTTCCAATAACATCAACTGAAGCATTACTGATCAAGGACCATGCCTATGGTCTGACCTGACTCTATTCTCAACTCTTTGCTCAGAACTAGTCAGAGGTCCATCCCTAGTGGTCTTAGTTTGATTTTTTTGGTCAAAACTACAAAGAAAGGGCAAAGCTGGGAATTTGAACCCAAACCTCAACACTTACTTGTTGGGCAGGGGAACATCTTAATTGTCCTGCCACCTTCCTTTTAATATAATATTTTACAAAAGGTGGGGGGGGGGGGAGGGGGGGTTCGCACACACACACATTCACGCTCTGTTCTCTTTCAGGCATCCTCAGCCCTCCAATGTTTTGTATAGTGCCCCAAGACTGAAGTACAATAAACTTCTCTGTCTCTCTCTCTTCTCACTTTCCTCTCTCTCTCTCTTCTCTTCTCTCTCTCTCTCTCCTTTCTCTCTCACTGCGCACGCACACAGACACATACACAGACACACACATACAAACACACACACACACACACACACACACACACACACACACACACACACACACACAAGACAAGTGTATCCAGGGGCACAGAGGACTAGCTCCCCTCACAGATCTTCCTCCTCCTCCTCTCCCTCAGACATGTCCAGAAACTCCATCAGTCTGGACACACGCTCTGACACCTGCCCACATCACATAACACAACACAACAATGATATCAGCAATACACAACACCTGCCCACATACACACAACACGTCACATCTATGATATGAGCAAAAAACATAAAAACTGACCACAGAAAAAAAAAACTAAGCCACAACTCCCAACACTAAGCAACGCGCATGACACTTTACGCGTTTTGGAGCAACCTGTTTCTAAATAACAAATGTTGTCTGACTAATGATCCAGCAACTGAATTCACCCATAGAGTCTTTTGGTTAGGGGTGTAAGACTCTTGATGCTTGATTCACCCACATAATCACGGGTTCGATTCCTACTGGCAGCCACAGGTCAGAACTAGGGAAAAAGATTATACAGAGGAAATATTTGTCCAGACTTCACACTTCTCGACCACAGTTCTCAGTGATGTAGGATGTTGGTGGTCTGTCTGCCTCTTTTGCTTATACCCTCAACCTTGTCTTGAAAAACTGTCACCATCAAATCCAGCACACTGCACATACAACACACACACACACACACAATGGGCACGGATAGCCTATGTCAGAACATTGCGCTCGCAATTTAATGACCCAGGTTCGAGTTTGGTCGAGAGAATTTTCTCCTGGAGTTAACATCAGTGCTGACTCCACTCTCTCCAAAGTCCTTCGGATGAGACTTTAAATCGAGGCCCATGTGCGAATGCATGCAGAACATCTTGACACACATTAAATCCTGTTCCGCTTTTCATAAGAGTAGGCCATCGTGCCGTGGGAACAGATGACATTTACAAACTGCATACACACGGACTGGATGTAAAAAAGCACAAGAGTGCTTATTCCATTATCCTCGATATAAAGAATAAATCAAAATAAAAAATAAATCAAAATCAAACAATTACACATTCACACACACACATGACACCCCCCCCCCCCCCCCCCCCCCCCCCCACACACACACATACACACCCAAACACACACTACACACACAAACATTCTCTCTATAATCCTGGTAAGGTATAAGCATTACACCAATGTGTTTTTTTACCTGTGAGGGAGTGACCCCCTCCAGCTGTGCAGCAATGTGACTGAAGGTGCTGGCTGAGGCCCCGTGGTCCCTCACTGTCTCCACTATCAGGCGATCCTGCTCACTGTCGGCAGCAAAGACTCATGTCAGTGTGCAAACAGGCTGGATTCAACAATTCAACTATTTTTTTATCCTCTATCAAAGGAAATGTGTTTTGCAGTCATTAAAAACATATCTAAACAACTAATAAGAAATAGACCCATAATTTGAATGCACATGATAAGAGGTAACATTTGTTAACACACACACACCACACACAACACACACACACACACACACACACACACACACACACACACACACACACACACACACACACACACACACACACACACACACACACACCTCTATTAAAAGAAATTTGTTTAGCAATGAATAAAAACATATTCAACACTACTAATAGTCAAGACATCTATAAATTTGAATGCACATGTAAGTTTACTGATATTACACACTAAAGTTGATATGCATGCTTCATGCAAGTAACAAGGCAAACGATTTGATAAACATGGTTTACCTTCAGTGCAAGAGAACAGGTTGATGGTGCTTGATTTTTTGCTTTTTTTTTTTTGTTCCTCGGTCAGAGTTCTAAGATCACCAAAGGTGAGATGTTTGTGTATCTGACCATTTTTTCCATCATGAAGGTAGCAGCATTCCGACTTGGAGAATGCCTGTGCTTATAAACCCATCAGACCTATCAACCAGGTCCATTCACAATGCATCACTCCAGACTGGCTGTGCCCACATCCAGCCCCATTACAGGGACGGGATAGCTCAGTGGTCAGAGCACTCGCTTTCCCCAAGTCAAGTTAAGCAGCATCAAGCGTGGTTGCCAATTGGATGGGTGACCGTTTGAGCACCTTGGCTTCAGTACAGTTCCCCAGTTCATCCAGCTGTCAATGGGTACCTGCCCTCTTTAGGTCAGGGAAGGTAAAGCAGCAGGGAGAGGAGATGGGCGCCACCCTCAACATGCTGGCCCCTAGAGAAGCTGAGGTCTCTGATGCCTCGTCACCTACAACCATACAGGTTACAGGACACCTTTACCTTTACCTTTTTTGGCTGTGCCCACACACCAGGTGCATAACTCACCTGGTCCACTCCACAGTGTCGCTGCTGGCTTCTGCCTGGTGACTGACAGGAGTGTGAGGCCAGGTGTGGAGGGGGGGGGGGGTGGCTGGGGGCTGACAGGTCCACAGGCTGATAGCTGTGCTGTGCTGGCGATGACACTGGCTAAAGTGCTTTGGCAGGTCTGCAGGTTCTTGCTGGCCTTCTGGATACTGCATCATCTGCATGAGAGGAGATGTGAGGAAGGAAGATAGGTAGGAAGTCTTCATCATGGGGGAGAAAGAGAGGAGAGATGATGGCTTGTGTGTGTTTGTCTGTGGTGTCGTAGATGTGTATTTGCATGCGTGTGTGTAGCGTGCATGCGTGCATGTGTGTTTAAAAAAGAAAGCCAATGCAAAATGAGGAAAAAAACAGCAAATAAAAAAATCAATAACAGTGCTCACAGGACTGTACATTAAAAGGTAAAACATGACAAAGATCTACACAGAAAGGGTAGGTAAAGGTGTTCCATAACCTGTGTGATCGTAGGAGAGCGAGGCATCAGAGACCTCAGCTTCTCTAGGGGCCAGCGTATTGAGGGCGGTGCCCATCTCCTCTCCCTTGCTGCTTTATTTTCCCTGACCCTAAAGAGGGCAGGTACCCATTTATAGCTTGGTGAACTGGGGGGACTGTACTAAAGCCAAGCCGCACAAACGGTCACCCATCCAACTGGTAACCACACTCAACTTGCTTAACATTGACTGGGGGAAAGCGAGCGCTCTAACCATGAGCTATCCCACCCAAATGGACAGTAGTTATCTTCAGCTGACCCTGCCTTAAATAATAACAAATCTAAAACACAGATGACACACATTCTACACCCACACAAAAAAAAAACCTGACCCAAACCCTACACCCATCTCTCCCTCACCTCACACACAACCTCCACCCCCCCACCCCAACCACACCCCCTGTCCTCTTTCCCACCCCCCCCTTACCTTAGACAGCAAGGACGACAAGCTGGAGTTACTGTGGACATCAAAGGAGGCGGGGACATCCCCAGTTCTCTGCCCTTCCCGCATCTGGTCAAACAGCGCGCTGAGCGTGTCTCAGACATCAGGGGGCAGCACTGGACGAGGCAGGGTCAGAGGGCATCACACTATCTGACGATACATATGGGGTCATCAAACTATCTGACGATGTAGATGCCGTGAGTGTTCCACTATCAGTCAACAAGGTGGGGGGGCAGGTGCGACACTGTCAGACAACACAGGTGAGGAAAGTGTCCCACCATCCCCACCTGAACCAGACTCCAGAACAGCCGAGGACACAGACATCTTGTTGACCTCCGAAGACTGCGACCCTTGCAGAAGCCCGGCAAAGCTGCCACGCTCCATGTTTTTGTGGGGGGAAGTGATGGTGGGGAGGGCAGGGGGGGGAGTTTCCTCCGTGGCGGCAGGGTGTGGTGGGTTCCCCCAGGGCGTGGATGAGGCCTGACCTGAGGTCTGGCTGCAGGCCGGGCAGGGTCTCTCCCAGGGCAGGGGTGGGCAGCGAGGAGTTGAACATGATCACCGTGTTGTCAGGCCCCACCACCGACACCGTCCCCAGCGTCTTGTTCGACACGATGCGCGGCGGCTTCCAGGAAGCCACGGTGGAGCCGGAGCCAGAGCCAGAGCCCGAGGGGGGCCGGAGGAGGGGGGAGAGGGCGGGGGTGGGGGCGGAGGCCTGCATCAGGTCTGGGGAGGCGTCGGCGTCCTTAGGGGCCAGCCCCTGCTGTTTAGGGGCCAGAGTCTGCATGGACAGTGACACCTGGCGCCCGGGCTGCATGCTCAGGATCCTCTTCCGCATCTGAAACACGGTTTATTTTATTATTATTATATTTTTTTTAATTTAAATTTTCTACCAATTTATGTCACAGCAGATTTCTCTGCGTGAAATTTGGGCTGCTTTCTCTCCCCAGGGAGGGAGAGCACATTGCAACAAGTGCAGCACCTACCCATTTTTTTTTCTTTTCTTTTTCCAGTCTGCAGCTGTATTTGTTTCCCTATCAGAGTGGCTTTTTTCTACAGAATTTTGCCAGGGACAACCCTCTTGACCCTTGCTTTCTTTTACGTGCGCTAAATAATGACGTGTAACACACAGGAAAGGTCTAAAGCCCGCTTGTTCTTCTGCCAGGAGTTTTTCTGCTTGGTTTTTCAGTCTGTTGAGGACTACCTGCAGCATGATCTTGCTAGGATGGCTTATGAGACTGATGGTTCTGTAGTTCTGGCATTGCTTGAGGTTTCCTTTCTTTGGCAGGGGTATTACAAGAGACTGTGTCCATTCTTTTGGCCATTCTTTGGTGTCATGGATCTTCTGACAAAGGTCTGTGAATCGCCTTGCTGTTTCATTCCCTCCATTTTTTATGAGTTCAGCTGGGATGTTATCGATTCCAGGGGACTTCCCCTTCTTCAATTGCTTAATAGCTGTGTCTACTTCCCACCTTAGTATTGGTGGGTCTTTATCTTGGTGTTCAGGGGGTTTGTTGGAAACTATGTTGGTATCTGGGCGTAGTGGGTAGTTATACAATCCCTCACAGTATTCTGTCCAGCGCTGGAGGATGGCATTGTTTTCCGTTAAAAGATTTCCTTCTTTGTCTTCAATAACAGAGGCTTTAGGCTGTGTGGTTTTCGTTAGTGCTTTCAGAGTGTTGTAAGCTGTTTTGCTGTTTCCCTTGGCCATTCCATCTTCGATGTTGTTGCATTGTTCTTCTATCCACGCTTCTTTGGCTTCTCTCATCTTTTTCCTCACTTCTCTGTGGCTATCCATGTACTTGTTGTTGGCTTCTTGACTTGTGAACTTTTGCTTCTTAAGTTCTCTTCTTTTGTCGCAGAGGTCAAGAACCTCATTTGTCACCCAGGGTTGTTTCTTTGTTCTGCTTCTGCCTAATGTTTCTTCTGCTGCTGTCGTTAGCACTTCTTTGATGTTGTTGGCTAATGTGTTCACATCATTGTCAATGGCTGTGAGTGCGGCAAACTTTCCTCCAATGTTGGCTTGGAAGATCTCAACCACTGTTGGGTCTTTGAGTTTTTCCAGGTCGAATCTTATGCGTGGGCTTTTTGGCTGTTGTTTTGCTTTCAGTTTCAGCCTGATGGTGGTAAGTACAAGGTCGTGGTCACTGCCAATGTCAGCTCCTGGGAATGTTCTTGTATTTGCCTTGTTTATGCTGGATTTGAATCTTTGGGGTGACAGAATGTAGTCAATTTGATTATGAATCAGACCATTTGGTGAGTGCCAGGTTGATGTTCTAGATGGCTTGTGAGGGTGGAGTGTGTTAGCCAGAGTTAGTTTGTGCTTCTTTGCGAATTCCAGCAGCCGCTGTCCTCTGTCATTTGTTTCTCCCAGTCCAAAGCGTCCTGTGGTTCCTGCCCAGGTGTCATAGGCCAAGCCAAACCAAGCAGAAAAACTCCTGGCAGAAGAACAAGCGGGCTTTAGACCAAAACGCAGCACAATGGAACAAATTTTCAACCTGAGAATTCTGATAGAGAAGCATCTCCAACACCAAAAAGACTTGTACCACAATTTTATAGACTTCAAAAAGGCCTTTGACAGGGTATGGCATGACGGCCTCTGGCAAGTACTCAGGCACTTCAACATTGACAACTGCCTAATTGAAGTCATCAAGGCTCTGTACGAGAATGCAAGAAGTGCAGTTTTCATGAACAACCACGTGGGCGAGTTCTTCAAGACCACGGTTGGAGTCCGCCAGGGCTGCCTTCTCTCACCTGTACTCTTCAACCTCTTCCTCGAAAACATCATGACAGAGACACTGCAAAACCACCACACTTCCATCTCCATTGGTGGAAGACCCCTTTGCAACCTCAGATTTGCAGATGACATTGACCTCATGGGCAGCAGCAAACAAGAACTGCAAATCCTCACAGACAGTCTAACAGACCGAGCGAGCGCATACGGCATGGAGGTCAGTACAGAGAAATCGAAGATCATGGTCAACAGCGCGAGTAATGACAGCATGGAAATAAAGATGAATAGAGAAATATTGGAAGAGGTGAGCCAATTCAAATACTTAGGCTCCATCCTAACAAAAGATGGCACATCAAACAATGAGGTGAAAGCTCGCATTGCAACAGCAACATCTGCTCTAGTCAGACTCCAGAGGATCATCAGAAGCAACAACATCAGCTTCTGCACCAAATACCACCTCTACAAATCCCTCGTAATATCTATCCTCCTATATGGCTGTGAATCATGGACTCTGACAGCAGAGTTAGAGAGAAGAATCCAAGCATTCGAGAACAAGTGCCACAGAAGACTCCTCAAAATATCATACAAAGAACACAAGACCAATAACTATGTGAAAGAGGAAATCAAAAAGCGTGTGGGCCCCCAAGAGCCTTTGCTCTCCACCATAAAGAGGAGAAAGCTGATGTGGTTTGGTCACACCACAAGACACAACACCCTAGCAAAAACCATCTTGCAAGGAACAGTCGAGGGCAAAAGAAGAAGAGGCCGCCAAAAGAAATCATGGGTTGACAACATCAAAGACTGGACTGCCCAACCCCTGCAACGCCTCCTACTAGCCACACAGGATCGTGAAGCATGGAAAAAGATCTCCGTTGCGTCTTCTCTCATGTCCCCCCTACGTCCTTTGGGACATGGGACTGAGTGAGTGAGTGAGTGAACACACAGGACCTCAGTTTATCGTCTCATTCGAAAGACTAGCACCCAGACCACCACTTGTGGTCAAATGGATGGGGGAAAAATTTTGTGCCCAAACAGGATTTGAACCACCGCACACACTGACTTGGACTTTTTGCTTTTCTAGGAAGGCGTGTTACCTCTAGACCACCGATCCACCGCAGTGGTTAATTAGTGCAACTCAGCTTCTCTAGGGGCCAGCATGTTGAGGGCAGTACCCATCTCCTCTCCCTCGCTGTTTTACCTTCCCTGACCCTAAAGAGAGCAGGTACCCATTGACAGCTGGGTGAACTGGGGGGACTGTACTGAAGCTATGGCGCACAAACGGTCACCCATCCAATTGGTAACCACGATTGATGCTGCTTAACCTGGCTGGGGGAAAGTGAGCGCTCTGACCACTGAGCTATCCCGTCCCCGTCATTTCAATATACATCAACATTATTCTTTCATTTCAGCAATCACTGTTACAACTGAAAAGGACTGCAAACCAAAACTGGTTTCAAGCTAGCTGTCATTCATGTAAAACAGGCTAATCCTAGCATCACAAAACATAAACCCCAATTCTTTCACAATAAACCATCAAAAAACCCACCAAATCTTTAACACAACAACTCCTCAGTACAAACAAAACCAAACACCAAAACACAGAATGAACAACTGACCCGGATGTTGCTCTCCCCAGGTTTGGGCAGACGGATCCTCTTTCCGTGCAGACCTGCCGCAGCCGCAGCCGCAGCAGCAGCGGCGGGCATGACAGTGACCGCAGGCAGGGAGGGACTGGCCGGCCGTCGGCTGGTCAGAGGCTGCACCCCCTCCTCCACCCCCCCGCCCCTCTGACCCCCAGGCTGACCCGCCCCCGGGGCCTGAGAGAGCAGTTCTTTGGTCACCGCGTGTTGATGTTGAGCCAGGACCTGAGAGACCAGGGACTGCTGTGGGTGTTGGGGCAATGCGTGTTGGGCTAGTGATGACTGCTGCTGTGCTGGATGTATTGTCAGAGCGTGTTGTGCTAACGGCTGTTGCTGCATCAAGGGTTGCTGAGCTAACGGCTGTTGCATCCTAGGTTGCTGAGCTAATGGCTGTTGCTGCATCAACCCTTGCTGCCCTAACGGCTGTTGCTGCTGTATCAACGCTCGCTGGGCGCCAGACTGCTGCTCCGTGGAGAGTTTGTCAGCGGTGTGTGGAGGCTTGGGCTGAGGGCTGAGGGACTGCTGGGAGTCAGGCGGACGCAGCAACGCTCGCTGTGTGGGGGACAGCTGGCTGCCTGGATCCACAGACAACGGTTCTTTGGAGGTGACTGGCGCTGTCCACGAGGATTCCCCCTCTCTGCTTTCTGCCATTCTGCGCTGTTTGGCAGGGCTGCAGCTCTCTTCCTCCTCTGTCAGCTCTTCCTCGTCCTCTTCCTCAAAGTCTTCCTCGTCGTCTTCCTCCTCCTCCTCGTCTTCCGTCACCGGTTTTTCGTCGTCTTCTTCCGTTTCCGGCTTCTCGTCTTCGGTGCCTTTGTCGTCTTCAGTGTCGGCGTGAGTGTCGTCCTCGTCCATTTCGATGTCGTCTTCCATGTCATCGTCATGATCGTCGTCATCGACTTCGTCCAGGATGGCGGAGTGATGGAAGGCGCCACGTGATCGGGCGGAAGGGGGTGGAAGGTCAGGTGGAAGGGGCATTGGCATGGGGTTGTAGAAAGTGGCGCTGACAGGGCGACGTGTGGTGACATTGCTGGGCTGGAAGTAGAGCTGTCCCTCCACCACCTGAACATAGAGAGTGGTCATGTTGTACTGGGTTGTTTGGTACTATGTTGCATTAAATTGTATTGTACTGTGTTCAGAGAGAGAGAGGAGAGAGAGAGAGAGAGAGAGAGAGAGAGAGAGAGAGAGAGAGAGAGAGAGAGAGAGAGAGAGAGAGAGAGAGAGAGACAGACAGACAGACAGACAGACAGACAGACAGACAGACAGACAGAGACAGAGAGAAAGAAAGGGAGACAGCCAGACAGATAGACAGACTGAGACACAAACAGAAAGACAGAGAGAGACAGACAGACAGAGAGAGAGAGAGAGAGAGACAGAGAGAGAGAAAGAGAGACAGAGACAGAGATAAAGACAGAGGCAGAAAGACAGAGACAGAAAGACAGAGAGACACAGAGAATAACCGAATTCAAAAAAGAGTTTGTCCACAACAACAACAACAAAAAACTTCAACAAAAAGAGCAAGAAAGAGAATTCACCCCTAGCTTACCTTGAAACAGCACTTGTGCCAGTGGGTGATGTAATAACAATAGTAATAATAATAATAATAGTACATGGAATTTACATCAGTGCTATATCTTGCAAAAACAAATCGAAGTGCTTGCAAACCCACAAGACACACAAGCAATCAATAACAATTTATAGTTTTAGCAAAGTCGAATGTACACACACACACACACACACACACACACACACACACACACACGCACACACACACACACGCACACACACGCACACACACGTACACACACTTCTCCTTACCTTCAGACAGCACTTGTAGCAATGAGTGGTGTACTTTTCCTTCTTCTTTCTCTTGTTCTTCGACGCTTTGTGGCAGTTGCAGGGGCAGCGCCGAGTCCTGTAGGGGTCGTTCTCATCGGGGAAGGTGATGTCCTCAAAGTCGTCAGGTGACCTGTTTCCGTCGTCATCGCTGTCCCTCAGGTTGATTTCTTCAAAATCTCCCGACTCCATATGGCTGGAAAATGATCCATGTTTTTTAGTACGCCACATTCAAAGGCGCCGCCGCTGTAGTCTAGTGGTTAGGGCGTTGGACTCATAATCTAAAGGTTGCGGGTTCGATCCCAGCTTTCGGCTATGGCATTGTGCCCTTAGAAAAGGCACTTTACGGCTATTTTCTCACCCCACCCAGGTGTAAAAGGGGTACCAACCTTGTGTTGGGGGTTAACCCTGCGATAGACTGGCGTCCTATCCAGGGGGAGTCTATGACTCTCAGTCGCTTAACGCCACAGAAACCGGGATAAGCACCGGCCTGATGAGCCTTAGGCTCGGGACAGACTTTAACATTCGAATGCTTGCTCATGTTGATTGCCTTTCTTAAATTTTGTTAGAGGAAAGTGAAATCAACCTTCCAAATTTGGAGAGAGAAAAAACCCTGAAAGTAAAAGGAAAAAAAACAAACAAAAAAAACTTGAAAGGAAAAAGTCTAAAGGTTGGCCAGGTCCCTAGTAAAGGTCCAAGGGGTATAAAACTGGAATCGGAATGAGACATCAGAGAATCCTTAAAGCAAATCTCTCTCTCTCTCTCTCTCTCTCTCTCTCCCTCCCCCCCTCTCCTTCTCTCCCCCCCTCCTTCCCTCTCCCTTTAAATTTCGAGTTTCAGTTCCCTCCCCCCTCTCTCCCTCCCCTCACACACCTGTCAGGGGGGGCGATGTCAGGAAGAAGAGACAAAGTCTCCCTCTCCCACTCCCCTTCTCTCTCTCCCTCCCCCTTATCTCCTCTCCTCACACACCTGTCAGGAGGAGCAATATCAGCGAAGAAGACAAAGTCTCTCTCTCTCTCTCCCACTCCTCTCCCCTCACACACCTGTCAGGTGGGGCTTTGTCAGGGAAGAAGACAAAGTCTCTCTCTCCCTCTCCCACTCCCTCCCCCCTCTCCCTCCCCACACACACCTGTCAGGTGGGGCGATGTCGGGGAAGAAGAGGACGAAGTCATCCAGCAGGTGTTGAGGCACGGTGGTCCCCAGCATGGGCAGGAGCAGCTCTCGCAGTCGAGACGGGCTCTTGTTCTTGAAGTCCCACCTGCCCACCGTCCTCAGGATCTTGGCCAGGCGAGACCCCTTCAGTCCGTAGTGCAGCTGAAACACCAGGTGGGGGGGGGGGGGGGGGGGGGGGATGAGCTATGAAGATGGAGTGTGGATATCAAAATGTGTAGCAACAAAATGATTTTTTTTTAAAGTTAACAAAAAAATTTTTTTATAAGATGGAGTGTGGACAACTAAATGTGTAATGTGAGCAAAATGAATTTTTAAAAGTTTTTTAAAAAAGAAAAAAAAAATTAAAGATAGGAGTGTGGACAACAAAATGTGTAACAACAAAAATTAAATTTTAAAACAAGTTTTTAAAAAAAGAATTTTTTTTTTTTTTAAAGATGGAGTGTGGACAATAAAATGTGTAAGAAGAAAATGAATTTTTTTGAAGTTAAACATTTTTAAAATGGAGTGTGGATATCTATGGTTCGGTGGGTCTATTTTATTTATTCTTTTATATCGAGGATAATGGAATAAGCGCTCATGTGCTTTTTTACATCCAGTCGCCGTGTGTATGCAGTATGCAGGTAACAAGGCATCTATCTTATCTAAAAAGGTGAAAGGTTGACAGTTTGACCTCCATCTGAAGACGACTTCACTTGTCTTTTCCTGTAACTCCCTGAAGAGGGCAGGATAGCTCAGCGGTCAGAGAACTCTCTTTCCCAAAGCTAAGGTTAAGCAGCATAGAGCGTGGTTACAAAGTAACCTGGTACCTCCAGTTTAGGGGACAGGATAGTTCAGTGGTCAGAGCACTCACTTTTCCCAGCCAATGTTAAGCTGCATTGAGCATGGTTACCAACTGGATGGGTGACCATTTGCGCACCTTGGTTTCAGTACAGTCCCCCAGTTCACCCAGCTGTAAATAGGTACCTGCCCTCTTTGGGGTCAGGGAAGGTAAAGCAGCGAGGGAGAGGAGATGGGCGCCGCCCTCAACATGCTGGCCCCTAGAGAAGCTGAGGTCTCTGATGCCTCGCTCCCCTACGACCACATAGGTTATGGGACACCTTGACCTTTACCTCTTACCCTAGAGAGTTGTTGCAGCAGTACACTGAATATTCTGAGCAATGCATCCTGGGCAAATGGATACTAGCAGAGCCCATGCTTCTCCAGTAGCAAGATGCATGCTAGGCATTAAGGTAGCTGCATTACGACTATGGGGATACTTGAATATACATGTGCAACCAGCAGGGAAAAAAAAGATTGTTTTTCTGAAAAAAGTTTTAAAAAAACAAACACAATCCCCCCCCCCCCCCCCAACAAAAAAATCCCAACCAGATTTATTATTACTCTGAAATTATCAGAGTTTGCAGACAACACTGAGAACATGGTAACAGAGTGAGACTTCCAGTCAGAGGGAAACCTTGATGTACTGAGAATACTTGATCATGATACTTATACCATTCTGATATTTTAGATAAAGACTGGTAATATACATGTATGTATGTATGTAATATGTATGTATGTATGTATGTATGTATGATGTATGTATATATATATATACACACACACAACACACTCACATACATACATACATACATACATACATACATACATACATACATACATACATACATACATACATACATATATATATATATATATATATATATATATATATATATATATATATATATATACACATACATGTACATACATACATATATATACCAGTACTTATCTAAGCATCAGAATGTCATAAGTATCACTCAACAATTATTCTCAGTGAATCAATGTTTCTCTCTGACTGGAACTCTCACTGTACCAAAATACAATAACCAGGAATATTATTACATTTTGACACTCTCTCTTTCTTCACCCCCTACCCACAGACACATTCCTCCCCCCCCCCCCCTCCACCACTGCCCCATCTTCTCCCCCCTCCCCCCCCCCCCCCCCCCCCCCACCCCCCAAAAACAACCCTCCAAGAAGCCACAAATTTGTTGGTGACCTGTGGAAATGGCCCAATGACTAACACTAACAGTATGCAGTCCCCAAGGGGAGACAAGCAGAGTGACAAGTGGCCATAACTCTGCATGTATTGACAGCTGGAGTTGTCTGCCAATTTTGTTATGACGCGCTGAGGGGGTGATATATATTTCATCCAGTTCTGGCCTTCTTCGTCCATCTGGGCCTTCACACCACAGACAGAGAGGAGAGAGAGAGAGAGAAGTGTGTGTGAGTGTGTGTGTGTGTGTGTGTGTTTTGTGTGTATAAACTATGACACAGCACTTTCCCCTGGAACAACAGCTGAAAAGTCACACAGACAAATCTACCAAGATTACAAATACAATTCAATACAACACAATATTTTGGTCAAATGCTCAAACAGCAACTATTATTGTCTGTCATATATGAGCCAAAATGCGAAGGAGAGGAGATGGGCACCGCCCTCAAAATGCTGGCCCCTAGAGAAGCTGAGGTCTCTGACACCTCACTCCACAGCTGTCAGTTTCCCCAGACTTTCAGCTCCTCTCAGCTGCTAACTAATCTATCCCACCCCAGCCCAGCCCAGCTGGTGCTAGCTGGTGCTATTTATAGCAGGGACTGTATGCGTGTGCATGGACAAAAGCTGATAAGAACCCCTATGAAGAACAACAAAACCGACTTTTCCATGGGTGCTTGCACCCACACCAGCTTGTCCATCCCTAAAGGCTGTATTGCCATGAGGATGTTAAACTCACCCTTTCCACACATGGACTAGGTAAAAGGAAGGAACGAGCCGGGTTCAGCACTCTTGACTGAGTGATGTTGGATTTGGATTTGTGCACTGTGGCTTCCCAACAACCACCTAGGTTACCTTTACCTTTACCTTTACCGTAGGTTTGCCTGTAGGTGTACGTACCTCCAGCTTCCTGAGGAAGGCTCTCAGGTGGTGCATGAGGAGGTTGGGGACGTGGCAGCGTGTGTGCAGGGCCTGGCCTGGCTGCAGGAAGGCGGCAAAGTCCTCCAGCAAATCTGGGTAAGGCCCCAACACTCCCCTCACTGACTCGTACATCTTCAGGGTAGAAACATACATGGTGAATGAGTCAGTCATCTGTGTGTGTGTGTGTGTGTGTGTGTGTGTGTGTGTGTGTGTGTGTGGTGAGAGAGAGATAAAAAGAGAGAGAGAGAGAGATGAGGGGGGGGGGAGGGAGAGAGAGAGAGAGAGGGGAGAGAGAGAGAGAGAAGGAAGAGAGAAAGAGAGAGAGAGAGAATAAATGAATGAATAATCTTTATTTTCAAGGTAACAGAGTAAGTAAGCATTACATACTTTTTTTCATCGGCCCTGAGAGAGAGAGAGAGTGTGTTGTGGTGTGTGTGTGTGTGTGTGTGTGTGTGTGTGTGTGTGTGTGTGTGTGTGTGTGTGTGTGTGTGTGAGTGTGAGAGAGAGAGAGAGAGCTAATTATAGCAGGAACTGACCACACTTGAACTACATCAAAAGAAAGGGGTGCACTAAATTTAGCACTCTTGACCGAGCGATGTTGGATTTACACACTGTGTGGTGGCTCGAACTCACGGCCACATCAGATCGCAAGCTAAAAGCTCTAACCACTAAGCTACCCCAGTCCTCCCCACCCCTGTGTCTTAGTGTACAATAAATCTCCTCATGAGTGAGCAGGCAAGAGGTCTATGGGTATGTATCTAGTGATGGACAGCTCATGGTGTGGCCCACTTCAGCTTGAGAACCTGGCTACTGGCCCGAGGAATTTTCTCTCTGTTCTATAGCTACACGTGTGTTGTTACCTCCGCCTGTATCAAGACTCTTGCTGATCCCTGTTTATGGTTTTATGTCCCATCTGTTGCTGTTTTAGTGTGTGTGTGGGGGGGTGGAGGGTGGAGGGGAGGTTCTGTTTGTGTGTGTGTGTGTGTAGGGGGGAATGCATGTGTGTGTGTGTGTTTTGTGTGTTTATTTATATATAGAGAGAGGATATGGAATAGCATCTGTGCTTGTGTGTGTGTGGTGTGTGTGTGTGTGTGTGTTGTTGTGTGTGTGTGTGTGTGTGTGTGTGTGTGTGTGTGTGTGTGTGTGTGTGTGTGTGTGTGTGTGTGTGGTGTGTGTGTGTGTGTGTGTTGTGTTGTTGTGTTGTGTGTGTTTGTGTGTGTGGTGTGGTGTTGTGTTGTGTGGTGTTGTGTGGTGTGGTGTGGTTGTGGTGTGGTGTGTGTGTGTTGTGTTGTGGTGGTGTGTGTGTGTGGTGTGTGTATGTCTGTGTGTGTGTTTATTATTTATATTGAGGATAATGGAATAAGCACTCATGAGCTGTGTGTGTGTGTGTGTGTGTGTGTGTGTGTGTGTGTGTGTGTGTGTGTGTGTGTGTGTGATTGTGTGTGTGTGTGTTGTGTTGTGTTGTGTTGTGTTGTGTGGTGTGCACACGCATGTATGGTGTATGCATGTATGTTGCATATGTGCGTGCATATGTGCACATGTGAGTTTGCATGTGTGGTGTGTGTGTTGTGTGTATGCACACGCATATCTCTGTGTGAGTGTGTGCATGCCGCATGTCGTGTGTCAGTGTGTGTGTGCGCGCATGCACATGTCTGTGTGCTATGCTGTGACTGGCTTTGTTTCTGGGAACAGAGGGAGGAGCAAAGAACTGGGCACAAGTGAGCAAGAATGTGAGACAGCCAGCCAGCCAGCCAGACAGTTATGGCAGTTAGAGTCTGGGTTCATACACGACACCACTCCAGCAGTCAGTCAGTCAGTCAGTCTGTCTCAGTCACAGGATAATAATATACTGTCTGCACCGCTCAGCTCTGGGTACTGCCTGTTGGACCTCAGGAATATGACTGTATGTCTTAGGTTTGGATTTTATTTTATAATATTTTTTTTCTCTCATGTAGCTTTGTTAGCTGATTGGTTTACTTAACTACTTGTAGTACTGACTGCTCTACGTCAAGAATATTTCCTAGGTTTGGATTTTATTTTTTTAAATATTTTTTTTCTCTCACACTGGTTTCCTAGCTAATTGCTTTACTCTACTACTTGTTTGCAGTTACTTGGACAATATGATTTTTGTCTGGGGTTTTTTTGTGTTTTTTTTTTTTTTTTTTTGGGGGGGGGGTTGGTTTGGTTCCCATTTTATTTGATTTGAGGTTGTTTTTTAATGTAATGACAGTTTTTGAGTTGTGTATATGTTTTGTTATGGACCGAAAGAATGTCTCACATGCTGGTATACAGAGATTTCCTTGTCTAGGGGGGGGGGGGGGGGGGGTTGGTTGGGGTTTTTTGGGTGTGTTTTTTTTAGAAATGGTATTGAATAAATATTTGATAAAATGTTTTCCTGATGGAGTAATTGTAACTGATCACCTAAACTTGGTTTCCTCCACCATTATTTTCTCAACAATAATTTGAAGAGTGATGATACAAAAATCACAGCTGTTGCTTTGTGTGTGTGTGTGTGTGTGAGTGTGTTTTCTCCCTCTCTTTTCTTGTTTTGTTTGTTTATTGGTTGATTTTTAACATTTTCTTTATTAATATAGTGTTGCATGTGTATATTTGACAAGATATTTTTAGAATAACAAAAAAACTGCATGTGTGTGCCCTCATTTGTTTTCATTCACACATAATTGTAGCAAAGCAATCAGTATAGGGAAACAAATACAGCGGAAGACAGGAAAAAGAAAAAAACAAAACAGGTGGCACTGCTCTTGTGGCGACGCACTCTCCCTGAGGAGAGAGAGCAGCCTGGATTTTACACAGAGAAATCTGCCATGACTTAAAGTGGTATGAAATATTCTAAGATAAATAAAATATAAGACAAATAGAATAAAATAAAAGTATATGATAAGAGGAGACTGCTAGAAACAAAAGCTCTATAATAATCTTCATTCTTCTTCACACAGTTGTCATGAATACATGTTCACAGTAGCGTGTGTTGCCCATCATATTCACTCACTCAGTCCCATATCCCAAAGGACGTAGGGGGGACATGAGAGAAGACGCAACAGAGATCTTTTTTCCATGCTTCACGATCCTGTGTGGCTAGTAGGTGTTGCAGGGGTTGGGCGGTCCAGTCTTTGATGTTGTCAACCCATGATTTCTTTTGGCGGCCTCTTCTTCTCTTGCCCTCGACTGTTCCTTGCAGGATGGTTTTTGCTAAGGTGTTGTGTCTTGTGGTGTGACCAAACCACATCAGCTTTCTCCTCTTTATGGTGGAGAGCAAAGGCTCTTGGGGGCCCACATGCTTTTTGATCAGATCATATCACCATCATATTCACCTTTCCACAAAAATACAACCTTGCACCTGTTTTTCTTTTTTTAATCTGTGCAGCACCTGTGATGAAGCAGCCATTCAAACCGACCACACAGGCAACAGCGACACCCTAGCCAACACACTTCACACCAGACGAGAGCAGCCAGTGACGAATCCACCATGGGCAGAAACAGCTGCCTGAATCCCCCCCACCTCTGAACCCTTCAGGGGCAGACGGCAAAGCAGCAAGGCCAACCAACGGTCTGTCTGTCACAAACTATGGCATCACCACCAACACCACCATCACCATCACCATCAACCACCACAAATACCCCCAACGACAACTCTCCATGGAATTTCACAGACACCAGCATCAACACTCCATGGAATTTCACGGACACCACCATCCTCAACACTACTACAACATCATCAACAGCATCACGGCCTCCCTTCAACATCCAGGACGTGTTTGTGGCCATCATGAAGACCTACCCCGACTACCAGGCCTCCCAGCGGCTGGGGCTGTACGGCAGTGCGGTGCAGGTGGGGGTGGGCACGCTGACCAACCTGCTGACCCTGGCGGTGATGACCCGCCGACCCCTCTTCTCCTCCACCACCTGCTTCTACTTCACCTTCCTGGCCCTGGCTGACCTCCTGGTCCTCTACTTCGGCTGTCTGAGGCGTCTGCTGACCGTCGCCGACAGCCGCCAGGTGGACGTCTACATCCAGAGCACCGCCTCCTGCCGCGTCATGAACTTTCTGGCATACTTCAGCTACGACATGTCGTCTTGGATCCTGACTGTCATGACGATTGACAGGTGAGTCACAAAAAAAATATATATATATTGACAGGTTGGTGAGTTCCCACTGCCTGTACCATGCTTGAAAGCTTGTTCTCTCTCCAGAAGAAAAGGCCAGGGTGTTCCCATAACCTGTCGTGTCATGAACTTTCTGGCCTACTTCAGCTACGACATGTCGTCTTGGATCCTGACTGTCATGACTATTGACAGGTGAGACACACACACACACACAAAATATTGACAGGTGGGTGAGTTCCCACTGCCTGTACCACGCTTGAAAGCTGCCCTCTGTTCACTCTTTAGCGAAAAAGGTAAAGGTGTTCCATAACCTATGTGATCGTAGGGGAGTGAGTTATCAGAGACCTCAGCTTCTTCAGGGGCCAGCATATTGAAGGTTTCGCCCATCTCCTCTCCATCGCTGCTTTACCTTTCCTGACCCTAAAGAGGGCAGGTACCCATTAACATCCGAGTGAACTGGAGGACTGTACTGAAGCCAAGGCATGCATATGGTCACCCATCCACTTGGTAACCACGCCCAATGCTGCTTAACCTTAGCTGGGGGGAAGTGAGCGCTCTGACCACTGAGCTGTCCTGTCCTCTCCAGCATATGACATAGGAGACTCCTCTCGATGTTTGAAAATGTTCATGCTACATCCACCCAAAATTATCTTCATTTCCAAAGGAAGCAGAGTGCCATAGAAGATACTTTTGTATCATTCTAGAGGGAAGGATTATTCAGGATGAATGTGTATGAAGGCAAAAATCCAAGTGCGATCAAAATTCCTGAAAAGCTTGACTCAAAAGGAGTGGGTAGCAAATGATCAATTACAATTTTTTAAATACTTTTTCTGTAAAAAATACATATATAAAAAGAGTGGATATAGAGGTAGTTGTGGCAATACATTTTCCTTAGGAACTGCCACCAATATTGTACTCATAGAAATCTGCTGCAACTGTAAGTGTAATTGCTATATAATATATCTACAATATCACAGTGCTGTACAGTACAATGTAACTACAATATCCCTTTTTATAAAAAACAAACAAAAAACCCACAAAAATCCACCAAGATACAGGTTCCCTCTATATAACACAACACATAACCACTTTCACAAAAAACACATCAACTCCAATGTTGATTCATTTCCCTGTTCCTTCTCTCTCTCTGTCTCCCTGTTCCTTCTCTCTCCCCACCCCCCCCCCCCCCCAGGTTCATCGCGGTGCGGTTTCCCCTGAAGTCGGCCAGCCTGTGCACGCGGCAGAACGCCTGTCTCGCCCTCACCGCCATCGCCATCCTCTGCTCCGCCAAAAACTGCCACTTCTTCATCTCCTTCCAACACACCGACAAAGATGGCTGTCTGGGCACCGACGCTTTCGACGAGTTTCTGGACGAGGTGTGGCCGTGGATCGACGCCACCTTCTACTCCTTCCTGCCCTTCTCCCTCCTCCTCATCTTCAACGTCCTCATCATCCTCTGTCATCGCCACACCTGAAGCAGCAGCGATTCCTTCATGCGGTCACCACCCTCTCTCTGGAGACACAGAAGCCTCGCTTCAACCGCTTCAACCAGCGGCTGACCGTCATGCTCTTGGTGGTGTCCTTCACCTTCATGGTCATGACCGCGCCCAAGGTCATCCTGCTCTGCATTCGGAAAGAGTACTTCCCCTTCAACACTCCAGAGGGGAGACCCGATTTTGAAATGGTGAGTTAGCGCGCTGGGTTAGATTGAGTGTGGTGATCAGTTGTGAATGAAAACTGGATCATCTGTAGTCTCATGGTTATTTTTACATGTACAATTTGTAAACTATGATGCAAGCTTTTGTACAGGAATGCTAGCTTCTTTGTGTTCAGATGTTGATTACAAAACAGGCAACAGTGCAGCAAAAAAGGTAAAGAGTTTCATTTAATTTAATGATCAACAACTTCTGTAACAGAGTATGGGTAAAATCTCATTCATGGAGAAAAAAAACAAACTGAAATGCTATGAAGAAAAGAGATATTTTTAAAACAGTATCTGTGAACATGACAAATTCTGATGCAATTTCTACCTACTACAAAAGGAGGTATAGGAAATGGGACAATGTTCCTACTCTGTCCCACTGTGTACAATTCTGACATCTTAAAATTTACAAGACAGGGGAAATCAACCACCATTTTGTTTCTTTTTTGTTTCTTTCTCAGACTGCCTGATAAACTTTCCCATCTTACTCAGACTGCCTGATAAACTTTCCCATCTTACTCAGACTGCCTGATAAACTTTCCCATCTTACTCAGACTGCCTGATAAACTTTCCCATCTTACTCAGACTGCCTGATAAACTTTCCCATCTTACTCAGACTGCCTGATAAACTTTCCCATCTTACTCAGACTGCCTGATAAACTTTCCCATCTTACTCAGACTGCCTGATAAACTTTCCCATCTTACTCAGACTGCCTGATAAACTTTCCCATCTTACTCAGACTGCCTGATAAACTTTCCCATCTTATTCAGACTGCCTGATAAACTTTCCCATCTTACTCAGACTGCCTGATAAACTTTCCCATCTTATTCAGACTGCCTGAAAACTTTCCCATCTTACTCAGACTGCCTGATAAACTTTCCCATCTTACTGAGACTGCCTGATAAACTTTCCCATCTTATTCAGACTGCCTGATAAACTTTCCCATCTTACTGAGACTGCCTGATAAACTTTCCCATCTTATTCAGACTGCCTGATAAACTTTCCCATCTTATTCAGACTGCCTGATAAACTTCCTGTCTTTCTTTCTCAGACTATTTAATAAACTTCCAGTCTTTTTTATACTGTTTGATAAACTTCTTATCTTCCTTAAACTGCCTGTAAAACTTTCTTTCTTTCTTTCTCAGACTGCCTGAATTGCCCTTCAGGGATGATTACAGTGTTTTTGACTTGACTTGAACTGACTTGACTTAATTAGACTTCATTAAACCTGTCCCCTCATGTCCAGATAGCGCGGTACACCCTGGTGAGCGCGGTGTTCAACTTCCTGATGTGGACCAACCACAGCATCAACTTTTTCCTGTACTGCCTCAGCGGCACGCGCTTCAGACACGAGTTCCTGCGCATGCTGGCCCACTGGTCCCTCCTCCTTCGCTGCAGCAGGCACCGCACTCGAGTCTCCGCCGCCGCTGCCGCCACCGCCAATCTCGGCCGCGCTCCCAAACAGGGGAACAACTCCTCCCGGGAAGAACTTGCCGGCCGTCGCAGGGGAAGCAACATCAGCGTTCTTTCGGACGAGGTGGAGACCACTCCTGCTCAGCTCCCGCAGGAGACGGAAGATGTGCGGAGTCGTGTGACGCGCTGGGCGACGGTCAATTTCGGGCAGGTGTCCGGCAAGTGAGGTGGTTAGCTGACTGGTCTTTGGAGAGAGTTCTCTTTTCCATTTTATTTTTTGTTGTTGTTGTGCTTTAATATTTTTTGCTTTTGTTTTGTTAATCCTGAAACCCCTCTCAGACATTTCTGTCTCCTGAATGGTGGACTACAGATTTTATAATGCAAAATTGGACACCTTTCATAAGACAAAGTTTCAAGGAAACTGAAAGAAAGCAATTCCTAGATATATACATACTTAAGCTAATTTCTGCACACGATGACAGCTTTACCGCTGTCCTAAACAGGTTCTGGGGGCTATCTGGGCATCATCACAACACACTGGGTTAGATATATTCATCACAGGCTGGTTATTCTTTAAGAAAGATAGGCTGGTGTTGGAGACTGACCAGGTAAATTATTTTGGTGTTTTCAAAACTTGGAGACTGGCATTTTTAGACCAGGTAAATTATTTTGGTGTTTTCAAAGCTTGGAGACTGGCATTTTCTTCTTCTTTTTTTTTCAAATGCTCAGACAGTAGCTATTGTTGTCTGTCATATGAGCAAAAATGTGTTGAGCTGCCGTTAAGCGCCTGACAAGTTAGGCCCAGCTCATCCTACTTCAGTGCAGGAGAGAATTGTTATGTTTTAAGTCTTTCTGGAAAAAAAAGGCAGGGGAATGGACCAAGAAGGCAGAAAATAGACAAGAAGGAGGTGACAGGAAGAAAAGGAGCAAGGCAGAAACAAAGAGAGGGATAGAAAAGAGGGAATTCCCAGCACAGAATTTCCTGAAGGTGGGGATGCTATTTATACTGACAGGCCCCCGGCATCCCCATGAGGGAACTGACATTTTCAGACAAGATAGTTCACCTGGTATTGTCAAAGCTTGGAGACACTCACACCTTTGACAACACACTTTGTATGATGTTTTCCATAGAGACGTAGCATCATATGAATAGGATAATAAAATCCACATCTAAAATATTATTTTTGTTTTTAGTGATGCAGTGTCTGTAAAGGCTCCCTGTGCATGACTGCAGTAAAACTAAATGACAGTTCAACGTCTGGCAAAAGAGAGTGAATTGTAGTCCTAGTGGATAGTGCCACTCTGTGTGTGTGTGTGCATGCGTGCGTGCGTGTGGGTGTGTGGGTGCATGTTTGTGAGTGAGTGAGTGAGTGAGTGAGTGAGTGAGTGAGTGAGTGAGAGAGAGAGAGAGAGAGAGAGAGAGAGAGAGAGAGAGAGAGAGAGAGAGAGAGAGAGAGAGAGAGAGAGAGAGAGAGAGACAGAGAGAGAGAGAGAAAGAGAGAGAGAGAGAGAGAGAGAGAGAGAGAGAGAGAGAGAGAGAGAGAGAGAGAGAGAGAGAGAGAGAGACAGACAGACAGACAGACAGACAGACAGACAGACAGACAGACAGACAGACAGACAGACACACACACACACACACACACAAACAGACAGAAACAGAGACAGAGAGAGAATGTGTGTGAATGTGTATGCATGAGTGTATCATGTATGCATGCATGTGTGTGTACCTGAAGCAGACATACATCCTTTTTCATTAAGTGGCTGTGTGCTATGCTTGTACCCTGCTGTCCTGTCAGCAGTGAGGAATGAGGGTCGCACACACAAAATCTGACCACTAGTGAACATCTGAACTCTAGCCCAGGAACAAAAAATAAACCAAAAACACACACTCATGCAGCCGCCGCGGTAGTCTAGTGGTTAGGGCGTTGGACTCGTAATCTAAAGGTTGCGGGTTCGATCCCAGCTTTCGACTATGGCGTTGTGCCCTTGGAAAAGGCACTTTACGGCTATTTTCTCACCCCACCCAGGTGTAAAAGGGGTACCGACCTTGTGTTGGGGGTTAACCCTGCGATAGACTGGCGTCCTAACCAGGGGGGAGTCTATGACTCTCAGTCGCTTAACGCCACAGAAACCGGGACAAGCACCGGCCTGATGAGCCTTATTAGGCTCGGGACAGACTTTAACTTTTTAACACACTCATGCATGCACACACACACACACACACACACACACACACACACACACACACACACACACACACACACACACACACACTACCTACACACACACACACACACACACACACACACACACACACACACACACACACACACACACACACTACCTACACACACACACACACTACCTACACACACACACACACACAAACACACACACACACACACTGAGACACAGACTGACATACCTCCACAGGGGAGGCCTGGTTGGTTTCAAACTGCCTGAGGAGGTCGACGAACTGGGTGTAGGAGGGCAGGTCTTTCTGCATGGCCACCTTCACCTTGTTCAGGTACAGCTGGGCTTGAGCCAGGTCACGGTCGTCCCTCTGACACACACACACACGCACACACACAGATATTGGTTTCTTTTCTTTCTTCTTTCTGAAGTAGGCATCCATCAAGGCTCTAAAATGCAAAGCCTAGGTAATAAGTGTGGAGGGCATGCTGTTACCTATGCAGCAGACCCCCCTCCCCCCTACTCCTCCCGGCCCCCTTTCCACGTTGCTGGAATGGTCCACTGGAAAGGCAATGACCGATACAAATGGTTCCAGTGCCGTCACAGGAGCCGCCAGAACGTTGCCATACACAACCCTGAACTGCTCTGGAGACTCCAAACTCCCTGATTTTTCCTCAGGGACAGTGTCTAAACACAACACCTGTGTGCATGCTAGGGTTTTTTATTTTGTAATCATCCGCTTCTTTCTGAAGTATAACTACCGAAAACATAATGTACTGCCACAATGCACAAACCCAGCATAACTCAGTCAAGGGTCTAGGGCCCACTGCTAAAATTTGCTTGTCCCTTCCTTTTACCGTCTCAAGTGTGGTGAGTTCCTGCTATAATGAGCACCAGCTGGCCCCAGCTAGGCTGGGATGGGATGAAATGGATAGCAGCTGAGAGTGGGGGAAACTGACAGCTGTGTACTGCCACAGTCTGCATGAGAGAGAATGCAAGTGCATATATATAAAATATACACACTATGTTAGGGTTGCACATGCTTGGATGCATGCAGTTTTTCTCTTTGGGTCAGACAAGAAGAGAATAGTGTTCTTTATCAATTACATTAAAAAACACACAAAAAAACAACAACAGCAACATACCCCCACCCCCACCCCCCACCACAACAATACAACCCCCCCTCCCATCCAACCCCCTTCCTCCCCCCCTCCCATCCAACCCCTTCCTCCCCCAAACACACACACACACCATGCCAAAGTCTCTCTCTGTCTCTCTGTCTCACCTGCGGGTCAGTCTCCACCACATCAGAGGCCAGCAGTGTCAGTTTCTGCTGTCTCCTCACCTCCTGCTTGCTGCCCTGATGCCCGTCCTTGTCGGGGGCTGCCTTGATGTACGGGTTGAACCTGACACACACACATGCACACAACACACAAGCGCACACACATATATGCACACATGCAGGCACACACACACACACACGTACAAGCATGCACGCACATGATGTTGACATTTTTCACTGCATGTAAAACTCTTGCTGTTTGACTCTCTTGATTTTCAAATATCCACATTGCAGTGCAACGCATTTTTGCTCTTATGACAGACAACAACAGTTACTGTCTGAACATGTCATATTAGTTTTAGAGTGTAAATAGACATAAATTATTTCTATATTTTGAAAAATAAAACTACTAATAGCTTAAATACATTAAAATTTTCAAATCTGTAATCATTCATACAAACATTTCCCCCTCCCCCCCCCCCCTCTTTTCAAAGAATCTAATGCCACTGTCATACATCATTGCCTGTCTTCTACCAGTATCCATAATTTTCCTCAGAAGATTCAGATGAAAACTGTACCCTCTTTCTAAAAAATCTAAACACCACTGTTATATAACAGTCCCTTTTCTTGTATATCCACACTTTTCCTCAGAACATTTAAATGAAAACTGCACCCTCTTTTCAAAGAATCTAAATGCCAATAGTCATACAACTCTGCCCTTTTCTCACACATCCACACTTTTCCTCAGAACATTCTGATGAAAACTGTGCCATCTTTCCAAAAAATTTAAACACCACTGTCATACAACATTGCCTTTTCTTGCACATCCACACTTTTCCTCAGAACATTCAGATGAAAACTGCACCCTCTTTTGAAAGAATCTAAATGCCATGCCTTTTCTAGCACATCCACACTTTTCCTCAGAACATTCAGATGAAAACTGCACCCTCTTCTCAAAGATTCTAAATGCCATGCCTTTTCTCGCATGCCCACACTTTTCCTCAGAACATTCAGACAAAAACTACACCCCAACCCCCCAAACACCCTGATTCTCACCCGATGGTGGTGGAGGCTGCCATGAGGTCCTGCATGTAGGTCTGGTCATCCTCCGCCTCCCCCCCCTCCTCCTCGTTCTGACTGTCGTCCTGCGACATCAGCGCAATGTCCTCCACCTCACTCCCCGTCTCGTCACTCTCTTCCTGCCCCCTCTCCTCCTGCCCCCTCCCGCTGCTGCTGTTGCTGCTGCTGTGGGCTGCTGGTGTTTTCTTGGCTGTTGTCTCCGATGATGATGATGTGGTGGTGGCCTCCGGTTTTTCCTTCTTGCGTCTGGCCCTGCGACCTCTACGGTTCCAGGGCAGGAGGGGGGTGGTTGAGGGGTGGAGAGAGCCGCTTTGGGTGCCTGTCTGTGTCTGTGAGAATGAAGAATAAAAAATCTGAATGTCTTCAGCAGGGTCCCAGTGTCTGGGGTTTTTAAGTCCTCAGTTTTTTTTTGGGGGGGGTTTCAGAGGTGAAGTCACAGTTAGGCTAAAAAGTGTGAACTCACTGTCAAGTCACAATTAGGCTAAAAAGTTTAAGTGTTAACGCTTGGTTAAATGAAATTGAGAAAAAAACAAACCAATGATATAAAACCATACCAACATGGCAACAAAAAAATCCCCATCCCTACAACAAATGTGATTACATTATTCTGCAAACAAAGTCAGTCTTTGAATTTTACAGCTGGTATGGATTCGCTAGTTACCGAATCTTGAACAAATCTCTGTTTGCACTGTCATAGGAATTTTGATAGTGATGATGCAATTCTTGACTGTTTGTTTGTAAGTTCACTTTTGAAGAACGATCGATGACAGACTGTCCAGTTACAAGGTTTGTCTGATGCACTGATTATAAACAGGTGATACATCCATCAATTGACCTATTTATACCAGTATCTCTCACACACATACTCACACACAGACACACACACAGGGACACACACAGACACACACACTCACACAGACACAGACACACACACACACTCACACAGACACAGACACACACAGACACAAACACCACCCACCCCCACACTCCAGCAACAAACACAGGAAGCCAGTTAACACACCAGACCCAAACACAACACAGCACAGTGCAGCACACCACAACACAACTACACCAAAAACACACACATACCTGCCCCCCCACACCACTCGGATCTTTAGGCAGGATGGGTTTGCTAGGGCTGCGCTGGCAGAAGAGGGTGGCTCTCTTCTTCAGGGTCCGGGCTGCCGCCTTGGTGGGGGAGTTCCCCTTCAGCTCGTAGCTGTAGCCCTTGGGCAGGATGGCCCGCACCTGCTTCTGAAGCTGCTGCTTCTTGGGGCTGCCTCGACCCACCCGGGGTACACGAGGCGGGGAGGGTACGTCAGAGGCCCCGGTTTGGGCACCAGGGTGCGTAGCAGTTTTTGCGGACTGTTTTCCGGGGTGTAGTGAAGCGTGTAGGATTTTGTTGGCGACTCTGAGCTGAACGGAGTCAGGGTTGCGATCGTCCTGGAGGTACCAGGAGAGGGGTGGGTGCCTGGGTTTGATTCTTTCTGGGCTGGTGGTGGGGGGGGTCCCTGGTGGTGTGGTCTGTTTGGTGGACACCAGGCCCAGGCAGGACAGCATGGTAGGGGTCCCTGGATTTTCCGGAGAGACGGCAGACCGCAGAGCGTGGGAAGGTGGCGATGTTTCTGGAGAATGCTGCTCTGCAGGAGCATCGATGGCAGACGGCAGTTCTGCGACCAGGTAGGGAGTGTAAGGGAGGGGGGACTGTTCGTTGACGAACTGCAGGGAGAAATGCCCTTTCCCATGAGAAGCCTCTGTGTCTGTGGTGACTACGTCTGTACCCGGTGTGCTGGGGTCCCCTCCCTGCCTGAAACCAGAGACTGCGTCATCAGCCATGCTCTGTGCAGACCCCTCCTCCTCCTCTGTTGTTGTTGGGGCCACACTCGGGTCTGAGGCCTCTCCCTGGCTGTTTTCTGATCTTCCGGATTCTATCAGGTGTAACAGTCTCTGTCTGTCCTGTTCTTCTTCGTCAGCATCAGTGGTGTGGCTGTGTGCAGCGTCCCCAGAACCACCTGTGTGTGTGTGACTGCTGCACCCAGTGTGTGTGTGACTGGCAGACCCAGTGTGTGTGTGACTGGCAGACCCAGTGTGTGTGTGACTGGCAGACCCAGTGTGTGTGTGACTGGCAGACCCAGTGTGTGTGTGACTGGCAGACCCAGTGTGTGTTTGACTGGCAGACCCAGTGTGTGTGTGACTGGCAGACCCAGTGTGTGCGCTCTCTCCCCTCCTGCCCTGGGAGTCAGCGCTGGATGTTGACGCCTCACGGCATTTTCTGTCCAGTCCTGGGCTGGGGCGGTTCACCCTGCGCATCACTGTCCCCTGAAAACACGGAGGTGAGGTCCGAGGAGGACACGTCACTCCAGCTGGACACTGAACTGTCTTTCCCATGGGCAACACTACGGCCTGCACAGACCTCATCACGCTCCTGGGCTCTCTCCCCAACCTCTCCTGCAGAGACACTCTGACTGTCACTGATACCAACGCCAAGATCTGATTCTGATGTGGGAGCAGCGAACACAGAGTCAGCGTTCTGTGAGGGAAAATGTTCCTGAATGACTTAGGAGAAGATGAAGGACAATGCTCTGAACCACTCCGGGAGATGATGAAGGACAATGTTCCTGAATGAACTCCAGGAGATAATGCACTGCGGGCATTGTCCGAGTCAGCAGAGCTGTCCACAAAACCAAGACCGGACCAGGGCCGACTGTTGTGCTGCTGCTGTTCCCCAGACCCCTGCAGCCCTGGGCTGCTGCTGGACACACAGTTGCCTTCCTCCTCCATCCCCTGAGACATTGCTGCCATCATCCCCCCTGCTGCCACCTGCAGCACTGAGGCTCTGGGCTCTGGAGAGGGAGGCAGGTCACCAGAGGCATTGCTGGAATCTGCACACACTGTGGACAGAGCGCTGGAACTTTCCACACTCTGCTGTAGTGGTGCTGATGCTGCAGGAGTGGAGCTCTCTCCGGGTTCTCCAATGTCGGAGGTGGTGGAGACGCCATTATCGGGGGCGTCCTGCGTCTCCGCCTGGTGGCTTGTCTCCCCTTGCTGGCCGGTGGTGGCGCTGTTTCCGTCGGGTGTGGTGCTGGTGGGGCTCTCTGCTGTGTCCTCTGCGCTGTGCTGCTGCTGCTGCTGCTGCTGAGCTGGCTGTAGTCTGCTCGATACATCATGTTGATCACCACTACCCTCACACTGACGATGCCTGCTTTCTTCATTAAAGGCACTTCAGGACTGCTACATTTGATGGACTCAGAGTCTTCCTGTGCCTGGTACTTCTCCAGCCAGTGATCACTTTGGTGAACACCACATTTTCCTCATCATTGCCTCCTCCACAGCGTCTAGCTCCTTCAGGCTTTGTCCATCCTGTGCATGTGGCAGACCCAGCATGCAGCTCAGCTTATCGTGGACTCTTCTGGCCTGGACATGGAAGATGAGGCCGACATGGATGGAGGGACCAGGGGGACTGCCTGTTCCTGCAGAATGTTCCTGCTGTGTCTCTCTTCCCCTGCTGCTGTCTCTGGAGTCCTGCTGCTGGTGACTCTCAGGCTCCACAGGGCTGCTGTTTCTGTCCTGATTTTCGTTATTCTGAGGTGGTACTCTGCACTGTGGGTCAGCACCTGTCTGAAGATCTGACACTTCACCTGCAGTGTTTTCCCTGTCGTAATGTCTGGTTCAGTGTCTGCACAGTTTGATGCAGGGTTCTGAACATCTCAGTGCGATCACCACCAACACTCTCTGAACACAATGACTTGACTTGACTTGATTTGACTTGACACACTGAGCTCTTTCTGACCGAGCTCTCTCCTTCCTCTGAAATCTGTTCTGTATAACATTGTGCCTCCACAGGTAGATCACAGGCAGGTTGACCTCATGCTGTTCTGAATGGTGCACACTCTGCTGCTCCGAGACGGGTCCCTGGCTGCTTTCATGGGGAATCCTTCCATCAGGACCTCTCGGTTCATTGCCAGCCTCTTCACACGAGTCATCAAACCCACACAGGCTTTCCTCCTTGATCCTTCAAACTTCTCCTCCTGTTGTTCACACAGCAGTTCTTCCCTGGAGCATGACAGCATGTGCTGATCCTGCTCAGAGTGTGAAGAATTCCTGACTTGGTTCACTTCACTTTCGTGCTCCAAGACTCTCTCTTTCTTTCCCTGCCCTCCTCAACGCTGATCTCCAGAGTGCAGTTCTGACCAGTCTGGGCTTCATCCACATCCATTGTGGAGTGACCCGCTTCAGAGCCAGTGCAGTGTTGCCCTAGTGAACCACTCTGAAGGAGGTCAGGATTCTCTGTCTCAGGATGTGTGCACTCTTTCTGCATTTCTTCACCATGATTCTCACCACTCTGAAACGATCAATTGATGTGACTCGGGGCCCTGACTGCCTGTGTGGCCACCTGAGCAGTCAGTTTCTTTCCTCCTCACATCACCACCACAGTCAGGGTTTTCACAGTCCAGGTTTTCACAATCAGGGTTTTCAACACAGTCCGGGTTTTCAGGGTTTTCACAGTTCGGGTTTTCCCTCTCTAGTTCCTGCGTCACATCCATAACTTCACCAGGTCCCTCACCCTGCAGACCCGCTACAGCTCCAGCAGCCCTGGGTGAGGGGTCAGCCAGGGACGTCAACACATCCCACACATCGCGGTCACTACCGATGGACTTAGATCTCTCAGACAGGTGTTTCTCCATGGAACACCACTCTCTGCTGGCCGCAATCTTCCACCACCACCACCTGTGACGTGGGCAGAACCGCTCTCAGTTTGGCCAGGTCTGCCAGATCCAGGGACACGTACAGCCCCTGGGGGTGAGGAGGGTGGAGGGGGTGCTGCTCTCTGCTGAGAAAGAGAGGAGGAGAGGGTGGCAGGGAGGGGGGTATGGTGACTGGAGGAGGTGAGGTCTCTGAGACAGCTGTCTGCTCTGACCTGAATGGACAGAGAGAAAGTAGTTTTGGTTTTTTTTAATGCTGTAAGTTAGAATGACAGAACTTTTTAGAAGCAGGAGAGTAGAGAGTAGTCGTAGTAGTAGTAGCAGCAGTAACAGTAGTAACAGTAACATCAGCAGCAGCAGCAGCAAATAAGTAGTAGTAGTAGTAGTAGTAGTAGTAGTAGTAGAAAGTAGTAGTAGTAGTAGTAAGTAGTAGTAGAGTAGTAGTAGTAGTAGTAGTAGTAGTAGTAGTAGAGTAGTAGTAAGTAGAACAGCAGTTAGTAGTATAGTTAGTAGTAGTAGCCGTAGTAATAGTAGTAACGTAGTAGTGTAGTAGTACAGTAGTAGTAGTAACAGCAGCAGCAGTAGTAAAAGCAGCAGTAGTAAAACAGCAGCAGCTAGTTAGTAGTAGTAGTAGTTAGTAGTAGTAGTAGTAGTAGTAAGCAGCAGTAGCAGCAGCAGCTAGTCAGCAGCACAGCAGCACAGCCAGCAGCAGCGGCCGCTCGCCGTGCTGTCATAGTCTCATAGTAGTAGTAGTCGTAGTAGTCGTCGTCATAGTAGTATAGTTAGTAGTAGTAGTAGTAGTAGTAGTCAGTAGCAGTAGCAGCAGTAGTAGTAGTAAAGAAGTAAGTAGTCATACTACTACAGCAGAATCAGCAACAGCAATAGTATTGATTATATTATATCTTTTTTTTTTTCTTTTTTTTTTAACTGCACCTTGTATCCAGTCTCCGGACTTTCTCCGGCGGTTCTCCAGTGGAATCCCTCCTGTCCTGCATGCCTGTGCTCAGCTCTCCAGTACAGTTTCCTGGGTCCTGCAGCAGAATCTAAAGAAAATGTACATCACAGGGGACAAACCTATCTATAGTGATGAGATGATTTTCCTTTTTCCCCAATTATGCTATCTTTATGTATACTTTGAAATGACATTCATAAGTTGACACTTTCCAATTTCAACACACAAAAAATGAAAAGAAAAGAAAGAAAGAAACAAAGCCACACCCTTAAACCGCTCAGTCTTAAATTTTATACAACAAAAAAAAAAGCTACTTTGTAATGATCTTTTTTTTTTCTAAAAGTTCTATACTTTATGACATAGGAAAAAGTAGCAAAAAAATGTAGGTGAGAATAAGCATGATATATATTTATGCTTTAGTTTTCAATCTTTCAAACAAACACATGCTCTCTTACTTTTGTTTTTTAGAGCCACATTGTAATAACCAGTTTCCTCTACCAGGTCTTTACTTAATACAAGGGTGAAACAAAGAAAGTAAGTGAGGATAAGCATGAGATCTGTTCATGTTTATATTTTCAATTTCTGAAACAAAAACACACTTTTACAAAGCAGTGGACCGTACTATGAGAAGCACAAGTATCTTTTCAAAATGAATTTCAAAGGGGGGGGGGGGGGAGGATTCTAAACCACACAGAAGAATCTTATGCAGGTATTTCAAATGAATGGCGGGCAAAAATGCTCGCATAAGCAAAATCACACCATTGGTGAACCTTTGCTCCAAGGAACAAAAAAACTAAAAATCAAAGAATGAGGGGACATACCACTGCAGACTGCCATCCATCTCCTGTGGCCCCCTCCCCCCTCCTCCCCCATCATCGCCAGTTTCTTTCTTCGTCTCTTCTCCGCCTTTCGCTCCTGTGCTCTTCCTCCTGCCTCTTCCTCTCCTCTTCCTCCTTCCTCTGCTGCTCCTCCCTGGCTTCTTTCTGCTTGGCCAAGTGAAGCTTTCTTCTGTGGAGCTGGGCACAAAGTTTTGAAAAAAGAAAAAAAGTTGAAATTCAAAGAAAAATTATTCATTTCTACTTTTGTCATTGCTGGTGTCTTTGCTATTTTATTTTCTACATCACATCTAAAAAATTAAAAAAATTAAACTTTAAAAATATATTTACAAATCAACAAATGTTAAACAGTACTGCAAAATTAATGCATGAATCCTGAAATATCTTGATAAACTTAAAGTGAAAAGACACAGCTGTCAGTCAGTTTCCCCCCACTTTTAGCTACTCTTGGCAGCTATCCATTTCATTCTAGCTGGTGCTAATTAAAGCAGAAACTGACCACACTGAAACTTGGTTAAAGGAAGGGGTGCACTAATTTAGCGATGGGTCCCTTGACTGAGTTATTTTTGGATTTGCACACTGTGAGACATTAAATCAAAGAAAAATGCAAAAATACAATTGAACATTTTTTTTATCCAAAACTTTTCTCAAGGTAGCATTTTGTGTTAATTGATTAATCAGTGCCTACTCTCCATGTCTTGGGCAGCAGACTGTCAGGCTGGTCACTGGGGCTTTCACCATGTGAGGGGTGAACACCTCTGCCGTTTTCTGGGCCTTGGGCACCTCCGGTCTGCCTGTATCGTGTACACACCACACAGATAATCACTCTTGTTTGTGAACACACCACACATGAAAACGCTTTTGTTTGTGTTGTCATTTCATCATCAAGTTCTTGAACACACCACATACATAGACACTCTTGTTTGTGTTGTCATTTCATTCATCAAGTTTCTGAACACACACATACATAGACACTCTTGTTTGTGTAGTCTTTCTCATCAAGTTTCTGAACACACCACATACATAGACACTCTTGTTTGTGTAGTCATTTAATCATCAAGTTTCTGAACACACCACATACATAGACACTCTTGTTGTGTTGTCATTCATCATCAGTTTCTGAACACACCACATACATAGACACTTTTGTTTGTGTTGTCATTTATCATCAAGTTTCTGAACACACCACATACATAGACACTCTTGTTTGTGTTGTCATTTCATCATCAAGTTATGTTTTCTAAAGCTTTCATCTGGAATGACTTGGAACAAGACCCTTTATAATATGAAACTCACTCAACTAACGTAAGTACAGACTCCCAAAAAAGACCAACACACACACACACACACACACACACACACACACACACACACACACACACACACACACACACACAACACACACACACACACACACACACACACACAAACAAATTCACAGCAATTACTTTTCCCTCACTACAATAACCAAAAAAGTCTAAGTGGAAAAAAAAAAAGTAAGCTCTCACCACAATGCAGTTGTCTTTGCCCTTCTTGCGGCCGAAGAATCGAACCTGCAGCCTCTGTGGATCCTTGCAGGGCATCAGGTACTGGTGGACCATCGCAAACACCTCCCTCCTGGGCCACTTCTGGAACTGCTCTTTGCCCAGAACCAGTAGACTGAAACACAATGTCCATCAGCCCTGAACACAATGTCCAGCAGCCCTGAACACAATGTCCAGCAGCCCTGAACACAATGTCCAGCAGCCCTGAACACAATGTCCAGCAGCCCTGAACACAATGTCCAGCAGCCCTGAACACAATGTCCAGCAGCCCTGAACACAATGTCCAGCAGCCCTGAACACAATGTCCCAGCCAGCCCTGAACACAATGTCCAGCAGCCCTGAACACAATGACCATGCCAGCACCTGAACACAATGTCCAGCAGCCCTGATTTTGTGCTACATGATAGTAGTTTGGGGTCGGGATAGCTCAGTAGTCAGAGCCCTCGCTTTCCCCCAGCCAAGCAAGGTTAACCCTCTTGCATTCGATTCTCTGAACACAAACTGCCTCTAGATTTCACATTCCATCACAAAATCAGGTCAGGCACACATGCTTGCTCGCCTTCTCCTCCTTCTAAGTACATACCAGCAGCTATGATTACTTCCAGACTCTCAGCAGGATTTCTACCTCTGGCCTGATAGAGCTTTGACATGTGGCAGCAATTAGTGATGGTCACTGCGTGATTGAAATCTTCTGTGTGTAAATCCCGGCAAATCCCAGTTCAGGACTAAGATGGTTAAGCAGCGTCGAGCGTGGTTACCAAATGGATGGGTGACAGTTTGCGCACCCTGACTTCATTACAGTCCCCCAGTTCACCCAGCTGTCAATGGGTACCTGCCTCTTGAGGGTCAGGGAAGGTAAAGCAGCAAGGGAGAGGAGATGGGCGCCGCCCTCAACATGCTGGCCCCTAGAGAAGCTGAGGTCTCTGATGCCTCGCTCCCCTACGACCATATAGGTTATGGAACACCTTTACCTGTTACCTATGATAGTAACATGAAATTTTATATCAAGACAACATAAGTTTTGTTTTTAAAAAAGCTACTGTAACTGTGTACAAAAATAAACTGATTTAATCATGGTCTTGATTATGAGGAATCATCATAATTTTATATACTTTATTTATTTGTTTCTCAGCTAGAGCTCCAAGGTTCACCAAAATGGTGAGATTTTGTGTCTGTTCACCCACCATTCGCCGCCCTCAATATGCTAGCTCCTAGAGAAGCTGAGGTCTCTGATGCCTCACTCCCCTAAGACCACAAAGGTTATGGGACACCTTTACCTTTTTTATTTTTTACCTTTTACCCACCATTAATGCAGCTGCATTCTGGCTTCTGAGAAGGTGTCTAAACAGGACACCTGCGTGTATGCATTTAAAAAATGTTATCACTGGTTCCTACCACCACAAAAAGGCCTACCCTACAAGCAAAACAGGTTTTACACATGCGCCCAAGACGTTCTGCATGCCTTCACACACAGAACCTTAGTTTACAGTCTCATCTGAAAGTTGGAATGTGGCTACCTTACATGGTGGGGAAAATAGTCGTACATCCAAAATCTCACCACTGGTGAACCATGAAGCTCTAACCAAGGACCAGAGAAGAAAAAAGAGTGGCAGACTTACGCATCCTCCCCCGGGCAAAAGTGGGTTCTGCCACAGGCACTAGAGGAGAACTGCTGGATGGTGTCTCTGGGGGCCAGTCCATGTGAGGGCAGGAGGGATGGGTACAGGAACACAGGGCTGGACCACACCATCTCCTTCTGCATGGCCAGCAACGGTGGTCGTGATTTGTCTGTTGAACAACCAAGGTAGCTTAGTACAGCTTTGTACAGCTTCCTGCACAAAACAACAAAGCTTAGTACAGCTTTGTACACAAAACAAGGCAGCTTTGTACAGCTTTGTGCACAAAACAAGGCAGCTTTGTACAGCTTTGTGCACAAAACAAGGCAGCTTAGTACAGCTTAGTTCAACTTAGTGTAGCTTAGTAAGGTTAGTACAGCTTCGTGCACAAATCAAGGAAGCTTTGTACAGCTTCATTTTATGAATGAATGTCAGTTATACATACCTCTGAGGCATTAACATTAAGTCAGTTTACACAAACAATGTCTAAACCTGTTTTCAAATGCCACTACCATCACTGACATCGACAACAAAGATGATGATAAAAAATAATAAAATAAATAAATTAAGTCAAATTTAAAAAAAGAAAACAAACAAAACCTACCCCCAAAGATGATGATGATGATGATAAATAATGTTAATATCACTTTTGTCTTATAGCATAACTATAAGGGCTCAAAGATCACTAAACAAACACACACACACACACACACACACACACACACACACACACACACACACACACAGTGTGAGGGTGGGATAAAAAAAAAACAACTGTATCAACTTAATCATTTACCCTCAATAATGATCAAGTTGAATTCTCTCAAAAATAAAAAAGCAAGCGCACACAGACACAGACACAAACAAAACTGCATACACACCGGGACTGGATGTCAAAAAGCACAGAGTGCTTATTTCATTATCCTCGATATTAAAGAATAAATAAATAAATAAATAAACACAAACACACACACACACACACTCACACACACACACATAAACTACATACACACACACACACACACACACACACACACACACACACACACACACACACACACACACACACACACACTCTTTCTTTACCAAGGTTTATCTTCCGTGCACGGAAACTCTTGTCTGCCTCCAAGGTGACAGCATCCTCCTCCTCCCTCTCACCTCTCTCCTTCTGACCACTTTCACCCTCACAACCTTCCTCCGGCACTGGATTCACCAAATCACCATCAACCGCCGACGAAACGGAAGCTAACGGCTGGCTGGCACTCCTCTCGGTGGTCTGTATGCTAGTCCTCTGCTGACGAAGAGAGGGCCAGTCAACATCGCGATTCATGATTTCCACGGCTCCAGCAATATTGCAGGCATGGAACACTGACTTTGACCCAGCAACAGAGACTCGGCCAAACTGCTCCAGTTCATTCTGAAACCAAAGAATTGACAATGGCTGTGTTATAGGTTTGTTTCTTTTGGGTTTTTTTGGGGGGAGGGGGTTTATTCAAGGCAATATGTCGTTTGTATGTTTGGTTTTCTTCACGATATTTTCGCTATATTCTTTTTTTTTTCTTCTTTCCCTTGGTTTCAGCATGTGGTGTTTGAGTACTGTTTTTTTTTTTTAATATTTAAAAAAAATTTTTCAAATAGAGTACAAAAAACATAATTCAGAAACATACCTCCCATGCCCACACGTACACAAATTATTACCACCAATTACAGCAAGGAAAACATCAAAACATCCTAGAAAGTCATAAGTAACAAGACTACTATCATTGTTACCAACAACCCCCTTTTCTGAACCCTACAATTATTGTATACAGAAACATGGTCACTAAGGGGAACAAAAACAAACAAACTACCAAACATACATGTGTTTGAGTACTGTTTGCTGGCAGAACACAATGAGGAAAAAAGCAGATACTAAAATGACGACACCAATCATCCTTCACCTATCCAGCAGTCTTATTTACAGACAAACTGGGGCACCACTGAGCATTTTATCCTGTAGTGGAGGAGAATTGTTATTTTTTTAAGTCTTTCTGTGAAAAAAAAAGGCAGAAGAATGGACAAAGACGGCAGAAAATAGACAAGGATGCCACAGAAAGAGAAGGAACAAGGCAGACAGAAGGAGAAGGATAGAAAAGAGGGAATTCTCAGCACAGAATTTCCAGAAGGGGGGGATGCTATTTATAGTGACAGGCCTCCCAGGGGGCATTCCCTCCCCACTAGGGGATGACTATGAATGAATGGA
>CM060328.1:2274511-2284511 GCA_030674155.1 Stramonita haemastoma | reverse complement strand
CCCCTGTTCCACTGACTCGTTGTGTGGGTCTCCTGCCTCTGCAGGACCTGCCAACAGCACACACACAACCCACGAGAATCAGTCTGGACTGTGTCACACAAACACACATGCACGCACATGTATGCACTCATGCTTACACATACAGAGCATACATACATGCTCGTACACACAGACACATGCACACACATATACACACACACAGAGGTAAAAAAGGGTAAAAGGTTAAAGTGTCCCATAACCTATGTCGTCGTAGAGGAGCGAAGCATCAGAGACCTCAGCTTCTCTAGGGCCAGCATATTGAGGGCGGCGCCCATCTCCTCTCTCTCGCTGCTTTACCTTCCCTGACCCTAAAGAGGACAGGTACCCATTTACAGCTGGGTGAACTGGGGGACTGTACTGAAGCCACGGCATGCAAACAGTCACCCATCCAATTGGTAACCACACTCGATGATGTTTAACCTTAGCTTGAGAAAAGTGAGTGCTCTACCACTGAGCTGTCCCGTCCTGTTTGTTTGTCCGTCATGTTCAACGATGACCTCCAAAACAGCTAAGGAGATAGCTGCTGTTTCGAAAACTAGGCACAATTTGATTATAGTGGAGATGCCTTGCCACAGCACACCCCCACTCTCTCGGCCTAGAGGGCATAAGGAAAGTCAGCATTGGAGATGTTCTCCAAAGGCCAACTAGCCCCCTGGGCTGCAGCACATAAGGACTGTGCAAGTCAAGCCTCCTAGTCATAGAGTCATAGTCGATCACTAAAGACTAAGCTGTAAAGTGGAATTCCATGAATGGGAAAGCCACTGATCATACAGCCTCTCACTTTGCTGTTGCCCCCAGTGTCAATGGTTTAATCAAGAACTGTGATAAAGCCCAGGCGCTAAAGTCCCCCTGTACACACTGAAAACAAAACTGACGTAACACACCAGTCACCTTCCAGTTTGTGGAGACTTTTGAGGAACTCCTGCCAGTCGCTGTCGTCACACATGGTGTCGTACATGTCAGGCGTTATGTCCGGGGCCACAAACGCTTCCTCGATGTCGTACAGCGATGTTGTCGTCAGCGGCAACTTGGATCGGGTTCTGCCTGCTATCCCATCATCCTCAGCCTGCCCGGCAGATGATTTGTCATCAACTCACATTGGATGCACATTGTTACAGTCTGAGATGGCAGGCTGCTTACATATATACAGTGATTCATAGGGCTCTATGCAGCATTCTTTTTTTTTAACACAAAGAACTAGCACCAGGAGCTTAATTAACCTATTCTGTGCCAGATCTGCTGGACGTTACATCAAATACATTCTCATTTTTCTGATTATAGCCCAGAACAAAACACTTCTATTTAATTATTTTACTTCAACTGATAATTTGATTATTGAAGTCAAAGACCTGAGCTCTGCTTCTAAATGTAATATATATATATATATATATATATATATATATATATATATATATATATATATATATATATATATATATATATATATATATAAATAAATAAAGCTGTGTGTCTGTAATGAGTACATAATTCTATCCTTACAGGGAAAGGTTAGACCAGGTAGGCTGCTGTACCACATTATGTTGTTTCACAATATGCATTATACAAATATACCTAAATGATTTCACACACACTTTATGTAGATGTCAAGGTGTGCATATGCATGAATGGAAGCACACGCAAACACACACACACACACACACACACACAACACACACACACAACATACACACACAACACACACACACACACACAAACACACACACACACACACACACACACACACACACACACACACACACACACACACACACAACACACACACACACACCCCCCCCCCCCCCCCCCACACCACACACACACACACCACACAACACCACACCAAATTCAAAATATACATCAACACACAAATTTCTCTACAAAGTCATGCACAGATGAATGCATGATGACCCTCCACAAACAACACACATACTTCCAACACAACCACAAACACGGAACAACACCGACAGTCTCCCCTACTTCTCTGCTCTGTTTTTCTGGAGACTTAAACACCAGACGCTGTCTCGTGCTGCTATGCGAAGAGGGGGGCAAGCCTACAGGTGGGCCCATAATGTGCGCTGCCTTCTGAAACCAGAGTTCTTCGCTTGTCAACCATCAACCATGATTCCTGTCATCACATACAGCCTATCCCGCGATTGCAAACAATCGAACAAACCTAAAAGAGCAACTCGCCCATAAAAGACGATGAATTTCAAAACTGAAAAGATCCTCTGAAGTCGGAGTATGGATGCCTATATGGTGAGGTAGTTGAAAACAGTCATACACACAAACTTCTCATCCAGTGTGAACTTGCAGTCTCTCGGTGATATCCAGGTGGGATGAGTGAGTCAGAATGCATATTCTGGGTGACCCCAGGGTGTTAAGATGGGGAATGCTCAACAATAACAAAACTAAAAAGAAACTTACCATCATGGCTGACAATATCATACAGATAAATACAGAAGACACCAATAGAAACAACTGTAAAAATCATACAGGCTTGCCTGATTTCATTAGGAAAAATCTTAGCATGAATATAAATGAAATGTTACTTTTACAACTGAACATTACAGTTCTTCCTGATAATCCAACTAGATGTCAATGGTATATTCAATGTAGAGAAGTCTTATCGGTTATGCCATACAGTTTATAAATTTCAAAAGTGAAAGAACTCCTAAAGACTACAAAAAGTATGGTTCAACAAAGGCAGAAGAGAATGGTTAAGGAATCATGGCTTGTTGTAGAAAAAACTGAAGTTGAAACATTCCTTTATAAAGTAAAATTCACCTCCTAGAACATATGTGTGTGTAAGCTTGTGCACAGATATATGTTTCTGCAAGATACTGAGAAAAAAGCTAACTGAAAAAGACAAAAAGAGCAAGACAGAAATCACCTATAACTTGTGCAATTGACGATATACCTAACCTAGATTTTAACCCCCAAAGATACTTTTCAAAAATCACATTCAGTTTTTTAAACTTTTTTCTCAAATTTACAACCACAAAGCTAAAGTTATGTATCATGGATAGGCTTAAACTTTCATATCAACTTAAAAAAAAAAAAAAAAAAAACATACCTCTGACTCAGTCCCATCTTTACTCGGTGTTCTAGGACTGGTCAGGTGGGTGGAGGAGGAAGGGCCAGCGGCAGTAGGGGTGGGAGGGGTGGAGGGGGTGGAGGGTGTGAAGGGGAAGGAAGAGGAGGGGGTTTTGGACAAAGGAGAACTGAATGGAAATGGCGAGCCGATGTCACTGACGTTGGAAGAGACGATGCTGTCGTCATCGCTTTCCAGATCCTGCAACACACAGAGGAGTTCAGCTTTCTGCATCTTTTCTGTCAGCTATAAAAAGGTAATGGTAAAGGTGTTCCATAACCTATGTGGTCGTAGGGGAGCGAGGCATCAGAGACCTCAGCTTCTCTAGAGGCCAGCATATTGAGGGTGTTGCCCATCTCCTCTCCCTCGCTGCTTTACCTTCCCTGACCCTGAAGAAGGCAGGTACCCATTTACAGCTAAACGAACTGGGGGACTGTACTGAAGCCAAGGTGTGCAAATGGATACCCATCCACTTGTTAACCACTGCTCGATGCCTTTCAGCTATGCTGATGTTGAATCAAGTTACACATGTGTTTTTTTGTCTTTTAATGCTGTACCACTTTCTGTTCAAACACAGACTATGGCTGCCTTTGTGATCAGATGCGAATCTGGCATGCACGCAAAACTCTAAAGGTAAAGTTGAATCAAAATAGTCATCATGTAAGAGGGGCAGAACAGCTTAGTGGTTATAGCGTTAAGCTTGAGACCCCACCATCCAGAGTTAACATCAGCACTGACTCCACCCCCTTCAAAGTTCTTCACATGAGACTATAAACCAAAGGCCCATGTGCATGTGCATGCAGAACCTCTTGTGCACCTTGTTCTGCCTTTGTCTGCTGGTAAGAATGGATGACAACAACACTTTTTTCTTAAAATTCTGCATGCACACTGGGTGTCATGTTTAGACATCACTCCCTGAGTAGGAATGCTATTGACTACCTTGATGGTGGATAAAAACAGTCGCATTTTTATTTTATTTTATACCACTTTGTCACAGCAGATTTCTCTGCATGAAATTCAGGCTGCTCTCCCGGGGGAGAGCGCATCACAACAAGTGCAGCGCCTACCCATTTTTTTTCCTGTCTACAACTGTATTTCTCATACACAAAATCTCACCATTGATGAACCCTTGAGCTCTAGCCAAGGAACTGAGGGAAAAAAAAGGTCATCATGTCACATACAACTGTTAAAACAACACACAAAACAAGCCAACAATACAAAACTTTCAACGTTATCAACTTGCACCACACCCACACAGCACACGGCAGACTTACTGCAGCGTCCTTACTGGGCTGGTACTCGTCGTCTTCCTCGTCCTCGTCCTCAGAAAACTCCACGTCCAGGATGCTGGGACCAGCTGTGGAGGACTGCCCCAGCTTCACTGGAGACAGAGGCCAGCCTTTGCCATCCTGAAAATGAGGGCATTGTTACTGTAGTTTTGTTTTTGTTTATTTTAATTTATTAACTTTTTTTTTCATCGTTACTGTCGTAGATTCTTTTGTCTCTTTGTTCCTACCTTCTTTTTACCATGACAGACAAAGATAAAAAAAAACATGCAGTGATGCACTCATATTAATGCTGTAATATAACAAACATACAGACACGCACACACGCACACACACACACACACACACACACACACACACACACACACACACACACACACACACACACACACACACACTGTGTGTATTTAATGTGAATAGATGTTAAATTGAAGAAGACGAACAACAACAACACACACACACACACACACACACACACACACACACACACACACACACACACACACACACACACACACATCCCCCACAAGCATGAATGCTCATATAACTCTTCACACATCTGATACAAATATCGACAGACACACATGTACACAAGATTACACAGATCTGAACAAAAAAATGTCCAGCATAGCTGTAGTCTACGAGAACACTTCACACAACTGCAAACCTTCACATTCTCAATCACCACTAAGTCCAGCATAGCTCTGGTCTCTGAGAACACTTCACACAACTGCAAATCTTCACATTCTCAAACAACCATCACTACCACTGACTACTTCAGCTAACTCACAAACTGGTACCATTACTCTTAACAACTTACACTCCCTTTTTCAAGGACTTCCTTCATTTTGGAGCGTGTTAGTTTGGGCTCGAAGACATCTCCATCATCCTCGTCCTCATCCACGGCTTTCAGCTTGGTCTTCAACAGCTCCTTCACCAGGTCATGAGACAGCAGAGTCTGTAACAGAAGAAACGGGGTTCACAAATGGAAAGTGATCAACAGTTTGTATGATGATGAACTTTATATTACAGCATCAATATGAGTGCATCACTGCATGTTTTTTTTATCTTTGTCTGTCATGGTATAAAGAAGGTAGGAATCCCAAAGATTCAAATCCAGCATAAACAAGGCAAACACAAGAACATTCCCAGGAGCTGACATTGGCAGTGACCACGACCTTGTACTTACCACCATCAGGCTGAAACTGAAAGCAAAACACCAGCCAAAAAGCCCACGCATAAGATTCGACCTGGAAAAACTCAAAGACCCAACAGTGGTTGAGATCTTCCAAGCCAACATTGGAGGAAAGTTCGCGGCACTCACAGCCATCGACAATGATGTGGACACACTGGCCAACAACATCAAAGAAGTGCTAACGACAGCAGCAGAAGAAACATTAGGAAGAAGCAGAACAAAGAAACAACCCTGGGTGACAAATGAGGTTCTTGATCTCTGCGACAAAAGAAGAGAACTTAAGAAACAAAAGTTCACAAGTCAAGAAGCTTACAAGAAATACATGGATAGCCACAGAGAAGTGAGGAAAAAGATGAGAGAAGCCAAAGAAGCGTGGATAGAAGAACAATGCAACAACATTGAAGCTGGAATGGCCAAGGGAAACAGCAAAACAGCTTACGACACTTTGAAAGCACTAACGAAAACCACACAGCCTAAAGCCTCTGTTATAGAAGACAAAGAAGGAAATCTTTTAACGGAAAGCAATGCCATCCTCCAACGCTGGACAGAATACTGTGAGGGATTGTATAACTACCCACTACGCCCAGATACCAACATAGTTTCTGACAAACCCCCTGAACACCAAGATAAAGACCCACCAATACTAAGGTGTGAAGTAGATGCAGCTATTAAACAATTGAAGAAGGGGAAGTCCCCTGGAATCGATAACATCCCAGCTGAACTCATAAAAAATGGAGGGAATGAAACAGCAAGGCGATTCACAGAACTTTGTCAGAAGATTCACGACACCAAAGAATGGCCAAAAGAATGGACACAGTCTCTTGTAATACCCCTGCCAAAGAAAGGAAACCTTAAGCAATGCCAGAACTACAGAACCATCAGTCTCATAAGTCATCCTAGCAAGATCATGCTGCAGATAGTCCTCAACAGACTGAAAAACCAAGCGGAAAAACTCCTGGCAGAAGAACAAGCGGGCTTTAGACCAAAACGCAGCACAATGGAACAAATTTTCAATCTGAGAATTCTGATAGAGAAGCATCTCCAACACCAAAAAGACTTGTACCATAACTTCATAGATTTCAAAAAGGCCTTTGACAGGGTATGGCATGACGGCCTCTGGCAAGTACTCAGGCACTTCAACATTGACAGCTGCCTAATTGAAGTCATCAAGGCTCTGTACGAGAACGCAAGAAGTGCAGTCTTCATAAACAATCACGTGGGCGAGTTCTTCAAGACCACGGTTGGGGTTCGCCAGGGCTGCCTTCTCTCACCTGTACTTTTCAACCTCTTCCTCGAAAACATCATGACAGAGACACTGCAAAACCACCACACTTCCATCTCCATTGGTGGAAGACCCCTTTGCAACCTCAGATTTGCAGATGACATTGACCTCATGGGCAGCAGCAAACAAGAACTGCAAATCCTCACAGACAATTTAACAGATCGAGCGAGCGCATACGGCATGGAGGTCAGTACAGAGAAATCAAAGATCATGGTCAACAGCGCGAGTAATGACATCACGGAAATAAAGATGAATGGAGAAATACTAGAAGAGGTGAGCCAATTCAAATACTTAGGCTCCATCCTAACAAAAGATGGCACATCAAACAATGAAGTGAAAGCTCGCATTGCAACAGCAACATCTGCTCTAGTCAGACTCCAGAGGATTATCAGAAGCAACAACATCAGCTTCTGCACCAAATACCACCTTTACAAATCCCTCGTGATATCTATCCTCCTATATGGCTGTGAATCATGGACTCTGACAGCAGAGTTAGAGAGGAGAATCCAAGCATTCGAGAACAAGTGCCACAGAAGACTCCTCAAAATATCATACAAAGAACACAAGACCAATAACTATGTGAAAGAAGAAATCAAAAAGCGTGTGGGCCCCCAAGAGTCTTTGCTCTCCACCATAAAGAGGAGAAAGCTGATGTGGTTTGGTCACACCACAAGACACAACACCCTAGCAAAAACCATCTTGCAAGGAACAGTCGAGGGCAAGAGAAGAAGAGGCCGCCAAAAGAAATCGTGGGTTGACAACATCAAAGACTGGACCGCCCAACCCCTGCAACATCTCCTACTAGCCACACAGGATCGTGAAGCATGGAAAAAGATCGCTGTTGCGTCTTCTCTCATGTCCCCCCTACGTCCTTTGGGACATGGGACTGAGTGAGAGTGAGTGTGAACTTTAATGAAACAATGTTGGTGTTTTTTGGTGTTTTTTTGCAAGTGGGGTGTGTGTGTGTGTGTGTGTGTGTGTGTGTGTGTGTGTGTGTGTGTGTGTGTGTGTGTGTGTGTGTGTGTGTGTGTGTGTGTGTGTGTGGTGTGTGTGTGTGTCTGTGTCTGTGTCTGTGAGACTGTCGCTGTAAACTCCAGTTTCATGATCCCCATTCTGAGTCTTCACTTAAATAGCAAGAAGACTAAAACAAAACAAGGCACCGGGTACAACAAATGTCAACTGCCAACACACCAGGCAAACATACATGTAACTAAAGTATGACATGTATAAATTAGTCATTACAAACCCTAATGATATGTACATGTGATGACGCATACACACCCAGATAATGCTCTTCACATTGGACACAGACAAGTTGTTTCTGGCACTGCCGTCAGCGATGGTTTTCTCCAGCTGGTCGTTCAGGGGAAGCTGAGATCCATCCAACTCCTCTCCACTGCCGTCGGTGTCCACCAGTAACGGTCCCTCTATGTCAGAGGCGTCCCTCACTGTCTCCTGTGTCTGCTCCTCCTGTCCCTCTGACACAGGCTCCATGTCTGACAAAGACTCCCACTCCGAGTCAGAGTCTTCTTTCTGCTCTGTCTGTGTTTTCAAGCTGTAATTCATAGGTACTTCCCATTAGTGCCATTGATTATATCATAGCAAAGTGACCAGAAGATCTTGTTAAGATTCGATGTTTAAAACACAGTCAGACCACAGACAGATCGGAGAGAGAGCCTCTCTGAGTCTGAGAGAGAAAGAGACAACATGTATACAGCTGTATGAAAGAATGCAAATTTGTGTGTAGAATACACTGAAAATGTCTGCAGCCTGCTCAGAAGAGAGAGAGAGAGAGAGAGAGAGAGAGAGAGAGAGAGAGAGAGAGAGAGAGAGAGAGAGAGAGAGAGAGAGAGAGAGAGAGAGAGAGAGAGAGAGAGACAGACAGACAGACAGACAGACAGACAGACAGACAGACAGACAGACACTGAGACAGAGACTCAGAGAAAGAAAGAGAGAGAGAGAGAGAGAGAGAGAGAGAGAGAGAGAGAGAGAGAGAGAGAGAGAGAGAGAGAGAGAGACAGACAGACAGACAGACAGACAGACAGACAGACAGACAGACAGACAGACAGACAGACAGACAGAGAACTTGACAGAGAAAGGGAGGAGAAGGGGGGTGGGGGTGGGGGGCGGGAGTAGGAAACAAGTTTACAAATGATCGATATCTGAGCAGAGATTTGAATAGTCTCTGCAAATTATGGCATCAGTGCATGTGCAGACTCACAAAACAAGTTACCTGAGTTGATATAAATCTATAGACCATAGATGTCAACGCATGATGACCACTTAAAACAAGTTGGCCTCTGGAGAACTTTACCATCAGTACAGATCCCACTCCTCGGAAAGTCCTTTTGATGAGATTATAAACTGAGTTCTTCAACTTCTTGCATGTGAATGCACACAGAACATCTTGCACACCGGTTAAAACCTGTTCTGCATTTCGCAAGAGTATGCCATTAAGTGCTGGTAGTGTTAGGAATGGATCATAAAATTTAAAAACAAAATGCATGCACACTTACTAGCATACTGTTGTCATGTATACATATTATAGATTTAATACTGATATTTAGTCATCATCATGAAAATCAAAATGTGACTGTACCTTAATATTTTAAATTAAGTTAATTAATGATAGGCAAAAACAGCTGCAATAAAAATTTACATTCAAAATCTCACCCTTGGTGAATCTCAGAGCTCTAGCTGAGGAATGAACGAAAAAAAGTTGAGACATATAATGCAAAATCTCACCACTGGTAAACCTAGGAGCTCTTGCCATGGTATCAAAAAACAACAACAAACAAACCCAAAACAACAAAACAAACACACACAGAGTTAAAATTGTGTGTGTGTGTGTGTGTGTGTGTGTGTGTGTGTGTGTGTGTGTGTGTGTGTGTGTGTGTGTGTGTGTGTTTTACAACTAATGAACTATGTATACATGAAATGTGTGTTAGTGCATTTTGCATGAGGAAAAGAAGCTTAAGTTACTAAGAGTGTCTTCTCATAAATTTTCAAAACAACCAAAACAAATCACAACAAATCATAAATACCTCAGCATCTTGTTGGCTGTTCCATGCTTTTGAAATGGGATCCTAGATTTCTTCAGCAATCTC
>CM060328.1:2264511-2269511 GCA_030674155.1 Stramonita haemastoma | reverse complement strand
CTTTGTTTTTTCCTGGGCCTATTTGGGTTTTTTTCGGGGGGGGGGGGGGGGGGGGGGGGCAATCACACTTGTATTCATTTCACAACCTCCTGCTCTCGAAATTCATTCAGCGGGTATTGCAGCGTGGTCACTACAAATAAAGATGACTATTTTCTGACCTAACATCAGTTGTGACAGGACAATACCAGACTTAATTTTTAAACAGATCATCTGAATGCATTCAGGGAAAATAGAGCTAGAGATGACCTGATATCAGGGACTGTATATAACAAGGTTCACAATGGGACTATGAATTAAATGCATATGGACAAATACTTCATTTGAATTCACAAAAACAGCGCCAAAAAAACCCTCTGGAGCTTTGCAAACACTAAAAAAAATCATTTCAAAGCCATTATCCAATCAGAAAATTGGGGAAACAAGCCCTCAAATAATCTCTAGCCCAGCTTATATCAAACCATCTAAGGATTAAAAAATATATACAGCTTTATAATCATACCACCAGAATAAAACGAGAGGAAACTCGTAATTTATAACTAATAAACCTAACAAAACTATCAGGGCACCCAAGCACTTTTCAACGAATTGATGAAATAGAAAAAAGGAAAACTTAAAAAAAAAAAATTTATTATTATTTTTTTTTAGCAATGATCATTTATAGGATTATGAAAACTTTTGGAATTGAAAAAAGAAATCTGTTTATACCAATAATTATTATAAGAGTATCTTTAATATTTTTTTCAACACCTTTATAAGAAAAAAATATTGAAAGAAACCTATGTATAAACAAAGTCAATAGAAAATTTTGGAACATTACATGGTGATCAACTCTTCAGTATAAAGGGAGGTACCTTATTTCATGACACCAACTCAATAGGAATGAAAGTTAATACTTCATACCAACTAGTTCAATAGGAAGGGAAAAGCTTCATACAACACCGACTTACTACACAAGGAAGAACTGTAAACCTTGAAAAGAACTAGATTAATCTGAATCAAAATCTACACGTGGAAAGTGACACAGATGAAACAGGGCATGGACTCCATACACTACAGCAGGCCCTTCTCCCCAGTACTACAACTGTCAAGAGTTAGCTTTAGCTTTAAACTAACATTTGTCTAAAAACAAAAAAACAAAAATAATGATATAAAAAAAATTAAAAAACAACAAAAAACATTCGTCTGCATGTCTTTTCTCTTGCACAAATAGAAACACTAATAATGATGATGATATATGGGATTTATATAGCGCTTATGCCGTTTTCTGAGGAATGAAGTATTTTCCGCTAGCCAGTAAGTCAAACCCCTCTTTCCCTTTAGTGTTGTTCTCTCATGCAACTGTTGTTCCAAGCAATGCAATCAATATGAAGGTAACTAGGTTGGCAACAACTCAATATGAAGGGAAGAGTTTTATACCTAATAACACCTGGCTCAATAACAACTACCTAATAACAACTAGAATAAAGGAAATAACTTCTTTGATATCAACCAACTCATTCCAAGGAACAATTTTACTTTTTTTGACACCAACCCATATTAAGAAAATAACCTTTTACACGTGTACCAGCGAACTCAACCTGAAGGAAAGAACTTTTTGCTTTGATAGAACTAACTCAACATAAAGGGAAGAGCCTGCTAACACCAACTAAATGAATATGGAGGGGAAAACTTTATACTTTGATACAAAAAACAAAGAAATATGAAAGGGGGGGGGGGGGGGGGGGGGGCTCTATACGTTTGTAATAACTGAATCTGAAGAAAAAAGTTTACAGTTTGATAACTATCTTGATACCAAGCTTGGAACTTTATTCTTTGAGCCAACTTGTTCAATAGCAAGGGGATGATTATATTCTATGACACCAACTTATTTCATGGAATGAAAAAAACAACAGCCCAAACTTAGTGACAACTCAAGAGGAAGGAAAGAGATCTACACTAACCAACCAAGTGACTTAATGTAAAAGAAAAAAAACCACCACCTTATACTTGATAACCAGTAGAATTTGAAGTCAAAACTACGTGTCAAGCTATTGAGGTAAAACCGTGTAACTCTCATACATTCAGCACTTTTTCAGTATTGCCGTTATTTTCAAAGGTTATCAGAACACTGTTTTTTTCAGTTGTTATATAGCTCCAGCGAAGATATCCGATTTATGGACTGTGGTCGCAAGCCATCCTACTTTGGTCCTGCAGAAAACTAAAAATAGAACAATTCTTGAAGCATCAGTGCTATGCAAGCATAAGGATGCTATAATCATTATTTATTTTTCTGCATTTCATCTCTTTTGCAAATCATGTCTCTATCATGGTATTCTCCGGAATAAAATATTTCAAAGCGGTCAGTACCCCCAAACCCCTCTTTCCCTGTGCTGCTGTTCCCTTATACAGCTGTTTCCCCATACCGCAGAACTGAGTCAGAGTTAAGGAATCCGTGTCAAAGAGTTAATAGTTAGGATCAAACTGGTGAAGTGTTAGGGTTTGCGGCATGGGGCAAGAACTAGGGTTAGAGTGGAGTGTTTGACAGCTCCAGGGAACAGCACTACAGGGAAAAAGGAGTATCGGGAAAAGTACTGCTCTTTCTTCAAACATCCTGCACTCAGCTTGTGCATAGTTTTCTCTCTTAAGCTGATCCCGCAAAGTCGAGGTAAAATGATTTGTTTCTGTGAAATAGGCGATGCTATACCAGTAATGACTATGACAAAGATTTGTATCACAACAAACGTCTGAAGCCCAGTGTACATTTCCATGAGTTTTCATTTCGTCTCTGTTTTGTACAAGTACTTCTGATCCGAAATCATATTTAGAATTTTGAGCATTTTTGGCGCCAAAACAAAACGACGTTGTAAGCCAGTAAAAGCTTTACAATGTTCTTTCAAAAGCAATCAAAGTAGAAAATTGAGCGCGCGCCTGTGTGTGTGTATGTGTGTGTGTGTGTGTGTGTGTGTGTGTTGTGTGTGTTGTGTGTGTGTGTGTGTGTGTGTGTGTGAAGTCAAGTCAAGTCAAGTCAAGTCAAAATGATCTTTATTGTGTGTGTGTGTGTGTGTGTGTGTGTGTCAAGTCAAGTCAAGTCAAGTCAAAATGATCTTTATTGTGTGTGTGTGTGTGTGTGTGTGTGTGTGTGTGTGTGTGTGTGTGTGTGTGTGTGTGTGTGTGTGTGTGTGTGTGTGTGTGTGAGTGCCTGTTGTGTTTGGGATCTAATCCTCGCCCTATCTCAGTATAAGAAAAACGTCCTCATATTAGCACAAGCTGGGATATGAAGAAAATGACCTTTTACTTTGAAACCGAAAATTTAAATAGAAAGAAAAATATTATAATACATGTAGTAGCAAAATATTCAAGAAAGAAAATACTTAGGAACTATTTCAACATGGAGGAAGATCTTTATACTCGACACCTTTGGCACCAACTAAAAAGGTAAAGAAAAAACTTTATACTTTGATAGCAGTAACTCAATACAAAAGGTTTTTTTCCCTAATTTTGACACGAACTAATTCAATATACAAGAAAGAATGTTATAAATTGATATCAGCTAACTTATTATGAACGAAAGAAACTTTATGCTTGGACACCAAATAACTCCTCCAAAAAACTTACTTTATGATTTGATGCTAACAATCACTATGAAGGGGAGACTATCATACCTTTACACAAACTGAATAGGAAGGGGAAAAAACACAAAATTTAAAATACCTCAATATAAAAGAAAAGGCTTTGGACTTTGATGCCAACTTAATAATACAAAAGAAGGAATTTTATACTCCCATACCAAATAACTCAACATGTAGAAAAATATTCAATGAAAAGAAAACTTGGATACAAAATAAATGTGAAAGACAGATGTTTATACTTTGATACCAACTATCAAATGTAAGGTAAATAAAAGTTTTATGAAAAAAAGATGGAACAAAAATAAAAGACCTTCATGCATATGGTAAGCAGCTAACTGGATATTGGGGAAAGAGCTTTACACCTCGATATCACCTAACTAGACAAGGAGTAAGGAACTCTACACTCTGACAGTAATTAAACAATGTGAAATAACTGTAATACTTCGTAATATGCTTATTTGACATGGAGGAAACAGCTTTTGCTTTAATTCTAACAAACCTGATAAAAAAATTAACTTTAATATTAAGGGGAAAAAAACTTGTACTTTGATACCAGTTAACTGAAGAAATGGCCTCTTCCTTGAATAAAACTCACTCACCGTATAGGAAAGAAGTTTATACTTACATCAATCTAGCCCGATGGGAGGAAGAAAACTTTACACTGATGCCAATCACTCGATATGAAGGAAAGATTTTTATGCCTTGAAGCCATCTAACCAAAAATTGAAGGAAAGATTTCTATACTTTCATACCCCCTGGTTCAATATGAAGGGAAGAGGGTATAATTTTAATACAAACTCAGTATGAAGGAAATAACATTGATACCAGAATATGTAATTTGGGACAAATTTTTACCTTGATTCCAGCGAGCTAAATACCATAAAAACTTTATACTTTGATTCCAACTGACCCAACATGAAGGAAAGGAACGAGACTTCATTCTTTGTTTACTACTAGCTCAATATGAAGAAAAAAAACAACTTAATATGCGGACACCAGCTATGAGGTCTGACATTAAGTAAATACAGCAGAAACAGAAAGACTACAAAATATCGGCGAATTTTGATATGGAAGGGAAAATACATTTTGATTAATAGTATGCTTCACAAACTAACACATTTCTAAAATGTCCGAACTGATTTTTTTTCTTTTACTTGTCCTTGCAACTAACTAGCATGTGATAAAATGTAGGAAGAAAACTGACAGGAGCTGAGTGATTTGAGGGCTATGTTTCTCTTCACAGTTTAAAAAAAAACCAAAACCATTTCAGTGAGGTAGGGAGGGGGACGGGACCCGCCTGATTGGTTAGAGCGTTGTGCATTGCACTCATGATATGCTGACCCGGTTCGAATGCCGTTCAAGGGGATGTTTTCCTCTGGAGTTTAACATCAG
>CM060328.1:2260085-2264411 GCA_030674155.1 Stramonita haemastoma | reverse complement strand
TCTTCAAGCTCAAGTCATCGCCACTTTGTGCTGTGTATCTCTTTTGCCATTTACAACATACAATGAAATCCACTCCAAGAAACGCCAGTGTGTGCATCGTACATCCACGCTACACACACTGTGACAATGGTAGAGATGTGAAAACATGACTGAAATCCATGGCTTACAGAAAATGAGAATGAAGGCAAAAAAACAAAGTCAACCAAAGTCTTTCTTGATCACCAAATAAAATACTCCAGATAGATAACATGTCAATCTTGCCACACACACACAACAACGATGTCACAGTCATAGACACTAATGCGGTTTTGAATTATTGCAGAAAAGTTGTCAGTTTATTACTAGCTAACTAACACATCCTCCAAAATAAATTGCAAAAGTGCTGCAGCATTAATTAATTTACATCTTGTTCTCTTCAGTCTGATGTACACAATGATGGGTGATATGCTTTTTCTTTTTTTTTTTCCAATCTGCAGACATCATTCATGTGGAAACAGATTGTACAGACAAAACTTGGCGTATGAGTATGTAAGAGAAAAAACACAAAAAATCAAAACAAAATTCAGAGGAAAACGTCTTGTTGCTTTTCGCCCCCATCAGGAAAGCACTAAAGTCTGTACAACAGTAAAAGAATACAAAAGAAACATGCACATGAGTTCAACTGAATTAAACCACAGAGAGCAAAGAAGAAGAAGAGGAAAAACAATGTATCAAAGACTGCCATTCTAACCTGCAGAAAAGTGTTTTTCCACACTGTATACATATATATACCCTGAAGGAGTTCGTTCATCACATACAATACAGCTTTTGTACGGAGAAATGAACAGCACCAAGAAGACTGATTCCACCTTCACAAACAGGAATCTTTTCACAGAAAGAATGAGGAAAATGTGTGTGTGTGTGTGTGTGTGTGTGAGTGTGAGTGCGTGTGTGTATGTGTGTGTATATGTGTGGTGTGTGTGTGTGTGTGTGTGTGTGTGTGTGTGTGTGTGTGTGTGTGTGTGTGTGTGTGTGTGTGTGTGTGTGTGGTATGGTGTGTGTGTATGTGTATAGTGTGTGTATCTGTGTGTGTAGAGTGTGAGTGTGAGAGAGTGAGAGAGTGTGAGAGTGTGTGTGTGTGTGTGCATGCATGCGTGTGTGTGTGTGTGTGTGTGTGTGTGTGTGTGTGTGTGTGTGTGTGTGTGTGTGTGTGTGTGTGTGTGTGTGTGTGTGTGTGTGTGTGTGTGTGTGTGTGCATGCATGTGTGTGTGCATCTGTGTGTGTGTGTGTGCATGCGTGTGAGCGTGCGTGCATGCGTGCGTGTGTGTGTGTGTGAGTGTGTGAGTGAGCTATTCCCCCACTCCCGGTTTTAATGCCTGCAGTAAAGCACACAGCTGAGGTGAGTGTTCCTACATGGTGTCTGCCACCAAGCACACATTGAATGTGTTTGTCCTGCTTGCTCTCTCTCCCACTCTCTCGCTCACTCCAGTGAGCCACAGCCACTATCAAAGCCCACACAGGAAGAGATCCTAACCAGGAGAGTACACAAGGAGGAACAACGATACACGGTACAGACTGAAAGAAAATTTATCTTACACGAAATTCATGTCGGGATAAATAAAGGGGCCAACAAAATCACTTTCATCTTCTCAGCAATGCAGAAACAGTAGGTAGGTAGGTAGGTAGTGAGTCAGGGCGCAAGTAGCCTACCAGTTTTTGTGAACAACCTGTACCCCTCTGTACAACAAGAAACCGATTTTCCCCCATCACCCTCCTAAGCAGCAAAAGAGACTTGTGTTACACAACAACAGTTACCGCCAGTACAGACGCGGGGCACTGTAACCTCGTTACATGAAGACAACAACAACAACAACAAGAACAACAAAAGGGGTATCCCGCTACATAGCAAACTGCATATGGCAAACATATTGGAATATGTAGTTCTTGCTCAGAACCGACTGAGAGAGAGAGAGAAAAAAAAAACCACATTGCACTGAAATGAGAGTTTGACCCCACAGCTGCTGCAGGGGAGATAACTGTTCAGCCTGATCCACAGGCTTCAGGCAGGCAGGCAGGCAGGCAGGCAGGCAGGCAGGCAGGCAGCAGCCCCCTACCTCCCCTCCCCACACCCGCAGTACAGTGACTGTCTGCTACACACACACCCCTCACACCTCCTGCTCTCCTGTGTTGTGTTGTGTTGTGGCAGGTAGGTCACTGCTGACAGCAGTACAAAGCACACAGACAGACCTCCAGTCTGTCCAACCTTCACATCCACACAGACAACACAGGAACAGTCCACCTCTGTCTGTCCAAGCCAACAACACTGCTGGCATGCAGGATGTAGGTACGTGTGTATGTGTGTATGTATTCCTCAGGAGCACAGTGGTTTGTTGGGCACAGTTCTGGACCACACACCAACACACACATATCCTTCCTTGCTGGTCTGTGGGCTGCTGCTGGCTTCTTGTCTTGTTCCCTTGAAAACAACGGTCCCTCCTCATCTGCTCTGTCATCTGTGCAACAGAAGATGAAAATTCAAGTTGTTATGTACAACATACAAATAGTTTGATGCAACCAATCCATCTTTAATCAAGAAAATGACTTTAAGATACTATACATTTTAGCAATCCTGGCCAAACAGGATGATTTTTGTTTCAAATTCCCAGCTAGACATCATATCCAACTTGTGTAACAGCAGACGCTGTGAGCCATTATTGTCTAAGAATGGGTAAAAAAAGGTAAAGGTGTCCCGTAACCTAGACGGTCATAGGGGAGCGAGGCATCAGAGACCTCAGCTTCTCTAGGGACCAGTATATTGAGGGCGGCGCCCATCTCCTCTGCTTTACCTTCCCTGACCCTAAAGAGGTGAGGTACCCATTTACAGCTGGGGGAACTGTACTGAAGCCAAGGCCCGCAAATGGTCACCCATCCAACTGGTGACCGTGCTGGATGCTGCTTAACTTGACTGGGGGAAAGTGAGTGCTGACCACTGAGCTATCCCGCCCCCATATTATCTTCTTATTATTCTTATTCTTGTCTACACTGGATAATATGGTACAGCTAAATCAAGCCTTCATGCTTGGCAAACTGAAACCTTCAATCCCTACAGACACTAGCCTTCAGATGCCACCCTTCACTCCCAACAGACCATTCCCTCACTCACTCCCTCCCTGACTCACCCAATGACTAGAAGTAGATGACGCGGTTAGGATCGCTGTCCGGTGAAGGCTTGGCCGCCCCAGAACCAGAACCAGGATTAGGACCTCCAGGAGCCGGATGCCCACTCCCTGAATGGTGAGGTGGTGGGGGTCCTGAAGACACCGGCCCCCCTCCCCCCTTTCCTTTGCCCGGCTCTGCCAGCTTCATGACCATGGCGAGGTTGGAGGGGGCGCTGCGTGTGTTCTGGTTGCGCGTGATCATGCCCTGCGCCTGCTGGGGGGTAGGCGTCAGGAACGAGGGGTTCGAACCCCCGTGCCGCGCCCCCAGCGAGCTCAGGGAGGAGGTGCGCGAGTGGGGGGGAGGCGGGAGGGGGGCCTGCGACTTGTGACCCTGCTGCTGACCCCCGCTGGAGAGCTTCATGGGCAGCTTCTGCACGCTGGACCCCCCCACACGCTGCTCGTTGCGCGTGCTCATCAGGTGCTCGGGGATGTGCTGTTGCTTGTCCCTGCTGGGGTTGCTGCTGTTGTAGCCGTGGAGGCTGCTGACGGAGTGGCGAGGGCGGCGGGGCATGCCCCTGCTCTCTGACATCGCATCCAGTTCAGCCTGGGAAGGGGGACCCCCGTGGAAAAAGTCGGCCGAGGCTGAACGTCGGTGACCTGGTGTGGAGCGGTCAGCGGGGTCAGAGAGGTCAGCGTGGTGGTAGTAGTGGGCGTCGGTGGCGTCGAGGTCGACGGTGTGCACGATGTGGGCGGGGTGTCGGTCAGCGTGGCCGTTCCCAGCAGCCCCTGCTCGTTCAGCATGTCGATCTGCCGCTGTAAGGTTTCTTTCTCTCGGCGAAGGTCGTCCTTCCGACTGCGAAGCTCACTCTGTCACACACACAGACACACAATTCATATATATATAATATTCTATAAATATATATATATTAAAAGTTAAAAGTTAAAGTCTGTCCCAAGCCTAAGGCTCATCAGGCCGGTGCTTATCCCGGTTTCTGTAGCGTTAAGCGACTGAGAGTCATAGACTCCCCCCTGGATAGGACGCCAGTCTATCGCAGGGTTAACCCCAACACAAGGTTGGAACCCTTTTACACCTGGGTGGGGTGAGAAAATAGCCGTAAAGTGCCTTTTCCAAGGGCACAATGCCATAGCCGAAAGCTGGGATCCAACCGGCAACCTTTAGATTACGAGT
>CM060328.1:2245085-2252585 GCA_030674155.1 Stramonita haemastoma | reverse complement strand
GGGAAAAAAACCCTTATGTGATGATTAACAGAAGGATATGCATATGGCAACTCTATGCACTGCCTTCTGTAAAACATTGAAAAAATATTATCACCATTACACAATTATAATACTTAGCCTCTAATAGTGTGCAAATGAAATACTAAATACCGACATAAGCCTACTGACATAACTATAAGCAACCACATCTTGCTGCCAAATATAAAAAGAAAGAGTGAGACAAAGAATAGACTAAAGTAAACAGACATAATAAAACACACACCAAATAACCCCAACAAAAAAACCCTCAAACTCAACAACAAAACCTGGGATCAAGAAGACTGAAAACTACTGAAAAAAAACACCCAAAACAACACAGAAACTGCGGCTGTCAAATCACAAAAATAAAACTATATAAAACACAACAAAACAAAACAAAATCCAACACCACAAGAGCAAAGAAAAAATAAAAAAACACCCCTGCCACTCACCTTCCACCACACTACTGACACAACGAAAACAACACAGAAATTGTGGTTGTCAAATCACACAAACATAATATACTAATAAAAATCAAAATAAAAAAAAAAAGAAACTCCCAAACCACAAGACCAAAGAAGCAAAAAAAAAACAACAAAAACAAACAAAAAACCCAAAGAAACAAAAAAAACCCAAACAAACTCTGTCACCTACCTTCCACAACGCAGTTTTTGATGGCGTCCTGCAGGATCTTCATCCACTGGTCTCGCTCGTCACGCGTGCGGCACACCAGCTCGTACATCTCTGGCCGCGACTTGGTCTGGCTGATGACGTAGATGCCGTGACTGTCACGCTCGTCGCGCTTCTCACGCACCAACAGCTTGTACAGCGGCACCACGCACGACTGGAAACAGGCAGTGCGTGACTGGGGTCAGTGGGGGGTGGGTGGGTGGGTTGAGTATAGATCTTGGGAGTCTGAATGTGCGTGTGTGTGTATTTGTTTGTTTATTTATTTATTTATCTATTCTTTTATATCAAGGGTAATGGAATTGCTTTTTTTTTTACATCCAGTCCCCGTGTGTATGCATTTTTGTGAATCTTGTCATCTGTTCCCACCGGCACAAAATGGCCTACTCTTAAAAAAAGCGGAACAGGATTTAACGTGTGCACAAGATGTTCTGCACGTGTGTGTGTGTGTGTGCCTGTGTGTGTGTGTGTGCATGTGTGTGTGTGTGCGTGTGCTTGCACGCGAGTGTGACTACCATAACAAATAATTTCAAACCTTACATTTTCCTGAATCAATTTAAAACTATTTTCTCATTAATCCTACTCTCAAAATGACTCTCCAACATCAACACCCTTACACCTACACCTAACAATCTTTCTTCTTACTAAGTATCACCACCACAGAAATGCTACATTTCTCCGTTTTGCACATGACATACACACACCACAATCACAAAAAAAACTCATCTAACCAATAGAAAAATTCTCCCATGAATTTCTAATGCTTCCTTTTGGTTTTCAAGGATTTTTCTAATACACATGCCCACAAACAAAAAACAAACAACAACAAAAACCCACAAAAACAGCACACAAACAAACCAAACAAAAACCCAGAAAAAGGCCATGTGTAGGCCACCCACCTTGTTGTCCTGAGTGAAGAAGGTGTACTTCTGCTCGCTCTTCTGCAGGAAGACCAGCAGGTCGTTCAGCACCAGGGTGTACGTGTCCAGCACACGACTGCGCGCCGTCTTCCACCCGATTGACCCAGCATGCACCAAGTACCGACCCCGCGCTATCAGGTCTTGACGCTGAAACCGCATATATATATCGCTGCTGTTAGTTTTGTTTTTGTGGTGTGATGGTTTGGTTGGTTGGTTTGTTGGTTTGGGGTATTTTTGTAAGTTGGTTACAGACATGAATTGAAAGACAAGAACAGCTATGGTCCTGTGACGTTGGGTAGCACTATCGTCTTCACTGATAAAAACTGAACTATACAGAGCTCAGCAAAAACACACTAATAATGATTTTTACTTAAAAAAAACAACCCAGTTCAACATAAATTCTTTTATTACTTTTGGTTGTTCCTCGGCTAGAGCTCCAAGGTTTACCAACAACAAGATTTAGCGTATGCGACTGTTTTTGCCCACCATGAAGGTAGCTGCATAGCAACAACATTTTAAAACACGTGTTTGCAATAGCACACATTATGTATAAATATTTATGCACATTTTGTTTGTTACAAGTGTACACACTTTGAGCACCAATGTACACAGACCAAAGCATCAGAACTGCAGGGCTCACAGAAACTTAGGAACTTAGCATACACACACGCGTGCGCACACACACACACACACACACACACATACACACACACCCATTTATATGTAAATGCATGCTTTTGCAAACAGGTGTTTTAAAATGAAGTTGTTCCTATGCAGCTACCTTCATGGTTTGTTTGTTAGGGTGTTTTTGTTTTTTTCTTCTTTTTTTGTAGTTGGTTTGGGTTTTTTTTTTCTTTAGATAGATGGCTTGATGAAAAAAAGCAAATCAATGCTTATTCAATGTGCCATCTGGAAATAAAAATTTGATTTGATTTGACACAAACACACACTCCCTCTCTCTCACATACAAACACACACACATACCCCCCCACACACACGGATACATACTTTAAACTTCTTTCCCACATAGACGGTGGTGCGAGAGTCGAAGGCACGGTAGACCTCCATCAGTTTTTCATAGGAAGCCACCTGGGCATCCACAGCATGAACCACCTCCTTGCTGCACTGCAGGGCCTGGCTCAACTGCTCTCGGTCCTTCTTGTCTGCATGCACACACACACACACGTTGAGAAGAGACCCTTTCCATGCCAACACACACTAAAAACCAATTATCAGACTTTATAGACTGCATACAATATGCCCTTTGATGAGAGAAAATATGTTCAGTGTTGTCACTTCAAATACATATGCTGCGTGACATGACATACCCATAATTTGTGTCTCATGTGGTATGTCTTCATTGCTATATATATATGGGTCATTCTCAGAAACATGTGAGGCATGATAGTGACCTACTTTACACATCTGCCATTTGGCTGAATTAAGTTTAAAATTGTGGTGAATGCTGTTTACTGGTTGTGTTTGATTTAAAAAAATAAAATTTAAATGTTTTTATGAGCATTTGTGTTTTTGCTTTTAAATATTGTGAATTTATTTCACCAAATTGCTCATTCCAACATGGCGGATTTGTGACATCTTGGTGCATACTTTATTCAGATTGTTCTTCTGACTTGAAAGACTGCTAATTTGAAACACAACTTGTATTAAAGTAATGCCCGGATGTTGTTTCAAGTTCCCTAGAAGAAAAATTGTACTTTCTTTGTCATGGACATTAAATAGAGGGCAGATTAAAAGCTTGTTGCGGTTGTGACCCTTGGTTTCCCAAAGTAGGCCCAATTTTAACAATTTACTCAGGAAGAACTATATGTTATCATCAACACATTATAGCCACAAGGGATGAATTAAACTGTTAGCAGTATAAAGAAAACATTGTTTTTGATCAGCTGGAGCTCCTATCCCCGTAAATTGCTTGAAACCCCAGATGACCAACATGGTTTCCGTTTTTTCATGTCACAACCAAACGATGTAAATCTGGTGCAAAATCTGGCATATTCTTTCACTGACCGAGATTTTCAGGTTGGTACTTCACCTTGACCTTAAATATCTCTGACACATACTTTTCCAGCCAAAGGAGTATGGCGATGCTATAATTAGAGTTCCAGTCTTTGGTTTCTCCCAGCTTTCTCATGTCACAACCAAACGCAACATTTGATCAATAATAATATTGATTGATATATCACTTTAATTATATAAATCAATGCAGATAATGTTAACAGAATGCATTGTTTCTAATTTAAGATGGTGTTTTTTTTTTCCATTTGTGTTTAAATTGCTACACTTGGGTGATTTGTGGTTTTGAAGGGTGTGGTTTCCATGTCACAACCAAACGGTTTCCATGTTACAGCCATAACAAAAAACATCTAACTCTAAAATGACAAATTAGTGTAAATAATGTTAATAGAATGCATTGTTTCTAATTTAAGATGGTGGTTTTTTTTTCAATTTGTGTTTAAATTGCTTCACTTCAGTGATTTGTGGGTTTTGAGGGGTGTGGTTTCCATGTCACAACCAAACGGTTTCCATGTCACAACCATAACAGATCACTTTAAAATGACAAATCAATGTAAATAATGTTAATAGAATGCATTGCTCCCAATTCAAGTAGGTTGTTTTTTGGTTTTAATTTGTGTTTTCATTGCTACAATTTCAGGTTTTGTGCTTTTGAAGGGTGTGGTTTCCATGTCACAACCAAAACATATTACTTCTATAAGGCATTAATATTAAACAGCTTCCATTCTTATGTAAAGAAAACTGTTTAGTTTAATGGATATCATTCTGTGGTTTAAGTTCAGGATAATCTGGGGGATGCTTGCTGTGGTCATTTGTACAAAAACCAAACTTTAAATCTGGGTGTACAAAATGTCTTAGAGTGTCATTACAAAAAAGCAAAAATATATGCTTTGTCGATGATTGTCATACTTCCAATTGATGGTTTTGTTTTATAGATAAAAACAAAAGCGTTTGTGAGTGTTTTTTGTTTGATATTTTGTGTTAAAAGATGTTTTAATGCTACTTTTGGTTTCCATGTCACAACCGCAACACAGCTAAAAATAGAACCTTTATGCCTCAATTACAAAAAAAACAATTAATGATTCATAATTTTTTCAACAGATTGCACTTTGCAACAGAGTGTTCTAATATATGACAAGAAGGCAAAAACTTCCAAGGACATTTATTTTTCAAGGTCTATGTCACAAAAACCTCACATGTTTCTGAGAATAACCCATATATTGTCTGCATGCACACACACACAAGCACACACACACACATATATACACATATATGTATACAGTTTCTAAAGGCTGGGGGCCCACTGAATAAAATGTGCTGCCTTGCCTTATGAAAATGTCACAATGTTCACAGTATTGTTCAATGCCAGCCACATCTGCAATGCGTATCACTTGGAAGGTGCTTCACAAAAATGTTACAATGAAGGCTGGTGATCCTTTTTTCCAAAATGATCATTCTGGGAAATTAATATTTTTGGGCAGATTTTCTGAAAAACAGGCAGAATTTCCCTTCATGGCAAAAAAAGCTATTATTTCAAGGCATGTATAAATTAAAACGCTTGAATGGTCTACACACATGTATACACATTTGTCCTTTCTACATATATATTTGACAAGATTCTCTTCTTCAAATGATAGCAGAGTTGTAAGCCAAATCAGTGAACTCTCAGCTTTATTACACAGACATTTCTTTGTCACACACAACACAAATAACGATTTCTGTCAAGGTCTATACATGATTTCTGTCAATGTCTATATATGTATCCAGAAACAGAACAAAGTGGAGACATTATCAGACAGAGGATGGCAGCCCTATCTACCTTTGGTGCTCTTGAAGATGGCCTCGATCAGGATGTGGTACTTGGCCAGACGTACTGTCACACCCAGGATGAAGTCGGGCAGTTCTCGCTTCTCACAGATGCTCAGATTGGAGATTTTCTGTTCACACAACACACACATTGTCATCAACCACACTGGGGTTATATTAGGGGGGAATGTTTATAACAATAATGATGATGATGATGATGATGATGATGATGATGATGATGATGATAATAATAATAATAAATGGAATTTATATAGCCCTATATCTTGCCAGTATAAATCAAAGTGATTCAATTCTCCAAAAAATTGGGATCAAATGACAATGTTAACAGTTTACATCAACAAGCAAGCTTCCCAAATGCAAGTCTCTTTGCACTCAATACATGTTTCTAGATCTATACACACATGCATGAACACAAACGCTCGCTCGCTCGCTCGCTCGCTCGCTCGCTCTCTCTCTCAAACAAACACACACACACACACACACACACACACACACACACACACACACACACACACACACACACACACACACACACACACTCTAACTGATGACCGTACCCTGCAGAAGTTCTGGAACTTTTTCTCTGTCTTGACGAAGTCCTTGTAGAGGTGGATGGCCTCTGTGTGGCGACTGCAGAACGTGCCGTACACCAGCTTCATGCGCTCCGCCTTCTTCCCCGAGAACTGCAGAGAACAAAAGGTACAGTTAGCACATGTTATCAGAACTACATATGTATATACACATGGTGTCATCTACTCTGCTTTCTTCCCAGAGAACTGCAGACAACAACAGGCACCAAGTACAGTCAGGGCAAGATTACTTCTACCTACACACACAGCCCCATCATCCCCTATCACTAGTATAGTCTGAACCCAAGAATTTACAATCTCATGCTATGATTGTCAGACCTACTTACACATAGTTAACACATAGCTACATTCCCGATCACTGTTCTGAACCCATCAATTTCCAACCTCATGCTATGAGTATCAGAACTACACACATAAATCCAGCTTTATCATTCCCACCAATTTACAACCTCAAGCTATGATTATCAGCACTACATATGTATATACACACAGCTTCATCTGTTCTGCCTTCTTCCCTGAGAACTGCAGACAACAGCCACCAAGTACAGTCATGTCATGGCATGATTACATCTACCTACACATGGCCTCATCATTCCCTATCACTAGTCTCAGCCCATCAATTTACTACCTCATGCTATGATTATTAGAACTACATACACACAGCTTCATCATCCCCCTTCTCTAGTCTCAGCCCATCAATTTACACTATGATAATCAGAACTGTATGTACACGGGAACTGGACGTAAAAAAGCACACAAGTGCTTATTCCATAATCCTCAAAATAAAATAACAATAATAATTATTTTAAAAAAACCTACATACACATAGGTTCATCATCCCCCATCACTACTCTTGTCTCAGCCCATGAATTTACAACATACTGCTATGATTATCAGAACTACCTACATACACACAACCTCATTATCCCCTATCCCTAGCCTGGGCCCATCAATTCACAACATCCTCTCACTGGCAGGAACCCTCGTGATAAGAATATCATCCTCATAACATGATAGTGACAGTGGGCCTGGGTTTGAATCTCTATAAAAGCACACAAACGCACACAGAACATCTTGTGCACATGTTAAATCCTATTCCACTTTTTGTAAGAGTAGGCCATTGTGTGCCGGTGGGAACAGATGACAATATTTACAAAACTGCATACACATGGGGACTGGATGTAAAAAAAGCACAAGAGTGCTTATCCCATTACCCTCGATATAAAAGAATAAAATTTAAAAATAAATAAATAAATTAAATAAACACCCCACATACCCACCCCCCAACACACACTTACCCCCCCCCCCACCCCACTACACTACCTTCAACCAACTCCTCCCCACCTCCCTCCACTCACCCCCCCCCCCCCCCCCCCAACTACACCCTCCCTCAACAAACTCCTCCACACCTCCCACTCCCCCCCCCC
>CM060328.1:2160457-2237485 GCA_030674155.1 Stramonita haemastoma | reverse complement strand
GTTTCTGTGGCTGTTTTTAAAGTCCCCTGCCCATTGGCAGCCACCTCTGCTTCAGGGATTTTTTTTTTCCTTTTAAAGGAAGTGCGGGGTTTTTTTTAAGGCTTGTTTTGGCTAAGGGCAATCTCAACAAAAAAACATTTTACACCATAACAACTTTTTAGTGTAGGCCTGGGAAAATAAATGAACAATGACTGACACAGCTTTTGGCCGGGACAAAACCCCTAAATTTTAAAGAGAATGTCTGGCTGATTTTTTCTAGAAAGGAAATACTGTTTTTGTCCCAGTTTTTTTTTTTTTTTTTTTTTTCATTTTTGTTTTTTTTTTACTTTGTTTTGTGTTTTTTCTTTCTTTTTTTCCTCTAGTTGTTCCTGATGCTACTCTGCCAGATTAATATTTATTTGGGCAGCTAAGTATTTTAGGGAACAGTAATTTTTTCTCTGAATGGGGTAAAAATGGTGTAAAGGTGTTCCTGAAACCCCCCTAAGCAGTTTTGGAACGAGGTGTCAAGACCTCAGTTCCCCCGGGGGCCAGATTTTGAGGGGGGCGCCCCCCCCTCCCTCTGTTTTTCCCTTCCCTCCCTAAAGAAGGGGCAGGTCCCCTTTAGAGCTGGTGAACTGGGGGACTGTTTAGGTAAAGGTCAACAAAGGTCACCCATCCGCTTGGAAACAACGCTTGATGCTGCTTAACAATTTTGGGGAACAAGTGCTCTGACCACGAGCTATCCCGTCCCATCTTCTGAAGGGAAAAATTTTAATGCCTCCCCTCATAGTATGCACATCAAAATGAAAAAAAAGGGGGGAAATGATTTTTGTGTTTTTCCTTTTCATATTTATGCTTCTGCCATTTGAAGAATGTCAGGAAAGGGGGGGGGGGGGGGGGAGACCCCTGGTAGGGCCCCTTTTAAAGCCGTGTGTTTTAGTAGAAAGACACTTGTCCAGGATCTAGGAAAACTCACATGCAGTTTCCAGGAAAAAATTTTTTTTTAATTGAACCAACATTTTTTTAAAACTGTTGTCCTTAAAACTGTTCAAACTGAAGTGCGTTTGCAACATGATAACTTGTCATGAATTTTCTTTTGGGGTTTTTAAAAATCCACAATTCCCAAAAATTTTTTTTTTTCCCCTAGAAGAATTGTCTTCACTGCAGGGGGTAGGCATGAATTTCAAAAGAAAAAACCCAGCAAACTGGTATCGGTTCAGGCATTGCCTATAAACCCCAAACATTCCCTTTGTGTTTTAACTTTTTTTTTTTTTTTTTTTTTTCTGCCTATCCTCATTTTCCCCTTTGTTGCTATTCCCTCCCCACCCACCCAAAACCCAGTACTGCTGCATCCTCGGGCCGGGTAAGGGGGAGTTTATCACCAACAGATTTTAATTTGGAGCCATGGACCACCACCCAAAAGGCCCTGCGGGATTAAAAACGGCAGAGGAAAAATTAAACAAATGGTAAATTTTTTCCCTGGTTCCGGGGCAAAGAAAAGGAAAGGGGAAAAATATATACAATCACCCACTTGGTTTTGTTTTTAAATTTTATTTTTCCAAAAAAAAGGCTATATATAAATTTCCACAACAAAAGGGGAAAAGAAACCCAACTTTGTATACAAAACCCAATGAATATAAAATAGGGCCACATTTAAGTACATTTGCTTTATGCACCTAAAACCACAAGGAACACAAAGCAGCGTCTATCCTGACAAAAAAGAAAAAAGAAGCAAAAAAAAAAAAGTAAAAATTGTCTTGCTATAGCTTTCACCATTTTTCGCAAAAACAGGAACCCAACTCTTTAACCTTAAATGATTTTTTTCTTTTTTTTTTCTTCTTTTTCCCCTAAATAAATTAAAAGGAAAAAATTTTTTTAAAAAGGATGTTTACAAAGTCGGGGGCTGTTTTAAACGTCCATGTTGACCCAACAAAAAAAAATAGACTACAAAAAAAATTTTTTTGTTCCCCCCCCAAAAAAGTTTAAAGGTTTTTTTTTTTTAAGGGGAATTTTTAAAAAAGTTTTTGGTTTTAAAAAAAAATTTTTTGGTTTTCCCCCTTCCCATTCTTTTTCATTTTAAAAACAAAAAAAACCCCAAAAAAAAAAAAATTTTTTCCTAAAGAAAGTTTTTTTAAACCAATGGACGAAAGTTAAAACTTTTCCCCCCAAAAAATTTAAAAAAAAAAAAATTTTGCTGAAAAAAATCCCCCCCCAAAAAAAATTGATGGTGTTCTGAGTGACTTTTTTGGGTAAACTTTAGTGTGGCAAAGTACCCTTTAGTATTTAAAAAAATTTTACTAGGAAAAACCCCTTTTTTTATTTTTCAACCGGGGTTGTCTAAAATCCAAAAATTTTGGGGTATAAATGGCTGCACGGGGGGAAAAAGAAAAAGAGCCCCGGGACTGTACCAAAATTTTTTTTTTTTGTGCAAGGGGTGGGGGGAACAAAATTTTTTCTGGGGGTTTTCTCAAAATTTTAAATTGCAAAAAATTGTGACCTGCCCCGCCCTGTGAAAAAAACTTAAAAATTTTTCAATGCCAAAAAGCTCTGTTTTAAAAAAATAATTAAAAAACCCAAGAAAAAGGTAGCGCCAGCCTTTGTCCCAATAATCACAGTTTGTTTTTGCAAAAAAAAGTGATGAACAGCCCATACAAACCCCATAAACTTGACATTTTTTTTCCCCTTTTTTCCCCCTTTAAAGATCCAAAAAAATTTTCCAAGAAAAATTTTCGAACCTAAAACGGAAAGTGACAGAAAATTTCTCATCGTCAAAAAAAAAAAAATTTTGGGGTTTTTTTCAGGGGCAATTTTTTTTTTTTTTTTCTAAACAAATTTTTTTTTTATGAAAGAATTAAAACCATTTGAAAAAATTTTTTATTTTGTGTTCTTGTTGTTACCCATGAAAAAAAAATCCAAACACACGAAGTAGTATTTTTTCTGTAAATAAACACCATATAAATTGTTATCATGCCAAAGGCCACAAAAAAACAATAGGGACTTTCAAAAAAGGTTTTTTTACAGAAAAAGACATTTTGAAAATTTTTTTAAAGGGATAACCAAAGAACAAAAAAACAAAAATTGCTAAACTTTCCTCTGTCAAGAGTAAATTTTTTTCCCCCCTTTTCTCTTTTTTTTGGGGCCAAAAAATTCTTTAAAAATTTTATTGTTTTATATCTTTATAAAATCTTTTTAATCACCCAAAGATATTTTTAAACCCCTCCCCCTCTAAAAAAAATGAAACATGATTTTGGAAAAAGAAAGAACAAAAAACCAAAAAAAAATTCCCCAACCCGCTTTTTTTTGGCAAGGGCTCAGCTTTCTATTTACACCTGATAGATCACTTGTAAAAAAATGTGTGGGGACGAAGATAGGCACCAATGGGGGAAACCACAGGAAGGAAACCTTGTGTATAAGCAAAAATTTTAAAAAATAAAAAAATCACTGCACACACCCCCTTTTCCCCAAATTTTTTTTCCCAAATTTTTTTTAATTTTTGCCATCAACATTTCAGGGCCCAAATGTTTTTTCTTAAACCCCAACGCAGCCCTTGCAAATGTCGTCAAATACACACAATTTTTTTGTTGTTGCTAGCCCAGAGATTTGGAAAGAACTAAATCCATTCTCGCCAAGATGTAAAAGGCAGCCCAAAAGTCCAAGCTGTTATTGCCCGTTTTTTGGGAAACTGGTGGTGGGGGGGGAAGGGTGGGGTTGTTGTGCTTTTTTCTGCAATGCACCGAAACATGGGAAGGGGAGTGGGCCCCCCCTCTAAATTGGCACCCTCTGGGTTTCCCCCGCACCGTTTTCAAGGAGTTTGTTGAGTTTGTCGACTTCGTGGGCCTCCCTCTGCTTGGGGGTCCATGGGGGGATGACCTTTCTTTTCCCGCAGACAGAGGGAAACCCGTTTTGCATTAAAACACATAGGCAAAAGGGAAGGCAAGATAAGGTGATACCCTTTGTTTTTTGGGGAGCTTGAAGGGGTAAGTGTGTGTGTGTGTCTGTTCTTTTGTGTCTGTGTGTGTCTGTGGGGAAAAGAGAGAAAAGAGAGAGAAGAGAGAGGGTGTGTGTGTGGGGTGTGTGTGTGTGGTGCAATTGTAGGTGTGTGTGGGGTGTGCATTTGGGCAACATAAAATTAGTGTATGTACCTGTGCACATAAATGGGGTGCGTTCCCCTGAATATGTTTTGTTTTACTTGCTTAAACACACATGGCAAAACATAAAAATGAAAATGATGTAAATATGTCCTTTTAAAAAAAAAAAAAAAAAAAAAGCCCTGGCAAAAAACCCAAGGTTGGACCAGCCAAAGTCCCCTGTGTTTTCCTAAACCATGCTACAGGAATTTCCAAGAAAAGGGGGTTCTTTTATTAATGCCAAACCAAGAAAGAAAAAATGAAAAATTTTAACCCAATGAAACCCCAACATTAAAATCCCCTCCCCAAAAGAAAAAAAAACACAGAATTATGAACCAATCCCAAACCCCTTATCATGCTAAACCCAAGAAAGAAATGGCTGAATATAAACCCAAATTTAAAAACAAAGGCAGCAACAGCACTGAGGAGGGAGGTTCTTTCCCTTTAAAGGCAATTTTCTGAGGTTGGGCGACAACTTCGGAGGGTGACGTTACCTCGGAAACAAAAACCAACATCCAACTTCTTCATGTCTCTTCATCCCCCAATACAAATGCTATTGTTAGCATTTTCACACTTTGTTTTTTAAAGTGTCACGCTTCAGTCTAAAAATTATAAATTCTTTTTGCAAAACTGGACCCAAAGACTTTTGATTGAGTGATGCTGGATTTTTTTGGGGCTGTGTACCCTGCCCCTACCCCCCCTCCCCCCCCCCCTACCCCCCCATCCCCCCCCTTTTATGTTGTGATCTGTCTCCTTGATTTTAAAAATACACCAGAAAGTTTGTTTTCTAAGCATGTTTTTTTTAGTGGGGGTTTATTAAAAAAAAACAAAAAAAACCCCACCCCAAATTTTATCAAAACCCTTTAGAGCATAATTTTGATAAAACATTGTATTTTGGGCCCCTTTTAACAGTCCAAACAGTCCCCCCCCACCCCAAACATCGGGCTAAAAATTTCCCCCTTTCCTGAAACAAAAACCCTTTTATGATTAAGCCCCAAAAATTTTTAAACTTTTTCCCCAAAAAAATTAAATTTTAAAAAGGGGAAAAAAAACTATTCCCCTTTTTTTGGGGCCAAACCCAAAAAAATGTTTTTAAAAAAAACCATTTTGAATGTGAAAAACTTGAAAAAGAAAGTAAAATTTTTAACTGTATTCACACAAAATAAAAGTTGGTTTGTTTCAATGATATTTTTAAGTGAAAAAAAGGGGAACAAAGTATGGGTGTGTTTTTAAATTTGGGGTTTGAAGGAAGACAGTAAGCTGAAGGGAAACAGGGCCAAAGAGAAGCGCCCGTTGTTTTTTTTTCCTTTGTTTTGTTGTCTTCCTGTTTCTGTCTGTCTGTTTTGTCTGTTTTCTGTTGCTTTGTCTGTTGTCTAACCCTTTTCGCCCCAATGTTTTTGGGGGGGAGAAAGGGGGGTTTAAAATGCCGGGGTCGTTGGTCTTCTTCTTCTGGGCCACCTTGTCAAAAAAAGCGGCCCGTATTTTTTGGGGGTGTTCGGGGGCAACCGAAAAACCCCGCCAACGAGGGGTGGGGCGGTTTAGGGGGGGGGTCACTCGTAGCAAAAAGTCAAGGGAAATAAAAAACAGGCTCATTTGAAAAAGTAGAAGGGGCTACAAAACGTTCATTTTTTAAATTTTTTTTATACTTATAAATTTTTCATAAAATTCCCAAAGGGGTCATTCGGGGTTTTGGAAAAACAAGTAAAACAACAAAAAGGGGAAATTTAAAAAAACTGAAATTTTGCTTTTAATTTATAGTATTAAAAAAAAACAAACCCTTGAATTTTGTTTTTAACCCTTTTTTTAACCCCCAACATGACAAGAATTGCCCCCGGGGACAAAAACTGGGTGTTTTTTTTTCCCCATTTCAAAAAATTGTTGATATTTAAAAAATTGAGGGGAAATTTTTGGGGAAAAGAAATTTTTTTTTTTTTTTATGAAAATGACTGGAAACCAAAGTGGTGTGTAATTGGGTTTTTTTGTTTCGTTTTGTGCCTATGGTAATGGGGGGCGGGAAATCCCTTTGTGGATTAAACTTTCTGTTTGAAATTTTTCTGTGCCGGTTTTTTATTTTTTTAGGGGTTTTTCCCCTGGGAAACATGTGGACCCCCTTTTTTCCCCAAAATCTTTGGTGCTTAAAACCAGGTCCGGGGCTTTTTCGCCCCCTTTGTTTTTTCCTGTTTGCTTTTTCGGAAGGTTTTGGGGGCCATTGTGTGAAGTGTGGACGATGAAAAAAATGCAAAACCCGATACACACGGGGACTGGATGTAAAAAAAAAAACAACACTTTTGGGTGCTTATTCTTTTTCTTTGATATAAAAGAATTAATTTAAATAAACAAATAAATAAAAAATGTAAAAATAAATGATGAATAAAAAAATAATAATATTTTTTAAAATATAAATAAAAGTACCTTTCCATCAGCTGACCAGGGGGGAAAGACTTTGGAGGCTTTGGGCCCCACCACTCCCCCCACAGAGTTGTTTGAGGTCAAAGGGGGGAACAAGGGTTTCCCTGCAACAGTCAGACAGAACCAACCCCCCAATACGGTGACCCCTTTTTTTGTATGTTAGAACATTATTGTCAAGGTATTTTTCCCAGCTACGCCTCCTTCCCATGAATTTGGGTTTTTTTGGATTTTTCCCTTTTTGGAAACAAACATAAAACAAAAAAAAAGGTTATCTGGAAATAAATATTAATGGCTTTGGCTTTTTTTTAAATATACCTCAGATCTGCAACTTTAAAGATATGGGTTCTGCCTAACCCCATGAGTGATGATCTGTCTAGCCATGTGTAAAAGTTTATGTCAAGCCATGTTTTACTGAACTGCCCCCTTAACCAAGTGTGACTGATCTGTCTAACCATGTAGTGACTTTCTTTTAAACCCATGTATTAGGGATATGGTTTTATTAGAAGTATAGTAAAGCCATGGGAATTTGATGTAACCTGTAAGAAAGGTCTTCCCCACGCCAGGGTTTTCCCCTGCGCCTTTTTTCCGAGGCTTCCAATGGTTCTGCTGCGTTTTGGCTGCAGCATCTTTTGTTTTTTTCGAAATTCCCCGGTGGTCTCTGAATTTGTCTCATTTTCCTTTGGCCCAGCCTCTGCTTGTACGACGTTTCCGGGCTCAGCACTTGAAAAAGTGCTAAAAGATATGGTGGGAGCATCTCTGACAATGTACTGTGCTTACGGGTGCAGCTTCTCTGAAATGTACTGACGTTTTACCGGCGCGCTCCTGAAATTTTTTTGTGCTGCTGCCTTACCTGGCGCAGCTTCTCTGAAATGACTGACTGATTTTCGGGCTGCGAGTTGACAATGTTGACTGCACTTACCTGGCTGCGAAATCTCTGACAATGTATGACTGTTTTTTTTCCCCTGGCTGCAGCATGTCTGACAATGTGTGACTGCACTTACCGGGTGAGGCATAGGAAGTCTTTGGCTTGCCCTTTTCCCCAGATCTTTACGGGGCCGTCAGCGCTACAGGTTTTAGAAGTTTTTGGGGGGGGCGATTTAGGACCGCTTGCCCCAAAAAAAAAAAAGGCCTTTGGGGGGGAATCTTAGGGTTTTTAGGGTTTGGGTTGGGTATTTGGGGCCAGGTGGGTTTTAAATGTATGGAGTTTTTGGGGGGTGGGCAGTTGGGGGGGGTTTTTTTATGGGCGTGGATGTGAAGGGGGGGGGTGGTAGTTTAATGTTTTTTTGATTTTGGGGTTTTAGGGGTGTAAGGTTTTTAAAAAAAATTTTTTTACAAAAAATTTTTTTTTTTTTTTTTTTTTTTAAAAAAAAAATTTTTTAAAAAATTTTTGGGGGGGAAAGGGGGGGGAAAAAAAAACCCCCCAAAAACCCCAAAAACAAACCCCAAAAACCCCAAAATTTTTTTTTAAAACCCCAAGATAAAAAAATTTTTTTTGGGGGTTTTTTTATGAAAAATTTTTTTTTTTGAAGTTTAAATTAAGGAGGGTGGGTTTGGGCGCATTTTTTAACACAATTTTTTAAAATTCCCTTTTTTTGGGGGGTTTTTTTTTCCTTTTTTTCCCCTTTTTCCCCCCCCCAAAATTTACTTTAAACCCCCCCAAAAAAAAGGGTTCATTAATTGGGGCATGGTGCATGAGTGGGTTTTAGGGTTTTAAACAACCTTTTCTTTTTCCAATACTATTTTTCTTGTTAATTTTTTAAACCCCTGCCTTTTTTCCCCCCCTCTTTAACCCCCCCCCCCCCCCAAAACCCCCCCCCAACCCCCCCCCAAAAATAACCCCCCCCCCAAAAATTGGGGGTTTTGGAAACCCCGGGGCCCCAAAGTTGGGAAATGGGATTTGGCCCGGAGAGAGGAAAAGGGGGGAAAAAGGAAAAAGGAAAAGGGGGGAAAAAAAGGGGGGAAAATGAAAAGAGAAAAAAAAAAAAAAGGAAATAATGTTGTATTTGAAAAAAAAAAAGGTATTAAGTATAAAAATAAAAAAGGGAAAAGAAAAAGAAAGGAAGAAAAAAGGGGGTATTTTTGGGATGGAAAAAAGGGGAAGAAGAAAAGAAAAAGGAAGGAAAAAAAGAAAAGAAGAAGGGGAAAAAGAAAAAGAAAAAAAAGGGGGGGAAAAAAAAAAAAGAAGAAGAGAAAAAGGAAAAAAAGAAAAAAAGAAAAGGAAGAAAGAAGAGAGAGATTTTAGGATAAGAAAGGGGAAGAGAGAAAAAAGGGGGAGAAGAAAAAAAAAAAAGAGGGGGAAAAAGGGGGGGGGAGGGGAGAAAAGAAAAGAAGAAAAAGAAAGAAGAAGAAGAAGAGAAGAAGAAAAGAAAGAAGAAGAAAAAAAGTGAAAAAAGGAAAAAAGGGAAAAAAAAAAAAAAAAGAAAAAAAAAACAAAAACACACAACACACACACACACAAAACAAACCCCCACAAAAACACCAACACAACAGAAACAAGACAGACAGACAAAAAAACACACCACCCAAAAACACCCCAAAAACAACCAACAACCCCACACACACACACACACAACAAACCAAAAAAAGCCTTTGGGGCCCGTGGGGGGTTTTCCCGTGGTCCTTTTGCCCCCTCCCCATCAGGGGTAATAATCCCCTTTTGGGAAAACATTTTTTTAAACCAAAAAAACCCTTAAAAAAACCACTTTTTTTCCCCTTATTTTTCCTCCATATTTTCCCTTTTAATTTTTATTCAAATTTTTTTTCATTTTTCTTTTTATTTTTTTTTTAAGGGAAAAAGAAAAGGCCCCGGGTTTTTTTTAAAAATCCAGTTTTGGTTGGCTTTTTTTTTGTCACCACCCACCGGCACCCCCTTTTTAAAAAGAAAGGGGTTTTTAAAGTTCAAATTTGTGTGTGTTTTGCCCGGGCCCGGTTTATGTCTCATGAAGGGGTTTTTTGGGGGGGGTGGATCAGCACTGATGTTTAACCATAAAAATTCTCTTTTAAGAGATTTTAAACCCCCCAGGAAACACAAGTGCATCACTCTGACCACCAGGTACCTTCCTTTTTTAAGGGGGAAAAACAACAAAAAACAGGTTTTTGCCCCCCTTTTTAAATGGCGGAGAAAGAGGGGGTGAGGGTGGTTTAAGGACCTTCGCCTGCCAAAAGTGAACCTGGCTTGAGTTCAAATTTCCCAGTTCACTTTTCTTCCAAGTTTCCCCACAAAAAAAAAAACGGAATGAGTTTTTAATGGGGTGTAAAAACCCCCTTTTTAAATTCAAAACCTCTTCCCTTTTTGGAAAAAATTTTGGGGGGGAACCTAAACCTTAATTCACCAGAAGCCACCAGGATCCAAACCCATGATGTCACTAAACCCATGGGATTGAAGTCAAGGGGTTTCTTAACTGCTTAGCTTTAGCATTTTGGAAAGTCATTTGGAATTTAGTTTACTGAAGTCCTCTTAAAAAAAAAGAAAAAAACCCCTTTGTAAATGAGTAAGAGTTCACTGTCTTATGAAAGTTTTTTTTTTTTGAGAAAAAAAAAAAAAAAAAGAAAAGAAAAATCCTTTTGAGCAAGAAAAGTTTTGGGTTTTAAATTAAAAAGTAACAGCAATAATACTTTCAAAATCAGACTAAATTGATTTACTGCACTCAATGACTCATTGCATACTAACTGTCAGAATTAAAAGATCGTTGTGAGTCACAATTTATGGAAAGTTTTTGGTTTTTTGTTCATTTAGATTTTTGGGGATTTTTTTTGTTTTCTCAGCTAGAGTTTTACGGTTCACCAATGATGAGATTTTGCGTTTGCGACTTTTTTTGCCCACCATGAAGGTAGCCACTTTCCAACTTCGGGGATGTATGCTGGGTATGTTCGTGTTTCTATAACCCACTGAATGCTGATATGAATTTCTGGATTTTTATTGTGCATATTTGATCTTCTGTATGTGTATAGATATATGACGGAAATTAAGGTGCTGGCATGTCTGCACTTGAAATTGACCTGGAACATTGTAAAAATCCTCAACCTTAATTCACCAGAAGCCACCAGGATCCAAACCCATGATGTCACTGACCCATGGGATTGAAGTCAAGTGGTCTTAACTGCTTAGCTATAGCATCTTTGGAAAGTCATTTGGAAGTTAGTTTACTGAAGTCCTCTTAAAAAAAAAGAGAATAAACCATGTAAATGAGTAAGAGTTCACTGTCTTATGTAAGTCTTTTTTTTGAGAAAAAAAAAGAAAAAGAAAAGAAAAATCCTTCTGAGCAAGTAAGATTTGGTTTATTGAAAGTAACAGCAATAATACTATTCACATCAGACTCAATGATTTACTGCACTCAATGACTCATTGCATACTAACTGTCAGAATATCAGTTACACAGATTTTTGATAGAGAAACTATCACATACTGCCTGACATTATCACAAAGTAAACATAAATAGAACAGATTTTTAAAAATAATTCATCATTGAGTTTGTTTCGATTTTGTTTCCCTAACACATACGCATATACACATGCACAGACACACAGACACACACACACACATGTAGGTGTACTCACAGGAGCCATAGGCAGCTGCAAAGAGATCATTGTATTTGGGATTCCAGCACAAGGAGGTGACGGCCAGCTTCTTGGCTTTTTCATAGGAGAATTTCCACAGGGGCAGAAGGGTGCCCTCGCTTTCCCGATAGTCATCCGAGGTATCTTCCCAGTACTTGAAATCTGCAATCATACAGTGAAAGACTAGTTGAACAAAAAGTTCTTTCACATGACTTTTTTTCCAAAAAGACTTAAAAGATAACAATGCTTTTCCACGCTGAAGTGGGATTATTTTTTTTGTTTTTTAAATTGTAAAAAAATTTCATTTAATTTCTTAAATTTTCTTTTATTAATCAATATATTTTTGAAGTGGGATGTTCTGGGCCTGATTTGTCAGAGGGTTATTTAACAGCAAGCTCAACATATTTTTGCTCATATGATAGACACCTCTATTTGCTGTCTGAACGTTTGAAGAAGAAGAAGAAGAAGAAGAAGAAGAAGAAGAAGAAGAAGAAGAAGAAGAAGAAGAAGAAGAAGAAGAAGAAGAAGACAACTAGGACAATGTGCCACTGCTAAGTGTGTGGACATCCTTACCTTGGGCAATCTCATCAAACGTGTTCTGGTTGACCATGCGCTCCACAATTTTGGCCGCTGTGCCCACTCGCGAAACATCGTCACTCTGAAAAACACACAGCAAATCACAGCGTGACCTTTCTGTCTCTTCAGCAGTCTTCAAGGCCTGTATCTAGAACACAGTGGTCAGTTTTTCCCACTTTCAGCTGCTCTCAGCTGCTATCGCTTCCAGCATTAGGGGGACGGGATAGCCTAGTGGTCAGAACATTGTGCTTGAATCTCATTCAAGGGGATTCTTCTCCTGGAGTTAACATAAGTGCTGACTCCATTCTCCCCCAAAGTCCTTTGGATGAGACTATAAACCAAGGCCCTGTGTGCAAACATACACAGAACATGTTGTGTACATGTTAAAACCTGCTCCACTTTTTGGAAGAGTAGGCCATAGTGTGCCAGTGTGAACAGATGACAAAATTTACCAAACCACATACACACAGGACTGGGTGTAAAAAAGCAATGCGTGCTTAATCCATTATCCTCAACATAAAAGAATAAATAAATGAATAAAATAGATTGCACACATGCATGCACGCCTGCCCACCTGCACACAAGCACGCAATCTCACACACACACACACACACACACACATACACACACCACACACACCACACACACACGCACGCACGCATGCGCGCGCGCACACACACACACACACACACACACACACACACACACACACACACACACACACACCACACACACACACACACACACACACTCATATACATACATACAACACAGACAAAGGGTTTGAGGCAAGTCAAGTCAACAAGCAGCCCTTTTCTCTGAACTGCTTGACCACTCACGGATGTTTCTGTGATGGTCAGTTTCTTGCGAGTCTTCTCCTCTTCTTTGCGGCCATGCACCACTTTCTTTTCTTTGGTCTTTTCCTGAAAAAAAGGACAACAAAACAATGTCCATATTCCCATGATTGCAATTACAAAAATTTTCATAATGAAAATCAACCACAAGGCCACATGAATCTCTGTATATATAGCATAACAAAGCTAAAGAATACATGAATATACTGCTGAAAGGTGAAATAATCAGTTAAAAGGAGAAAAATAATGAAAATGAAACATGACATGACGTGGTACTGCCTAAGCAAGTATGCGTGGAAATTCTCTCCAGCTGTCAACCCTTGGGACTGGACAGCTTAGAGGTCAAAGCACTCACATGTCTTTTCACTCGAAGTAATATTAGACACACACAAAAAAAGACAGATGAAGATTAATAAAAATGTGTCACATTCAGAGAAGGTGTGTGTGTGTGTGTGTGTGTGTGTGTGTGTGTGTGTGTGTGTGTGTGTGTGTGTGTGTGTGTGTGTGTGTGTATGTGTGTGTGTGTGTGTGTGTGTGTACGTGTGTGTGTGTGTGTGTGTGTGTGTGTGTGTGTGCATGCATGCATGCATGCATGCATGCGTGTCTGTGTCTGTGTCTGTGTATATGCCACTATCCAAAAATAGTTTATAATTAAAAAAAGAAAAAGAGAGCACACCATTACCTGTTTTTCAAAGTCTTCAATGTAAGCGTCGTAGATCTCCCACTGAGTAGCATTGGAGGAGAAAGAGGCTCGGGGTGGGGGCTCAGTGGCGTTGCACCGATCCTGTGGTGACAGAGGAACAAGAATTGGATTCCATGAATCGTCCCTGCAGTCAGAATACAGCTACATTAATTAATGGTGGGTCATTGGTTGCAGACACAAAAATGTTGCCATGGATGATGAGCCTCAGAACTCTTGCTGAGGAATGAAAACAAAGAAATGAACTGGATGAAGAAGCTGCAGCACTGTGTTAATGTTGGACATGATTACATTTACAGCAATATGAGTGGATGGCTGCATTTTCCCAATTTCTGAATGACTGATTGAAATTTTAAAAATCAAATAAAATGAAGAGTATTCAAAATAACAGTGTTTTCAACTGAAAATCCTTTGGGTTAATCATTATCGCAAAAGTCTTTGAACATTTTTTCTAGCTGAAATTGGCTATAAGCACCATTTGCCTTCAGATGTTTAGCTCATTCTAAAGCCCAGGAGTTGGAAGGTTGAGAATAAGAATACTGCTTTCTTACCCCACCCCAACAACAACAAAAAAAAAGGAAAAAAAAAGAAAAAAAAGGAAGAAAAAAAAAAAGACTACCTTGTAGTCACTTGAGTGCTCTTGGAGTTAACATTAGTGCCAACTCCTCTCTCCCAAAAGTCCTCCAGATGAGACTATAAACTGAGGCCCCGTGTGCGAATGCACGCAGAACATCCTGCGCACACGTTAAATCATGTTCCGCTTTTTGTAAGAGTAGGCCATTGTGTGTCGGTGGGAACAGATGACATTTACAAAACTGCATACACATGGGGACTGGATGTAAAAAAAAAAAAGCCCACAAGCGCTTACTCCATTATCCTTGCTGTAAAAGAGAAGGAAAAAAAGATAAATACACAAATAAATAAACAAAGAAAGAAAGAAAGAAACAAATAAATAAACAAACAAACAAAAAATAAATAAAATGCCAGGTGACTGAAGCAGCAGCAATAGCAGGGCACTGACCCGGGAAGGGTTGTTGTAGGTCTGGGAGGCGCGTTCGCTGAAGTTGAACTGGTTGGTCAGTTTCTTGGTGGGCTGGGCGGACTCCTCTATGGGCATGCTCTGCTCCATCGCCCCCTCCCCCCCCTCCACCTTGTCTACTGACTCCTCCTCCTCCCCCGATACCGGCACCACCTTCTCCTCCCCCCCTGCCTCGTTCAGAGCTTGGTCACTGGGGGCTGACAAGGACAAAGACGATAGTTTAATGTGATATGGTTTATGCTTTGGGTGCTGACATGACAATCACAATGACAATGACAATAGTGGTGCTGACATGACAATCACAATAACAATGTCAATAGTTTAATGTGATAAAATGTGTGTGTGTGGTGTGTGTGTGTGTGTGTGTGCGCGCGCACGCGTGCGTGTGTGGTGTGGTGTGGTGTGGTGTGGTGTGGCGTGGCGTGGCGTGGCGTGGCGTGGCGTGGCGTGGCGTGGCGTGGCATGGTGGTGGTGGTGGTGTGGTGTGTGTGTGTGTGTGTGTGTGTGTGTGTGTGTGTGTGTGTGTGTGTGTGTGTGTGGTGTGTATGCTTTATTTATTCTTTATTGTTCTTTTATTTTGATGAAAATGGAATAAGCACTCTTGTGCTTTTTTACATCTGGTCCCCTTGTGTTAGCAGTTTTGTAAAATTTGTCATTCATTCCCACAGGCACACAATGGCCTACTCTTCCAAAAAGCGGAAAGGGTTTTAACATGCATGCAACATGTTCTGTGTGCATTTGAACACAGGACCTTGGTTTATAGTCTCATCTGAAGGACTTTGACATTCAGTTAAACTTTTTTCATCAAACTGGGAGGAAAGGGCAAGGCTAGGAATCGAATCCAGAATGTCATAATTTACTTGTTGGCAGGTGAACGTCTTAATTAACCATCCTGCTACCATCCTTCTTACTGCACATGTAATTATTAAAACACAAAATGTTAAAAGCTACTGAAATTGGAAAGTGATGAAAGAAAAATGGAGAAACAAGAAACTGTCTAAAAGCATTAGTCCCATCTTTTCAACTTCCCAGGGGGTGGGATAGCCTGTGGTTAGAGTGATGTGCATTGGGCTTGTGGTCTGCTGCCTCAGGTTTGAACCTTGTTCAAGAACATTTTCCCTCTGGAGTTAACATCAGTGCTGACTCCACTCTCCCTAAACGTCCTTCAGATGAGACTATAAACTGAGGTCATGTGTACGAACGCATACAAAACATCCAGCGTACACCTTAAAACCCATTCTGCTTTTTGTGTGCTGGTGGGGATAGATGACAAAACAGACAAAACTGTACACACAGGGACTGGGGTAAAAAAAAAAAAATCACATGAATGCTTATTCCATAATCCTCAACATAAAAGAATATCAATGTCAAATTTTTTTATTCAACATTTCCAGATGGTACATTGAATATGCATCAATTTGCTTTTTTTTTTTTTCCTCATCAAGCCATCTATGTAGAATAAAAAAAAAAAAAAGAATAGATGAAGACATGTCTTCCTCTAAACCAGCATGCACACAGGTGTCGTGTTTAGACACCATCCCTGAAGAAAAAAAAAAAAATGAGTAGGCGCTGCACTTGTGGCGACATGCTCTCCCTGGGGAGAGAGAGAGCAGCCTGAATTTCACACAGAGAAATCTGCTGTGACATAAAGTGGTATAAAAAATTTAAAAAAAAAAAATGTTTTAAGCCCTCTCTCCCAGGGACAGCAGCCTGAATTTCACACAGAGAAGTCTGCTGTGACATAAAATGGTTTAAAAAAAAAAAAAAAATTAAAAAAATGTTTTAAGCACTCTCCCCAGGGGAGCAGCCCGAATTTCACACAGAGAAGTCTGCTGTGACATAAAGTGGTATAAAAAAAAAAAAAAAAAAATGTCTTACCGGCTGAGGGTGCGGCTGAGGGTGCGGCTGAGGGGGCAGCTGAGGGGGCAGCTGAGGGGGCAGCTGAGGGGATGGGGCCAATCTTCTGGATCTGGCGCCGCGCTTCGTCCGATTCTATGTGCAGCATGTTGCCGTCCAGAGCAAAGTGCACGGCCAGCTGGTCCACTTGAGACGTCTGCTTGTACTGCCGCTCCTGCACACCACGCCATGCACGGCCTAGTGGTTAGAACTCGGCACTTGCCATCTGACCACCTGAGTTTGATTCCTGTTGGAGGGGATTTTTCCCCTGTGCTGACTCCACTCTCCCCAAAAAGTCTTTTGGGTGAGACTGTAAACTGAGGCTCTGAGCGTGAATGCATGCAGAACATCTTCCGCATATGTTAACTCTTTCATTCCCCAATTTACACTTGCTATTGCTTCCCTTTATTCCCAGCTTCCTCTTGTCTGTTTCTTCCTTCATTCCCGGATTTACAGACCAAAACACTTAGCATAATGGGGTACTTACTTTACAGACTTACGGCAGTAGCCCATATTATATGAACCAAAGAATGTCATATATCATTGTGTAGGAAATTGATGTGAGATGGTGTTGGTGACCATGTTGACACTTCACAGTAACATGACAGGTGACACAGGTGTAAAACAGGTAAGTTGACAGTAAAAAAACAGGTATGCCATCACGCACTCCATGCAGATCAGTATTTTTCTAGCCAGTTGTATGTTTCGTGCTTGTACTCACCAACTGATGCCTCATGTACATCCCCTTGCATTGTTTATGTGAATACTCCATGAGAACTGTCTCCATTGTCACCATGATTGTCCCCAACACATCAACAGTTTATTCTCTTTTTTGTAGACTGTGTATGACTACCACACACCAATAAAGAGAGCAAGCTCCACACTATTTTGCACACTTTTTATATACAGATAGTATTTACATGTTCTCTAATTACATATGTCTGCCCTTCTGTCCAAGTATCACATGATATGTCACACACAGGTGACACATGTATAATACACCTTGATCAGAATCCGAATTCTCTCCACCTTCCATTTTCACAGCCAAGAAATAAGCCACATCTTCACACACACTCTTACACTCATTCTAAAACCAACTAATTTCTCAAGCGACTACTTTCTCACGAGTGGGGGGGGGGGGGGGGGGGGGGGGGGGGGGGGGGGGGGGTAGAGAGGGGGGGTGAGAGCTGGAAGACCAATGCTGGAACTGCATTCCATTCACAGCTACTACTACATAGACTGGGTAGTGGCTGAAGGGGCAAGATGCTGACAGGTCAAGATTAATGAGGGAGGGGGGGGGAGGGGGAGGAGGAAGGGGCTGCCCAGCCTGGAATTTCTTACATAAACAAAGACCCGTTAGTGGCTGACAACTGATAAGCAACTAACGGGAAGAACAGAGCGCTCCCTGCTGAGCCCGGTTAACCGGGCTGTGGGAAGGAAGGGTGTTTGTTAGTGGAGACCGGTATACCTGGCGCTGGGAAGGAAAGGAAGAAAAGTCTGCAGACCGGTAAACCGGGCTGTGGGAATGAAAGAATTAAATCTTGTTCCGCTTTTTGTAAGAGTAGGCGATTGTGTGCCAGTGGGAACAGATGACAGTATTTACAAAACTGCATACATACGGGGGCTGGATGAAAAAAAGCACGTGATTGCTTATTGCATTATCCTTGACATAAAATAATGAATTAAAAAAACAACAAAAAACCCCCCAACCCCCCACACGTCAGTTTGGTCACAGGCAGATTTTTATTCATTGATTTAAAAAAAAAATTCTGGGCTACAGATCCCAGGTTCACCAATGTCCAGTGAGATTTTTGTGTCTGTATTCGTATTTGTCCACCATGAAGGCAGCCACATTCTGACTTCAGGGACGGTATGCTGGGTATGTTTGTGTTTCCGTAACCTACACAACGCTGACATGGATTACGGGATCTCTTCTTCTTCTTCATTGAATGCTCAGACAGCAACTGTTGTTGTCTGTTATGAGAGCAAAAATGTGTTGCGCTGCCAAGGGGTGGATGCATGCTACTGGCATCATGTCTTTCATTTCTTTTCTTTTCCCTTCTTTTCTTTTCTTTCTTTCCTTGGGTATAGAACTCTGCGCTTCACGAATAGTCAGATGTTGCATATGCGACTGTTGTCGCCCACCGTGAAGGCAGCCACATCCTGATTCTGAGCATGTAAGCTGCATATGTTAGTGTTTCCATAGCCCACCAAATGCTGACATGAATCACAGGATCTTTAACTTGCACATTTGATCTTCTACATGTGTATACATGTGAAGGGAATTAAGGCACTGGCAGGTCTGCATTTGACATTGACGCGGGAGATGGTAAAAAAATCCCCACCCTCGAATTCACCAAATCCTGCTGAGATTCAAACTCACGATTTCATGGACCCATGCGATTGAAGTGCTGCCGCTGTAGTCTAGTGGTTAGGGCGCTGGACTCATAATCTAAAGGTTGCGGGTTTGATCCCAGCTTTCGGCTATGGCATTGTGCCCTTGGAAAAGGCACTTTACCGCTATTTTCTCACCCCACGCAGGTGTAAAAGGGGGTACCAACCTTGTGTCGGGGGTTAACCCTGCGATAGACTGGCGTCCTATCCAGGGGGGAGTCTATGACTCTCAGTCGCTTAATGCCACAGAAACCGGGATAAGCACCGGCCTGATGAGCCTTAGGCTCGGGACAGACTTTAACTTTTAACTATGGGATTGAAGTGGAATGGCCTTAACCACTCCGCTACAGTGTCTGCCTGGTTTCTGTTGGCAGATTTGAACCCTGGAGTCTCACCTTGAAGCTGTAGCGCACGATGTTCTGTGGAGCATGGGGGTTGTTGGCCGTCAGGATCCGGGTAAACTCTTCTTTCAGTTCCTGGCCAAAGAGACACAGAGCTGTTTCAGTTCCAACACATAACACATACAGAGAGAAAGAGAGAAAGAGAGAGAGAGAGAGAGGAGAGAGAGAGAGAGAGAGAGAGGAGAGAGAGAGAGAGAGGAGAGAGAGAGAGGAAGAGAGAGAGAGAGAGAGAGAGAAAGAGAGACAGAGAGACAGAGAGACAGAGAGACAGAGAAAGAGAGAGAGAGACAGAGAGAGACAGAGAGAGACAGAGACAGAGACAGAGAGACAGACAGACAGAGACAGACAGACAGACAGACAGACAGACAGACAGACAGACAGACACAGACAGGCACACAGACACAGACAGGCACACATGCACGCACACATGCATGCACGCATGCATGCACGCACGCACAACACACACACATACACACACACACACACTAATTGTCTCAAAGTAGAATTTGTGCCCTGCACAGTCAAAGGGAGGTAATACATGATAAAATCTCTCTCTCTCTCTCTCTCTCTCTCTCTCTCTCTCTCTCTCTCCTCTCTCTCTCTCTCTCTCCATACTTTCCATAGAATTTTGATATGCTGTGGTGTGAAGTGTGCTGATCAAGAATAGAAGAGCCCCAAATATACTATGCTAAAAAGAAAAAAAAACAAACATGGAATTTATATAGTGCTATATCTTTCAAAAAAAACAAAAAACAAATCAAAGCGCTTGCAATCGACCCATAAAACACACAAGCAATCCATAACAATTAATAATTTTAGCAAATTCAAATGTACACACACACACACACACACACACACACACATGCACGTGCACACACACGCGCACACAAAGAACAAGAAAAAGAAGTTTCTACTACTCACAGTTTCCGTCAATTCCAGCTGGTCTTCTGGCTTAACCAGGGTCTTTGGCTGCAAAATAAACACAATGTTGTGTGAATGTGTAAGTGGATTATGTAAATTTTTAGTCGCTTATCAAAAATATGATAAAATTCACCTTTTTTCTCTCTTTATATATATATATATATATATTATATATATATATATATATATTTTTTACTGTTAAAATCTTATAGTATACACAGATAGATAGATAGATAGATAGATAGATAGATAGATAGATAGATATAGATAGATAGATAGATAGATAGACAGATAGATAAATAGATAAAGAAGAGAGAGAGAGAGAGAGAGAGAGAGAGAGGAGAGAGAGATGAGAGAGAGAGAGAGAGAGAGAGAGAGAGAGAGGAGAGAGAGACAGACAGACAGACAGACAGACAGACAGACAGACAGACAGACAGACAGACAGACAGACAGCAGAGGGGGAACAGACAGACAGACAAGAAGGCAAACAGAGAATCCAAGATAGTAAAAAAAACAGAAACAGAATTACAGAAAAGGACAGTAAAGAAGAAAAAAAAGCAACGTTTAGATAACCATCCAATAGGTAGCGGCAGCCAATTTTTTTTTATAGCATATACATGCATGAAACTGGTATTTTTAAAAAGAACTTTTTAAAAGAAACACAATAAAAAAAAAATTAAGTCTCTATCTTTATTCTTTCAAAAGTTATTGATGTCCAAAGATGACATAACATTTTCGGGTGTTTTCATAATATGAAAGCCATACTTTGAAAGGGCCTATTGTGCAAAGCACTGCAATCACATTCCTGCACATTTCTATACACAATGTCTGTAACACTGATAATCCCTACAAGAAACATCAACTCTCTATCTTGAAGGGAAAAAAAGATATACTATGTTGAAATTGCCTAATCGTGTGATTGGCAGTCAGTTCAAATTGCACGATTGGCCATGTTTGAGGTCCAACAGGAAGGATAAGATGGCATCTTATGGTTACTTTTTTACATTGTTCAAAAGATATGTTAATATAGACTATGCCCAATTTTTTCTAAGGCTGTACTTGACCAAATGTTTCAAATATTGGGGTCTGAATTTGCTAAAAACCTTAAAATGCCCTGCGACGGACCAAAATACAGTACACAGTAGATTTTTTGTCAATAACTTTTGAACCTGTAGAGATACTGACTTGAAATTTGGTGATGTAAAACATGGTTTTATATGCTATTAAAAAATGCATTTGTTGAATTTGTTCATCCATTACATAATGTAATTTTGGATTCAAAATGGCCGCCAAGTGCCCAAAAATGTGGCGAACATTCTAGAGAAATGTTATGAAACATCAAATTTTATCAAAATTATGCAAACAGTGGACCCAGCTGTTCAACATAAACTGGCTCAGACAGAAATCTATCTCTCTGTGACTTATCCTAAAGAAGTTGCACATTTTCTTCTTCCTTAATGAGATGATACTGCAACCTTGAAAGTTCAGCATCCGGAATGAGTTGACTGAGAAATGAAGCTGTTTCATCAAATGTCTTCCCACCCTCTTGCTTCAGTACCAATAACTGAATCAGCAGATGATTGGAAATCTCTACAACAGGCACCTTTGGACAACGACCTTTTCCAGTAGCCAGAAAAATGGACCCCAGCTTGCTCAGTTGACTTCCATCAGTGTGTCAGCATTTCAGGGAATAAAAAATAAATTTAAAAAACAATAATTAAAAATAAAAGAAAACCAGCAAAAAAACTGTAATTAGTGTAAAAGAATTTGTTTCTTCCTTTCAAAAGGCAAAACTGCCAAAAGGTTTAAAAGAAATCTGATAACAAGAATAGACAAACAATAGGAGTGACAACTGAACAACTTGTGTGTGTGTGTGTGTGTGGGGGGGGGGGGGGGGTTTGTTCTCCTAATGTATTGTGAATACTCTTTCTTTTTTCTTTTTTCTACCATCCATTGTGTTAGGATTTTTGTTGTGAGTATTTTTCACACGCCCATATCTGCAAGCATTGGTTTTGTCAAATTTCATGTACCCCTTGGGGGGTTTTCTTGAAATAAAATTTTGAAAATTGAAATTTTGAAAATTGAAATTTGAAATAAACTGACACACATAGGGAAATTTATAAACATCTCATTAGTATCAGAACTGTGGTATTGGGGATGGTATCTATCAATGTAGATGTGTCACATATTTTTGTAAAGTCACTGAAGGTTAAAAATTACCCAATATATAACACAATTTTACTTTTAACGGTGTTGACTTCTTTATCCTTTTCTTAAAATCACAATTAAAATAGTAGCCTAAGTGGATTCTGCCTTTTTTTAATATCTCGAAATAGTATAAAACCAATCAACAGAAAATAAAAGTAAAGTACTAATTCAAGTAGTAAAGATAGTGAACCCTCAAATGAGTCAAAACAAAAAAACATAATAATGGAAACTCTGAAAAGGAGAATGACTGGGGAAAATGAAAAGGAGAATGACTGGGGAAAAATGAAAAGAAAAGACTATGGCTATTAGATACACTGCATAAATCACAAAGAGCAAGCTTACTTGTGGTACTACTGTGCTGAAACTAAACCTGCTTCAGTTCAAGTTACTAAAAAAGAAATTCATTCAAACACTGATATGGCATTTTAGTGATTTACTACTCAGGCTGCATAAAATATTCCAAGTCATGCACCCCCCCCCCCCCCCCCAAAAAAAAACAACAACAACAACAACAAAAAACAAAAATGAAAACTGTAACAAACTTAAACTTTTAATTCATCAATCATAAATGAAACCGTGACCTAAACTGGTTCTAATAAATCCCCCCAAAACAGAAGCAACGACCGACGTTTGTTTCACGAAGAAGTGAATCGCGATCTCGGGATTACCTCCTCTTGGTTAGACCGGTCACTCAATAAAACGTACAATAACACACCTATTTCACTATACGACCTTAAAAAAAAAAAAAGTTTGAATATAAGTATGTTTAAAATATCTGATTTTATAAGCATCATAAATTTAAGAAGTAATTTCGTGAAAATATCCAAGGAAATCGGACACGTTTTCTTCTTTCCGGTTTGCGCATGCCCGATCGTCTTCGACGATCGTATCTACCCTTTTCAAAGTCTTCGTTTTTAATGATCTAATGAAATTTTTTTCAAACTACGCGACCCGTGTCTAAATAAACAATAACATTAATGATCTACAATCACAAATTTATCATATCTACCCAGTAAATCGAGAAAATCGTCGATTTTCGACATGATCGTTTCGCAGCGATCGTTCGTTCTTGCCTCCATGTTTCTGATCTTTCCAAGATTTGAAAACTATGTTTTGGTTGGTTTGCTTATGTAGGACAGCCCATGAATACATTAACCCATTTACAAATTAGAACCAATAGGTGGTCTTGTTTCATTTTCGCCTGTGGTATTGACTATTTTAAGCTACAGGTTCTTTAGAACTTGCCGACGAAGATTGTGTGCCGCAAAAAAAACGGAATTTTTGCAAAAACTATCCATAAATCAATAATTATGTACCCATTTCAGTATTATAGCATAAATACTGAACACAGTGATACCTGATATAGCACAGTTGATTGTATATCGCGAATGCTCGGGGAACTTAAAGTGGGCATGTCTTTTTGAAGCTTTGTCCGTGTTCGTGAAAATGGCGGCCGCGCAGCGTTTTTTAGCGGAACACACACCTCATTCACGCACTTCGCGTATTCATCTCAGATCAGTCACAGAAATAAAAATGCACTCAATCAAAAGAGAAAAGATCGAACTTTATTTTGATATATAAAAAAATTTAATCAGTACAACAGAAGCAGAGTAATAAAGAAGTGAAAAGATCGAAAAACAGCCATTTTTCAGCTGTGATGACGGGATATGCCGGGGGCTGCCGCTACCTACATCCAATTCACAAAGACACAACAACACTTACATACAAACGCACAAGAGAAACATTACAGAGAGAGAGAGCAGAGGATCCCTGCCAGCGGACTAACCTGGTTCCAGTCATCAGCATCAGTGCCATCTCCCAGGTCTGTCAGGTCGTCCCCATCCTGCAGCAATGACAGACATGGAAGAAAATTCAGGTTCAGGTTCACGCCAGACATTGGCAGAAACATAATTGAAGACTTACTTACTTACTTACTTACACACACACACACACACACACACACACACACACACACACACACACACACACACACACACACACACACACACGTGCACGCACGCAAGCACGCACACATGCACACACACACACACACACACACACACACACACACACACAGAGCACACATTCCTGCATATATGTGCATTATAATTATGATAATGTGCAAAAATGTGTATGAAAACGCATTATCCGTCACATTCCTTCCCATGATTAAACCATCTGACCCAATTACAGAACTGAGCTGGGATGCACTTACAAGCATTCGACATGAAAATTTATGGGGGCCACTTTTCTGATATATACCCAGACAGAATTGGAAAGCTTAGACAAAAATTTCTTAATACAAGAACACACCGTAACATTGATTGATAGAAGCTGTCAAAGCTGGGTCACACAGTGAGCATGGTCTGAGCATGTGACCAGCTAGTCATGAGTCTACTGCAAAGTATTGAAGGGGCTGTCCCCACAGCACACCCTGTATGTTGACTGAAAATGTTGTGGAATGCAATGCACAAAACACAGATCTTGAACAGTCCTTAGTGGCTGAGCTAAACTTAGCTTGCCCAAATGATGCTCACAATGCAATGTGGTCTGTACCTCTTGTACTTAGCTTGTCAACCCTTTGTTGCCGTGGGTTCTTTTACGTGCACTAAATGATGATGTGTAACACACAGGACCTAGGTTTATTGTCTCATCTGAAAGACTAGCACCCAGACCACCACTCAGGGTCTAATGGATGAGGAAAAAGTTTTCTGCCCAAACAGGGTACGAACCAACGCACACTCTGACCTGGATTTTTTGCTTTCTAGGCAAGGTGCGTTACCACCTAGACCACCGATCCACCATTCATTGCTGCTGGGATTCAAACCCACAACTTCAGGAACTGACAGGACTGAAGTCAGACACTCAGCCATGATACAGCCTCCATGGTTGGAGGGGCTACAAAAACATGGGTGGGCTGGATTGGTTTTCACTTCTTGGCCATAGCATCCTTGATACAGTTTTTCCAAAAAGCTTTAGAACTTAAAACAGAAAAAAAGAATGAAGCTGTAGGCTGAAGAGAATTTCTGATACCAACCCTGACTCTGGTCATCCGCCTCTGCTTTAGGTCTGGCATCTGTAACAAAACAAAAAAAGTTTATGTTGTAAACACAACTGCACTCTCATCAAATCCAAGTGAATCAAAGTAAAGGGCACACACACACACACACACACACACACACACACCACACACACACACACACACACACACACATGTGCGAGCATGCGTTTATGCATGCATACTGTAACAGATGTTGGCACACACACACACACACACACACACACACACACACACACACACACACACACACACACACACACACACACACACACAATGTGTGAGCATGCATTTATGCATGCATACTGTAACAGATGCTGGCACACACACACACACACACACACACACACACACACACACACACACACATACACACACATGCGCGAACATGCATGTATGTCTGCATACTATAACAGATGCTGGCACACACACACACACACACACACACACACACACACACACACACACACACACACACACACATACACACACACACGTCAGCGACACATGTTTTTTGGGGCTGGATAGCCTAGTGGTCAGAACATTGTGCTTGCAATTTGACCACCGGGGTTTGATTCATGTTCGATAGGATTTTTACTCTGGAGTTAACATCAGTGCTGACTCCACTCTCCCCAAAAAGTTCTTCGATGAGACTATAAACTGAGGCCCCGTGTGCGAATGCACACAGAACATCTTGCGCACACATTAAATCCTGTTCCACTTTTCAGAAGAGTAGGCCATCGCATGCCAGTGGGAACAGATGACAAGATTTACAAAACTGCATACACACGGGGATTGGATGCAAAAAGGCACATGAGTGCTTATTCTATTATCCTTGATATAAAAGAATAAATAAACACACACACACACACACACACACACACACACATGTGCGCAAGCATGTATTTTCTTGTATGTTGTAACAGATGGTGGCACACACACACACACACACACACACACACACACACACACACACACACACAGTGACACACACACCATTAATTAAGAGATAGGGGGCAAAAGTCACTATGCACTTTCCAAAAAGTCATCAATAAATAAATTCAAACCGGACACGTCTTTCTATTCTCTCTAAAGATCAAAGTGGGTGATGGTTGGAATATAACCGGTTGGTTACTAGTGCTAATTGAATTGACCACTCGATCATCGATATCACCGATTATAGTACTGGCACGATCAAATCTATTCCTTTGAACTCGAAACAGTTACTTCTTGCACTGATCAGCTACACCGACCATAAGATATGACAGTACATAATTAATGTTACTAAAAACAAACCTGTTTAGGCTTTGGGGCGCCTTTTGGAGGCATTTTGAGTTGTTTATTTCTTGCTGCTAACTCCTCGAATAAATGGTAGCGGTTGTTACTAAGGGAAACACGCAAGAACGGTTACTCGAAATTTCCGGATAACGCCGCTTACCTTCATGACTATTTACACAGCAGCGCTGTCGTATGGGACACCTATCCGTGTAAAGCGACTCATAAAATCATTCAGAACTAGTTGTCATATACGTTACTGCTTATAATTTGATGCTGCTGTTTGATGTTTGTCTGTAAAGCCGATATAAAGAAACTGACTCCATGATCAGAATAATCACATCGTCTATGGCAGGTTGTTATCATTATTTTTTGTTGTTGCAATAAATAGACTTATCTTTGTTATAGTTTCCCCCCCCCCCCCCCCCTCCTCTTACTGCTATTTTAGTTGGTTAGTTTGTTGAGTGCTATATTTCAAGACAATTATCTATTTCGGCGCAAAGAAAAGCTAATTAGGCTTTAGACTAACTGTATAATCGTATAAAACTGAGATGGACATTAAAAAAAAAAAAAAACTCTTGTGGCAAGAGAACTCTGCCATAGACAAATTTAGTGGGAAATGTGAAATAACTTAAATATCGACAGAAACCATAAAGTAATCAACGAAGTTGGAGAAAAGCTTAAAAAAACAACAACAACTACAACACTCTCCAACCCAATCAAAGAGAAAAGGTTAAGAATCAAGACAGGAAAGAAAAACCCATACCTGCTCCGTGCTGAAACCATAGTCATTCATCTAATTTAACAAAGAGAACAAACAAAGACAAACATATAGCCTGCAAAAGCAAACAAAAATAGTTGAAACCCCTACAACTACAGAAAAAAAATCTTGATTAAGGATGAAGAAGAAACTGACCTAGCAATGTAGCTGAGGGGCCATTCTGGGTTGTAATATCAACCAAGAAATAAATAGATACGAAATAAATATATTGCTGAATAAATCAGAATAGCAAATATACAAATATATAGACAAAGAAACATACAAATGATAAAATGCAGAAATAAATATACATGAAAATGGATAGAAAATATCGTGAATGACAAATGAATGAAGAAGAAAAAAAGCACCCAAGTACTGACGCCCTCTCCCCTTGAATCGTCAAAAGTAAATGAACAAAAAGTATCTCAGAACGAAGGAACGAATAAATGAATGAATGGATAAGTTTTATTTTCTAAGGGTTAAAGAACAAGCATTCGCATACTTTTTTTCATTCTGCCCTTGCCCTGATGAGAGACTATGAACAAAACAAATAAAAACAAAACAAAAAAAGAACCCCCTCCCCGCCCCCCCAAACAACGACAACAAACACGCCCCTCCCAGCTAAAACAACGACAACAAGAGTTCAACCTGTGATTTTAAAAAAAAAGGATATAAATGTGTTTCCAGCATCACATAATCCCCAGCTGACCTGAACATTAATGTCAAAACAGATACATTGATTATCAAAAAAGATACATTGATTTATAAATAAAGAAACACACACACACACACACACACACACACACACACACACACACACACACACACACTATTACACTGGATTCTGATAACATCGTTACGGCTTTTTCCCTGTAATTCAAAAGGGGAAGAACGGCGGGGGGAAAAGAGAGAGGAAGAACTAAGAAACTGCAAGGAGGCAAATTCCAGTCATGGCACAAAAAAGATGCTGAATGTCAGCATCATTAGTTCCCTATATCTGGGTTTTATTTTTCATCCCTGCTTTCATCTGTCCCGAAAGAAGCTGTATCGCAGACCAGGTCAAGATGTAGGAAAGATGTCGAGCGCTGACGTAGGCTACATGTGTCAGCTTTACATAAAGAAGAAGGATGAGAAAATTAATAGGGGGATGATGAGAAGAACGGGAGGAAGAACAACACGACGACGACGACGACGACGACGACGACGACGACGACGAAGAAGAAGAAGAAGAAGAAGAAGAAGAAGAAGAAGAAGAAGAAGAAGACGGAGGAGGAGGAGGAGAGGGAGGAGAAGGATGAGGAGGAGGAGGAGGAAAAGAAGAAGGAGGAAAAAGAGAAGGAGGAAAAGAAGGAGGAAAAAGAGGAGGAGGAGAAGGAGGAGATGCAAAGGAAGAATACCTATGTTGTGCCATGAAATTAAACAAGCTGAAAACGCACAGCAACCCACAAACATCAATATCTACTGCAATCTCATGTAACCCCCCTCACAAAAACGTATTTTTGTGTTTGGCGTTACTAAGCGTCAAGTTCAGTAACTCCCTTGTAGAGTTGAGTGATCGCCCCTTAAAAAAAAGAGTGCCTATCGGGATATTTATGTTTTTTAAACCTCACTTCCTGCCTGGGGCTAGCGAGGGAAAGACGTGTGACAGAGACTCGCTCCTGAGTCTAGATGTTCCCCCTTAAGGAATATCGTCATCGGTTTTCTACCCTGTCACACCTGCTTTGCCCCATCGTTAAATCTCCACCCTTTCCATTGTTGTTTTTATTAGTGGCCCTGATCTGAGAATGATCACTGATTTTGTTCTATTTTTGGTATTTGACTGGACAGAATATCTTGTGTTTTTTAATTGTACTTGTAGTACAATTAGTCATTGGTGTTTTGTGTAATGTGGTAGTGTTGTAGGTTGTGTTGTGGAATATATGTTATAAACCCAATTTACTCGGTCTGGAGTCACATTGAATGAATGGTGTTATTCGTCACGTTCAGTGTATTTAGTGTGGCTGCTGAGTGAGTTGAGGTTAGTTAATTTCACTTCACCTACTTTCCTGCCTCTTCTATATTTCTTTTCCCTCTATTTTTCTACTATCCTCTTTTCTATCCCCCCTTTATCACTCCCCGGCCCATAAGTAGCTGAGCCCTACTCTTCTTTAGGGTTACTGAAGAAACTAGGAATTATTCTAGAACACTAAATTTCCAGTACCGAATTAGGCGGAACGGAATTAGAGTGGCGACTTAGATAATTCCCGTGTAGGACCCTCTACATTTCTGGCGCCCAATGTGGGGCTAGGGAGTGTTTTTTCTATTAGTTTGTTTTGAAGTTGAAACTCCACTGTGAGTGGATGTTTGCGATCTTTGTGGAACTTTGAATTTCACAAAGTGTAACGTCTTTTGTGTGTGTTTGAAAATTTAAATTTTCGCTGGAAGTGAAAGTGTAGGCAAAATTAAATTTTTGCAGTGAGCAAAAATTTTGCTCTGAAAAAGAATTTTTGTTGTTTAGCTAAATAAATTTTTGGCTAACAGCATTGTGAAATTTTTGGAAGGAAATTAAAATTTCAGAGAAAGTGAAATTTTGGTAACAGCAAAACTGTGATTTTGCTGAGAGCAGAAATGTTGCTCTGTTTATTTTTGTTGTTAGCTTAAATTAATTTTTTGCTAACAGTGTGATAAAGTTTTGTAGGAATTTTTTAAAAATTCCAAGAGAAAGAGAAACAAAATTTTTGAAAATGGAATTTTGAATGTTAACTGTAAGTTCAGTTCTTCATACATAAAGATCATGATCAGTCGAAGTGAGGGACCAGAGATGAAGCAACTGGGAGATGATGGGGTACGAGCGAGGGTGACTGCGGTTGAGGAGGAGAACCAGCGGTTACGGGAGACGCTCACTGCCCTGGAGGAAGGTCACCGCCTGTTGAGGGAGAGGGTCGACAAGCAGGATGCTGAGATGGCAGCCCTGCTACAGACCAGGATCCAGGTCCACGTGGTGCCATCTACGCCTTTGGCACCGCTTGGCATCTTCAGTGGATCAAGGCCAACAGGTGGTGATGAGGTCGACTTTGCTAAGTGGGAGGAGCAAGTCGATGTGCTGATGAGAGGGAACGACTCCCCCTCTGATGTGTTGGTCAGCGTTCGGCGCAGTCTGCGTGGTGTGGCATGGGAACTTGCCAAGTCCTGCTCTTCTGCCATGGACATTGTCGGCCGTCTAAGTGACGTGTTTGGCTGTGTGAAAACCCCAGTGGAACGTCTGGCCGAGTTCTTACTGATGCGGATGGACAAAAGTGACAATCCATCGGACTTTCTGGCGCATGTGTGGTCAAATTTTATTCGGTTGAATAAGTGTGATTTGTATTCGCATGATGAGTGTGCCAGAAATGTTTATTTTGTGTTCATGAAGAGTTTCATGTCATGTGAGCCCATTATGGCTCGAGAACTTAAGAATGAGTTCGGCAGACCAGGTTCTGCGTCGCCTGACTTGACCTCGCTGTTGAAGTCAGTCAGGCAGTTAGAGGAATCATCCTCAGGGCTTATGTCAGCTGTGACGGGCCGGACACATCAGGAACAGGCAAAGGTGGCCATCAACTATAAAGAGTTGGTAGGCATGGTAGCAGAGAGACTCAGAGGCCACTCAAAGAAGCCGAAAAGTTCCTGCTACCGATGCAAAGGTGTTGGTCACGTTGTTCGTGATTGCCCGGTCAAGTCACAGTCGGCAAGGCGGAAAAAGAAGATGAAGGCTACTAAAGCCAAAGTCAGTGAGAACGGGGTTTCAACAAAACCCGAAAAATCCTCCTACAGGAACAAACCCGGCTGCTACATACCGCCACATCGGCGAGGTAATTGTAGTAGTCAGGGTGGTGTTCGGAAAGTATGCGACCAGAAAGTGGTTGTGGATGGTAGCCCTAGAGGCAACCATCGGGACAATGTTCATTTTCCTCACCTTTCCAGAAGGAAATGGTGCAGAGGAAAAGACGGTCCAAGTGATTTTCCCGATCAGAAGGGAAAAAAGGGTTGTAATCAAGGCATTGGTGCTTCCAAGCCTCTTACCAACAACCGGGGGGATGCCCTGAAAGGTGGCTCCCGTAAGAGTTTGCCAGTTGGTCAGAGGAGTTCATTGTCCGGTGTGGGTAGGCCTGGCTGGGGAAAGTCCATCCCAGGGAAGTCGGAATGGAAGCCAGTGCCTGCACCAAGGAGATCCATTTTGCATGGAGATCCTGACAGTGTTAAAACTCCGGATCTGACCGACAGGTGTGATGTTGTTCCTGTGCAACCTCAACAGTTGAAGGAACAGAAGGAGGGCGAAAGTCAACAACCAAGGGTGCTCTTGAGGTTGCTGTAATTTTTGTGGATGTTTCTGTTTTGCTGCTTATTTGCAGGGTGTGACTTTGTGAGTCCACAAGTCCATGTTTTTGAATGTTTCTATTTTGCTGCTAATTTGCAGAGTGTGACTATGAGTCTACAAGTTTACATTTTTATGAATGTTCGTTTTGCTGCATATTTGCAGGGTGTGACTTTGTGAGTCATGTTTGCTACATGTTTTTAAAATGTGGAATGTTTTTGTGTGAGTTCTGTTCCCGGTATCCAAATTAGATTGGGTAGGTATGCAGAATCAAAATTAACCAGAGGCTTTAAAAGGTTTTGGCCTAAAATGATTTTTTAGGATAAATGTTGTTACCCACCTTGGATTGGGTATGCATTTTGTTCAAGTTCAAGACTTGAAGGTTTTTTACCCCTGAGAGGGTAGAGGTTTTTGTTTGTTTGAAATGTTGGCACTTTTTTGGAAAAAAAGATAGCAACATTTTCCTGCGAAGGGTGTGTGTAACCCCCCTCACAAAAACGTATTTTTGTGTTTGGCGTTACTAAGCGTCAAGTTCAGTAACTCCCTTGTAGAGTTGAGTGATCGCCCCTTAAAAAAAAGAGTGCCTATCGGGATATTTATGTTTTTTAAACCTCACTTCCTGCCTGGGGCTAGCGAGGGAAAGACGTGTGACAGAGACTCGCTCCTGAGTCTAGATGTTCCCCCTTAAGGAATATCGTCGTCGGTTTTCTACCCTGTCACACCTGCTTTGCCCCATCGTTAAATCTCCACCCTTTCCATTGTTGTTTTTATTAGTGGCCCTGATCTGAGAATGATCACTGATTTTGTTCTATTTTTGGTATTTGACTGGACAGAATATCTTGTGTTTTTTAATTGTACTTGTAGTACAATTAGTCATTGGTGTTTTGTGTAATGTGGTAGTGTTGTAGGTTGTGTTGTGGAATATATGTTATAAACCCAATTTACTCGGTCTGGAGTCACATTGAATGAATGGTGTTATTCGTCACGTTCAGTGTATTTAGTGTGGCTGCTGAGTGAGTTGAGGTTAGTTAATTTCACTTCACCTACTTTCCTGCCTCTTCTATATTTCTTTTCCCTCTATTTTTCTACTATCCTCTTTTCTATCCCCCTTTATCACTCCCCGGCCCATAAGTAGCTGAGCCCTACTCTTCTTTAGGGTTACTGAAGAAACTAGGAATTATTCTAGAACACTAAATTTCCAGTACCGAATTAGGCGGAACGGAATTAGAGTGGCGACTTAGATAATTCCCGTGTAGGACCCTCTACACTCAGAAACAGAAAAGACCTCACAGCTGTGGAGCGAATTTGACTCCAGTCTACAAGTCAGCCAGTGCCCATCATGTGCACATTTTCCACAGCACAGCGAAGGTAGAAGGCCATGGGAAAGTAGAAAAAAAAAATCTTATTCCAAACAAAAGTGCCAACCTGACTGCCTGACGAAGTGTCATTCTCTCTCCCCTCAACTTTTATATCAACACCATTAAAATACCCTGGGAGTACGTCATCATATCAGACAGCTTCCTCGGGCATTGATGAAGCACTGTCTCCTTTCAAGGACAGATTTCCAAGGCCCTTGGATCAGCTGCAGGGACCACTGACGCAAGTGGAAGAAGACTTCTTCATAACAATGACTGGCGCACTCAAACACTCTGAGTGCAGCGACAATATGACCATCAGATGCAAAACAGGGGGACATCCCATCGCCTTGTCCCCCACCCCTTCCCCGGCCCACCCCTGAAAAATATCAACCTAAGCCCAATCCCCACTGTGGAAAAAGGGAGCAAAAGTCATGAATATCAGACTGCTCCAGATAGGACTTCTCTACCACTGCATTCTGCGACCAAATAGGCTATCAGGGAAATGGTCGTTGCCCTGCACATCCTCATGCAACTCAAACTGAAAGTCCAGAACCAACGAGGGATCGTAGACTGAAAGATCCAGACAAGGTAGTGAACATAGTGAACGAGTAGTTCTAAATAAGTGGGAGACTTGCCATTGGGGGTTTCCACCAAAGTTTGTCATCATCATCCAACAGCTATATGAAGTTGCCACCTGTCAAGGTCATCCATGACGGGAAATTGACGAAACCCTTTTCAGTATGGACCGGCGTTCTCAGGGCTGAGATGTTTATTGTCGCCAATCATCTTCCTGTTGGTGGTTGAGTGGATAATGCGACAGGCCACAGCAGGCAGGAGAACTGGCATACAGTGGACCTTCACGAAGCAGCTGAAAGGCCAGGACTTTGCAGATGACATCAGCCTTCTATCCCACAGGCACCAAGACGCATGAGAGAAGACAAGTTATGTTGCGGAAGAAGTCGAAAAGATAGGCCTCCAAATCAACATAGGGAAGACGGAGGTCATGAGGGTGAACAACAAAAAACAAGACACAGTGCGACTACACCAAGAAAACATCAAGGAAGTCGACAAATTTACCCACCTAGGCAGTGTCGTCAGTAAAGATGGACGAAGACATCAAGTGTCGAATAAATAAAGCCTGTCATGCCTTCAACACCCTCCGCCCAATCTGGAGATCAACTGCCCTCTCACTCCACAACAAGAGGGCAGGATGAAAAAAAGTTGTGTAAACTTAATCTTTTACCCTCAATAAAGATCATTTTGACTTGACTTGACTTGACAAGATCCGGATATTCAACACCAACGTCAAGTCGGTCCTACTTTACGGCTCAAAACCTGGCGGGTAACAAAGACCAACACCCACAAACTCCAGACATTCACCAACAGATGCCTCAGGAACATCCTCGGTATTAGGTGGCCAGAAGTAGTCTCAAATGAAGAACTGTGGGACAGGACCAGACACGCTCCAATCGAGTCTGAGATCAAGAAAAGGAGATAGGGATGGATCGGCCATACGCTCAGCAAGCCTGCTTCAAATGTCACCGGGCAGGCCCTGAATGGAACCCACAAGGGAAGCGGAAAGTAGGTCGACCAAAACAGACCTGGCGCAGAAGCATTGAAGCAGAGACGAAGGCAGCCGGAATGACGTGGGCCGAGCTGAAGAGGATATCTCAGAACCCAGTACGTTGGAGGGGAGTTGTTGCGGCCCTTTGTTCCCAAGGGAATTCATAGCCAAGTCTTGCCAGTAAGAACACCTGGGTCTTGTTCCACAAAAATTTTCTCGAACAGGATGCCCCTGCTGATGACATTTTGCTTTCCTTAAGGGGGTACCACCCATTAAAATCGCCCCCCCCCCCAAAAAAAAAAAAAAAAAAAAAAAAAACCACAACAAAAAACCCAGAAAAAAACTGACGGGGCAATGCGGCACCAACGACACCAAAACTACCTTCTCTACTGTGACCAAAGGAGACAGATACATATAGCCTAGGCTAATAATGCTGCATTACAGTGACCGTTTTGTGTAGCGTGACCCTAACAACCACAGATTGGAATGAAGCATCAAGGACCAGAGGGCTGTGGAGCAAGGAGTTCCCACCAGCATGCTCATCCTGCCACAGGTTCCATGGTCGGTAGGGTTTACTCTTTCATGAATAGCATTAGGCCTACATCCTTTCAATGGAACTGGACTCCCTGCCTGTCATCAAGTTTCCTGGAGCGCAACGGTTGCCGGTTTCTGCTCTCGGCAGAGAAGCTGTAGCTCTTCCTTAGTGGACATGACACCACTGACATTCCTTGTAAAATACCTGTCACAGTTTATAGCTGGTCATTGATTCATTCCATGTCAATCTCTTCATCAGAGAGTGGCTCAAAATGACTTTCATGTAGAAAATTTCTTTCCAACTTTCTCACTCTGTCTGATAGAAGTTTTGGAGTTTTCTCTGTGGGAAATGGTCTATGCTTCTGTGTCATCACCACCACCACCTCGACACTTTGAAGCACGGACACTAATCAACCAAGGACACCAACTGCTTTAACTGGTTTTGGGCGAGGGGCCGGTTTGTCCTTTAGTCCAGGGATCAGCAGTTTGGACCACTGGACAGGACCAGTTGTTTTTTCCACGCCATAGGGGCGCAGAGGAGCGGGTTTAGGGGCCATGCTACAGGCCATCTTTGCTGGAGTGGGAGAAAAAAGAAGCCTAACATCTCCATAATTGTGTGACTGTGGGGCTTCTGTTGAGGATGCTGCCAGCTGTTTGATAAAATGCCCTCTTTTCCGCCAGTGTCGTGTGGTCACTATAGATGTCTTGCCATGTGGCCTGTCTTGTGCCTTTTCCTGGTTGACTTTTCTTTATATTTTCACACTCTTCAAACATTACCGTTATGTTGTCTAAATTATTTCTCATCTATTTGATGCGATTTTGTTCAGCTGTAGTTTTTTTTAAAACAAATAAATGTTTGAATATCTGTTTCATGATTTAGCACTAGATCTGTGTTATTCTGAACTAGATCTATGTCATTCTGAACAATACAAATTTTATTTAAACGAAGAGCACTTTTTTGACCACTTGGATGGTAGTGGAGATAGGGAGACAGACAGTGGTCTTTGCCAAAGATTTGACTGACTATTGTGAAGACATAGATTACAGAGTAATAGTATGCTGCAATGTAATTCCTTATTGATAAAGTGTTCTGGGGAAAAGTCCATCTGACAGGTTTCTACAATGCATGTGTTAAACAAGGTTCCGTACAAACGTGTACAGAACATATTGTAGGCCTACACACGTTTAAAACCTATTCCACACGTTTAAAACCTATTCCACCTTTGGGAAGAGTAGGCCATTTGTGCTGGTGGGAAGGATAACAAAGTTTTCAAAATCACATGCACACATGAAATAGATTTCAAACTAGAAGACCAGTATCAATTCCATTATCTATCCTCGAAATAAGAGAATACAACACACACACACACACACACACACACACACACACACACACACACACACACACACACACACACCATTTGCCTATATATGCATTTGCACGTCTACATTAGGTCTACTTGATAGATATGGTAAAAGTTTACCATGTACATAAGAGAGAGAGAGAGAGGAGAGAGAGAGAGAGAGAGAGAGAGAGAGAGAGAGAGAGAGAGAGAGAAGAGAGAGAGAGAGAGAGAGAGAGAGAGAGAGAGAGAGAGAGAGAGAGAGCGCTGCAAAATTGATATGTAGGTTATGAAAGAAAGTCATGTTTTGTTTTGTATTGCCTTTTGCCCAGACCCTTGAAAGATCATGTCCTACACCATCCCTGCTTGTATTGTTCTGGGTCGCAGTGATGTGGTCTAGTCATAAAGCGGAATCCTGCCATATATGCCTGTAAGAGTAAGTTGAGAGCCATGCTGCTACTGTATTTATGAAAAGCCTAACTGCATACTGTTATGTAGCCAGGTGATAAAAAAAGGTGTTTACCCCATGACTAACATGTTGGTTACACAACCCACAAGATGCAGTTCTTGTAGAAATAATAAGGTAAAGATGTCCCATAACCTATGGGGTCCTTGGGGAGCCAGGTGTCTGAAACCTCTGCTTCTCTAAGGGCCAGCATATTGAGTGCAGCAGCCATCTCCATCCCTCACTGCTTTACCTTCCCTGACCCTCAAGAACGCAGGTACCCATTTACAGGTGGATGAGCTGGGGGACTATACTGAAGCCAAAGCCACAGTCACCAGTCCACTTGGAAACCACGCTCAATGCTGCCTAACCTTATATTGTATTTTATATTATTGTATTGTATTGTATACCACTATAAGTCATGGCAGATTTCTCTGCGTAAAATTCGTGCTGCTCTCCCAGGGGAAATCAGGGCCACCCATTTCCCCCCTCTTTTTCTTAGGTTGAGGAAAGCAAGTGCTCTGACATATATAACCATGAATTTTTTAGGTGGATTTAGGTGTGATGTCACAGGCCATATTCTTTTTTGTTTGTTTGTTTTTGTTAGGGGGGAATCCACCTTTAAAAATAACAACTAAAAAGCTAATATACAAGAACTCCATTTTTTCACCTAAACAGTGATCACCTTTTTGCACACATACGGAAAAATAAAATGTTTACAAACAAGGGAGATTATCGCACGTAGCTCAGAGGGCGCGTCGAATATCAACTGAGTCTCTGATTGGTCAGATTGCTACCACTGTGGGGTGCACAAAGGGGACAGTCAGATGCAAACAGAATCCCCGCCATGTTTGTGAAGTTGGCTGACCCAGCTTAAAAAAGGTAGGTGTGCACAAATCTTAGCTTGCTAAAGTGAAGCTGTTTTTCAAATAATTGTCCGGCTTAGTCTACCAAATAGAAATGTCTGTTCTAAAACTGGTATAGGCCTATTTATGCAGACGATAAGTAACGTTGTCCTTTCCCCAAGTTTTCATTCAAACTGACAGTAGGTCTAGTTTTTAATCGGTTCAAAATCCTCGTACTTAGACTGCCGTTTATCAGGTAGGCTAACTGTTGTCGTTTAATTGTATTTTCCTTCATTAATGACTGGAAAAAAAACCGAGTATTTGGAAAGTACAAGTTAGAAGACGTCAAATGAAAGCTAGAGCAGTGAAGAAGAGGGAGTTTAGATTTGAGCAGGTGCTGAAGACATTTTGGAACAGTTTAAAATTTGGATTTATGTTCATGCATCTGGAATTTTGAATGACTAATATGCTGTTAACAATTTGGTTTACTCTTGAGCTATATTTTGTTTCTTCTCAAGTATTAGAACTTTCAGTTCTGATATAATTTGGTTTGTTCTCATAATTAAGACATTTCATTCATTGAGGTCTCATGAAGTCACGTGACACTTGATCCGCTCGTGACACTAGTCCTATCGGCCACATTTTGAGGATTATTCAGATTCAGTAGTCTACGTAAAGGGAGTTATCAAATGTCATACCTATACATGGGCATATATTAGTGTGGTGGCTCTTAACGTATGCGTATGTGTGGTGGTGGATGCCCACGTGCCCAGTGGTGCATATGCACTGCATACACTATCTTGGTAACTATGCAAGCAAATGTCATTTGTAGTTGGTCTGCAAGCAGAATCATGAGAATGCATACTCAATTTCGTGGAGTCTTTTTTCATCTTTAGAGCATTGACATGACAACAAGTGCACAATGTGCCCTTGATGTACCTTTTTCCCCATGTGTTTGTTTATACCTCAACAAACTTCATTTTAGTGACAGGTGTATTGTGAAAGCCCCTTTTACTAGTTTTTGTGATAATGGTGATATAATGGATATAATGGATATAATGTAGATAGAGCTGTTGACATGTACTCGATGGGTCCATGATGTCGTGAGTTTGAATCTTGGCAGTTGAGTGTGGTGACTTATCAGAGGGGTCCATTTGATAATTTTTCCCTGCAGGTGTGAATGGTTTAGACTCTAGTCGCATGCATGTCCTCCACAGGAGACTTTGACTTAGGTCCCCTGTGCTAATGCATGCATATACTGATATAGTCATTGGGCACTGGCCAGTAGCTATGAATTTCCTGATCACAGTATGCAAGATGAGGTGCACTAGTATAAAGGTACAATGCTACTGGACTACTTATTTATTTTGTTTTTGGTAGATTGTGCCATCTATGACTGGTGGTATGGATAGTACATACGCAGCATGCATACTCTGGACTTCGAGAGGGATAGGCACCATACTTTCATCTTGTCCAAGACACGCTACATTTTATTTATTTATTTATTTATTTATTCTTTTATATCGAGGATAACAGAATAAGCAATCATGTACTTTTTTTTCATCCGGTCCCCATGTGTATGCAGTTTTGTAAATATTATCTGTTCCCACCGGCACACGATGATTAGTGATTAGTGATACATGATTAGTGGAGCACCCTAGCAACTGTTGAAGTTAATCATAATGAAGTCACTTCGTATGATAGCTTTTATGAAAGAAATGCAGTTGATCAAAAATAGTTCGTAATCCAGAGGATAAAGGGAACTATATACTGTGGAGGGATATAGGCAGAGAAAACTTGTGGGGTCCATATCAGCGGAACAATGTGTGTATTGGGGGGGGGGGGGGGGGGGGGGGGGGGCGATTGTCAGTGTGTGTGTTTGTGTTTGTGTGTGTGTGTGTGTGTGTGTGTGTGTTGTGTGTGTGTGTGTGTGTGTGTGTGTGTGTGTGTGACACACTTTTATTGTCTGATTCAGATCTTGGCCAACAATTGTGGACCTTCCTGTCAGACACACTGGAGATGCAGTGCATTCAAGTATTGGGTTACAGTGCCAGTGGACTGATCATGTGATAGCATAACATTTCCACATAGCCCTGAAAAGTCTGAAAACAGTTTTGTTTATAAATGTCAATAACAGCCCCTTTGTCCTAGTTCTGAGACAAAATGTATATTCATAGGTAATGGTCTTTGAAATGGGTTTATTCTACTGTCCCTGGGCTAGCAATCTTCAGGAAGATTTTAGAGGCTTCAGGTTTGGGCCAAAGAGCTTACAGTGTGTTTGGTAAGAAAAGAGCAGAGTTCTGATTTTATGATTGTGAATATCACTTCATTAGGGCAAAAAACAGGAGAAATTCATGGCATAATTACCCACATCTGAAACATTTTAGTGGAAAGGTGGTAGCTCGTGCAGTGGTTGATAGTGGAAAGTTACTGTTGGAGGTAAAGTTGAATCTATGAAGTCGAGCTGTATAACTGAGATTTTTTTGCTCATTTGGTTCTATTTCATGGTTAAACTATTGGATGACCTGTCAGTTGCCTTTAATTGATTGCCGGACACCAAACTACGATTGCTTTACCACCTTTTGCTTCAGAATAGAAATATCAACCCTTAAGAAGCTTTAAAGATAAAATAACTTATAAAAAAAGAAAAAATAGACAGTAAAATAAAAACATGTAAAATATATGTTAAAAAAAAAAAAAGACAGTAAAATAAAAATATATGTAAAATATATGTTAAAAAAATATAAGGGATTTTAGAAAAAAAGCTTTTAATTCAATAAGCAATATAAATAGAATGTAAAAGAAAAAAAAAAGTTAAACACCGTCACCCAAGCTAAAAAACCAAACAAAACAACCCCAAGCCCCCCAAACAGCAGAGTTACAATGAAAAAGAGGTAAACAAACCTGAATAAAATTAAACCAAGTAAAACTAAACAAAACCAAAATAAACTGACAAAAATGGGATAAATGGCAATAAACCAAACCCAGAGTAAAACTAAACCGAGTAAAAACTAAAGAGAACCAAAATAATCTGACATAAAATGGGTCAGACGGCAATAAACCAAACCAAACCCTGAATAAAACTGAACTGAGTAAAATAAACCGAGTAAAAATCTAATGAGAACCAAAATAAACTGAAAAAAATGGGACAAACAGCAATAAACCAAACCAAACCCTGAATTAAAACTAAACCAAGTAAAAACTAAAGAGAACCAAAATAACCTGATATAAAATGGGGCAAACTGCAATAAACCAAACCACACCCAACCCTGAATTAAACTAAACCATGTAAAACTAAACAAAACCAAAATAAACCGACATGAAATGGGAGAAATGGCAATAACCTAAACCCTGAATTAAACTTAAGTAAAACTAAACAGAACCAAAATAAACACATGAAATGGGACGAATGGCAATAAACTAAACCCTGAACAAAACTAAACTGAGTAAAGCTGAACAGAACCAAACTAACCTGACATAAAATGGGACAAACAGCAATAAACCTAACCTTGCATAAAACTAAACCAAGTAAAATTGAACAAAACAAAAATAAACTGACATAAAATGGGACACACATCAGTAAATAGAACCAAACCCTAAATCTAAATTGGGTTGGATTAAATAAAATTAATCCAAACAAAATAAAGCAAAAATAAACTGACATAAAATGGGAGAAATGTCAATAAGTGAAACCAAACCGTAAATAAAACTAAAGTGGGTTAAATTAAACTAAACCAAACCAAACAAAAATAAAATTGAATCAGAGAAAAAAAGGAAATCTTAAACTAAACCCCTCAGCACCCCCCCCCCCCTTCCTAAATATCACCTAAACATACAAAAAAGTCCCCCCCAAAGCCCCCCCCCCCCCCCCACAAAAAAACAACCAAAAACAAAACAACCCCCCAAAAAACCCCCCCCCCCACCCCAAACAAAACAACCCACAACCAAACAACCCACAACCAAATAACCCAACACTAAACTCCCCCCCCAAAAAAACAACAACCCCAAACCCCCCCAAAACAACAACCCCCCCAAAAAAACCCCAGCAAATTTTCATTGCAAGAGGTCAAAGGAAAGCAATCTTGGTGACAGTGATTCTGGTGTCCTGGAAAGAATACCATCTTTAAAGGCACTGACAATGGTCGGTAGAAATGAACTTTCGAAGATGGCAAAGATAACTTCGACTTTGAATCTGGTTGGATGGTCTGTAGTTGTGGTTATGGAGATAGCTTGGGAGTGTGATGTGGGCCCTGAAAGCTGGTCCACATGTTGAAGTGTTTGGGTACTGTGGTGAGAATAAAGGTGCTTTAGGACTAGTTCGTAGCTACCTTGTTTTTGGATGAAGACTAAGTACTCTGTTGTCACCCACTCATTCTTTAAGCGTTTTGCAAACTGTCGTGGCTATTCTTTTCAGTCTCTTTGTAAAAGGCCTAACATTAGGGTTAGTTGTCATGCTGATCACATGGCAGTTCTATGGTGCTGTTTCTCTGGTTCTGCTGCCATCACATGGGAACTTCCATGCCATCAAGTTCTCAAATGTAAGTACATAATTATAGAATATCATATATTATATTGAATATGTGTGTGTGTGTGTGTGTGTGTGTGTGTGTGTGTGTGTGTGTGTGTGTGTGTGTGTGTGTTTGCACAAGAATGCATTGCGCATTTAAATGATTAGATAAATTAAAAATGTAAAATGCAAAGCACATTTTAGAAAGGGATGCTATGTCAGTAAATGTTAAGTTACCAAAGCACTTGGCTATGAAAAATGTTTAAAATCGAGGTTACTTGAATTTCTTTAATGTTACTTGAATTTTTATATGAAGTGTCTTTTAGCTTTCACTGACTTGCAACAGCCATAATATGAAGTTAAAAGTATGTAAAAAGTACCGCTGAGATTATTATTTTTATTATTATTTTTAAAAAAAAAGTGTCCAGAATGAGTTCATCACTTAATGGTCCATAACCTGCCACCAGCTTGGCAGCAGCCATAGCAAGAGTAAGGAGTATGTTAAAAGAAGTACCACCTTGATTAGAATTCTTCTAAACAGAATGAGTTAAATGTTCATCACTGTTTTCAAAGTTTCATAACGGAAAGCATATTAGTTTGCTCAATTTTATGTCGGTAACAAAGATTTGTAAATCCTATTTGAGAGTTAAAATCACATTGTTGTAACATTTAGGTGATTTATTTTCATTCCTTGGCTAGAGCTCCAAGGTTTACTGATGGTAAGATTTTATGTATTGCACAGCATTAATGTAGGCACACTGACTAAGGGGATGATGTCTTAATATGACAGTGTGCGTGTTCCATTTAAACATTGTCATCTGTTATTACTGGCACGCAGTGGCATACTCTTCCAAATGGCAGAACAAGTGTTTGTGTGGAAAGATGTGTGCTTTCGCACACAGGAACACAGTTTATACTCTTGTCCAGAGGACTGTCAAGGAGAGTGGATTCAGTGCTCACCACTGACCATGGGAAAGGGTCTCTGGGTGGTGGCTTGATGCTGGGTCATCAGATCACTAGTGCAGTGTTTTAGCACTAGGCTATCCTACCCCCCCCCTCCCCCCTGTTTAAGTGATGAAACTCCATCTCCTTGTGTCAGCAGTTATTGCTTACCACTTCTATGAGCTGTGCAGTGACAAGCTTGCTCTCCCACTGCATGTCCTGAGTTTCAAGATTTTTGTCTGTTATCAAGTGCCTTAATAATCCAGAGAAGTATGACGAAAGCTGGATCATGGGAGGACACCAGCCTGTTGTAAAAGGAAGCTGACTTGGTTTAATCAGTTCAGAAGTCGGCCCTCTACCCAAGACCACCAAACAGGGAACACTTGAGGGAGGAAGACGCAGACTCCCCCCTGGATAGGACGCCAGTCTATCGCAGGGTTAACCCCCAACACAAGGTTGGTACCCTTTTTCACCTGGGTGGGGTGAGAAAATAACCGTAAAGTGCCTTTTCCAAGGGCACAACGCCATAGCCGAAGCTGGGATCGAACCCGCAACCTTTAGATTGAGTCCAACGCCCTAACCACTCGACTACAGTGGCGGCTACCCAATAATTAGACTTGTGTAAATTTTAAGATCAGAATAATAGTTATCTAAAGTACAGTACCAGGTGCGGATCTTTCACTTACATCGTTTGTTTTTGTCTCTCAAAATTGCTACCCAAAAAGACTGAACAAAACATTGGTAAAACTTTGAAATTACAATATGAAAACTAGTGTTGATATGGGATTTGTCTTTACATGTATCACCAGACTTGTCAAAAGAATAAAGCAATTGCCTTCTTGCTAAATGCTGAAGATGAATAATAATGATTTTTAGAGATCAGTTTTATGTTCTGTTTACTTCAGTTATAATATTAGCGCAAGATTAATGGTGCTATGGGGAATAGTCAAGGAAATCCATTTGTTATTGGGCGTTCCCCAGCTGAACATTCTGCAGATCTTCAGAGATATATGCTCACATATAATCTCACACATGCATTTCACTACCAGGGCTGAACTTGATTTTTTTTTTCTTGATGGGTGGGGTGGGGTGGTGGTGGTGGAGGGGATTGGTGGTCAAGAGTGTTACCAGGCTGAAGGTAGGTAACCTGAATGAATAGATTTTGGTGAAAGTAACTTTTGTGAATGAAGCAATTTTTGTTACTGGCAAACGAGCAGTGAAATTAACTCTTGGTAAGCACAGGATGTTCATTATGCAGTGATATCTGCTGGTATAGTTTTCTAGATGTTTTATTTGTTCCTCGGCTAGAACTTGAGGTTCACTAATGATGAGATTTTTGCACATTCGATTTTTGCCCACCATTAAAATAGCCGCATTCCGACAAAGGGGATAATGTCTAATCACAACACAGGGCCCATGCATTTTTAGATATACTTTTTGTTATCCTTACCAGTACAAATGGCGTACTCTTCCAAATAACAGTACAGGTTTGAAAATGTGCAGAAGGTATTATGCGTATGTTTGTACTCTGGGCCTTGGGTTTATAGACTCATCCAAAGAACTTTCAGGGGAGTGGAGTTGCTGCCGATGCAAACGATAAAAACCCCCTTAAATGGGTGACTTCGTAGTGGCTCAAATCAAATCCACCAGATCATGAGCTCAAGGTTTTAACCACTAGGCTATCCCACCCCCTTGATAACATTAGAATAATGGAAGCACTGTTAAGTTATAGTAATGTAATTTCCTTTACACGTTGACAGTATCAATGTAATTAATCCATGGACTGATAGCATACTTACACCTTATCATTTTGTCACCAGGCCCTTGGGACCAACATGACGGTACAGGGCAGCATCAGGACAACTCTGGTGCACAGCAGCTACATGAGCACAGTACACAGCAGCAACAGGACAGTGTGCAGCATCAACAGCACAACGGTGTACAGCCGCAAAAGTAGTGTACATAGCAATAGAATAACAGCACAGAGCTGTAACAGGAAGATGACAGTACAGCAGCAACAGGACAATGACTGTGCACAGCAGCAACAGAATGACAGTGCACAACCGCAACAGCACAGTGGAAAAAAGGACATTATCAAAAAACAGCAATAGAACATTTTAATTAAAGAAAGCAGCAACAGAATATTTTGAAGAAATAAGCAAGAAATTCAACAGAACATTTAAAAAAAAGAAGAAATCAGCAAGAAATTCAGCAGGAGACTATTTTGAAGAAATCAGCAAGAAATTCAACAGAACAGTTTTTAAAAAATCGGCAAGAAATTCAGCAGGAGAACATTTTTTTTTTTAAATCAAGAAATTCAGCAGGAGAAAAAAAAAAGAAATCGGCAAGAAATTCAGCAGGATAACATGTTTTTTAAAGAAATCGACAAGAAATTCAGCAGGAGAACTTTAAAAAGAAAAGAAAAAGAAATCGGCAAGAAATTCAGCAGGAGTAAAAATCTTTTAAAAAAAAAAAGAAATTCAGAAATTTAGCAGGAGAATATTTTGAAGAAATCGGCAAGAAATTCAGCAGGAGAACATTTAAAAGAAAAAGAAATCAAGAAATTCAACAGAACTTTTATGTTTTTATTTTATTTTAATTTTTTTTTTTATAAAGAAATGAGCAAGAAATTCAGCAGGAAAACGTTTAAAAAACAAAAAACAAAAGAAATCAAGAAATTCAACAGAACTTAAAAAAAAAAAGAAATCAGCAAGAAATTCAGCAGGAGAACATTTAAAAGAAAAAGAAATCAAGAAATTCAACAGAACTTTTTATTATGTTTTTATTTTATTATTATTTTTTATATAAAGAAATGAGCAAGAAATTCAGCAGAAAAACGTTTTAAAAAAAAAAAATCAAGAAATTCAACAGAACTTAAAAAAAGAAATCAGCAAGACATTCAGCAAGAGATTAAAAAAAAAAAAAAAAAAAATCAAGAATTCAACAGAATTTTTGTTTTTTAAAACTTTAAAAAAAAGAAACCAGCAAGAAATTCAACAGGAGAACTTATTTTTTTAAAAAAGTCAGCAGAGAACATTTTGAAGAAATCAGCAAGAACTTTTGAAGAAAGCAGCAAGAAATTGGGAAGAAATCAGCCCCCCATAAAACTACCGTTTAATTGTAAAGATGCCTGTGATGTGTATGTAAAAAACAGTGGAGTGAACTTTTTTTCTTAGGGACTGATGGATTTTTTTTCTTTCAAGTGTTATTTTCAGTTGTATTCAAAATTGAATTAGTACACACAAGATGAAAAGAACAAAGGGCTGAAGTGTACTTTTTTTCCTATGGACTGACAGATTTTTTCAAGTGTTATTTTCAGTTGTGTTCAAATTGAATTAATACACAAGATAAAAAGAACAAAGGGCTGAAGTGTACTTTTCTTTCTTAATTGACTGACAGATTTTTTCAAGTGTTTTTTTTTTAGTTGTATTCAAATTGAATTTGTATATATGAAATTTTGATGTTTTTGGGACATGTTCTCTCTTTAACATGAGAAGAAATTTGGGGGGTGGGGGGCTGGGTTGAAAATAGGGAAAGGAGGTGCCCGACTTTGCCAGGCTTTGCACTCTGCCTTTTTCATGCAACAATTCGGTGTGGGTTTTTTTTGCATTAGATTAATTGTTCAGTTAAAAAATCATGCAACAAGTAACTTTGTTTTTTGAATTTAATTGTTCAGATCTATAGAGTACTATTTTTCTGGTTTTTATCCTAGGATAGTTGTGTTAGTGATGACGGGTTGCCTAATATCATCAATTTTTTCTCTCTGATGGTTTCATTGTATTTAAAATAGTTTACAACAAATAGTCGGTAAAAAGTGAAGGCAGAAGTGTGTGTGTTTTGTGGGGGTGTGCGTACTGATATTCAAAATCAGTTGCAATTTCCAGTATTTCTTATTGCATTGAAGAATAGACATATTTACAATTCGCAATTTGTTACAAACGCTGGGTTTGACATGTAATGAATGTGAAGTAATCGCTTTATGAGAGACTATAGCTTGCAATGCAAAGGAATGATTACTCTGAAAAACCAACCTTTTTATAGCATGCAAAGCTAGAAAGGGGTTACACTAAAAAAAAAACCCCAACAACCCCCCCCTCTTTTTTTTTTTAAATAGCATTCAATGCATGGGAGAGATTACACTATTTGCTTTTTTTTTTTTTTTTTTAATGTTGAGGCTGTTGGTAGATCTGTGATGGTTTTCAATGGTATACTTTAGGATATTCTGCTTTTACAGAAACTAGACTAGACAGATGCACTTTATACTTCCAAGAAGTCGATATAAATTGAAGCAAGAGGGATTTATATTTATAGTTATCAGAGAGAGGGTGTGAAAAGGGTGTGTGTGTGTGTGTGTGTGTGTGTGTGTGTGTGTGTGTGTGTGTGTGTGTGTGTGTTGTAGATCTTAGTTGTGGGTGGGTGCAAGTATTCATATGTAAATATTTAGTAGGAAGCGGTGTTTAGAAAGGAAAGCAGGGGGAGGGGACTGACAGGTATTATGTATGGTGGCTGTTTGGGAAGATGTTTAGGAGGGAGTAGTATTGGGGGTGGGAGTTTACAGGTATTGTGAAGGTAGATGTTTAAGAGGAAGGGGTGTTAGGGAGGAGGATGTAGCATGGGGATGTTAAAGTATAGTAGCTTAGGCACTTAGGAAAGGGATGTTTGGGAAAGGGGGATAGTATTGGGGAGGGGAGGGGAGGGGGAGTTATTTGTAGAGTAAGTAAATGAGAGGGGTGTTTAGGACAAGGGGATAGTTATTGAGGGGAGGTGTTTACAGGTATTGTGGGTGTTCAAAAGGGGTATTCTAATGAAGGGGTAGAATGCAATTTCCAGTACAAAAGGGATCAAAAGCAACAGGGGTTGCTTGTTGGGAAGCTAAGGTTACTCCCATGGTTTTATTTGAGATAAATTTTGAACAAAAAATTGGGATGCAATCCATTTTTAAAAGGATCCAAAAAGGTTTTGGACTTGAAATGTTTTGTCAGCATGACCAGAAAGGAGACAATTCAAGCAGTACAAGAAATAATCTTTGGAGTGGTAATTTGTAACTGAGTACTCTACCAACGTATCTATATGCCATAGTGTCCACATGCTTTCATACATACATACACACATACATACCCAACTTGCATGATACTAAGTCTTAACCCTAACTCTTATACTAATCCAAGTTTTAACCTTGCATGAAAGCACAATAGCAAGTGGACACTAAGGTGTATGAACACAATGGTAGAGATGTGAACATCTCGAAAATCGAAAACTAAAGAAAGGGGAGGGGGGTGGAGTAGGGTGTTTTGGGAAAGGCAGGGCTGGGGTAGAGCAGATTTAGGGGGGAGGGGAGGGCGTTTGATGCAGGTCGTGATCTGTGGGAGTAGGGGAAAGTGGGATAAAAGGTAGGTGTAATTAGAGGGGAGTAGAAAAGTCTGATATTTTTTGTTGATGTAGGGGTAGGATATTTGTTTTAGGGAAAAAGCAGCAGGGGATAGATTATGAAAATAGCAGCGAAGAGTGGAGTGGTTAAAGGGTATGAAGTGGGGATAGGGAAGCAAGACAGATGTTTTCTTGTGATGAGATAATAAAAAGGGGGACATTTTATGAAAAGGGTGGAGTTTGGATCTGTTAGGGGATGGTTAAAGGAGTATATGGGGGTGGGGGCAGTCACATTTTTTTCAATTGAGGTGTGTGTAGTGAAGACAAAAAAAGACTGTTTACAAAGGTTGTGATGCATGTATTAGTCAGTGAGAAAGAGGAAAAATAGGAAAGGCAAAATGGATTCGGGTGTGAAAGGAGGGAGGCAAAAGCGAGATATACATGAGTGAAAGTTTATACTTCTAGATGCAGGTAGGTTGTGTGGGGCTAAACCTGAAAAGAAAATGGATGTTGATGAGAAGGGTGCAGAGGTGCATGGTTAGGTCAGTGGCTATGAAGGAGAGAACTTGACAATGATGAAGTAGTAGTAAGTAAAAATAGGCAGAGCGGCTAATTTTTCCTGAAAAGCCAAAAGGTACGGATGTTTCGTGTAGGTGAGCATGGTAGTGGCCATTTGTGCCAGGGCAGGTCTATGCACTGGTCTATCATTGGTATGCCTTCATAGATTTTACAGCAGTCAACAGTATGTTGTGAAACCTTCACAAAAGTATATCATTTTTTTCAGTGTTGCATTACTTGGATATTTTTTGAGTAAAAACTGTATGTGCCCATAAATGTGCATTTGTTGAAGGAAAGTAGCAACTACAGAGGTTTACTTTAAAGGATTGTTCACAAGCCCTAAAAATGTGGAAGAAGGGACAGCTGACATTTTTTCCCATCAGATAAAAACTGTACCTAAGTACTCAGGCCTGAAATCCTATTTGCTGTTAATGCTGGGATTTTGTAACTAGAACTCCCCCTCTCTCCAAATGATGTTATGCTGGAAAGTGAGTTTTGTGATATACTTTTTTTTCCTTTTAATATCTGTGATAGATTTGGTTCAGAGTATTGTGGTCCTGTAATTTTGTAGTTGGATAAAGAATTTTAGCTTTATCATTGAAGGATGGAGTAAATCTATCGTTTTATTAATAGTTTTTTTTTTCTTTAAATTTATATATATTTTTTATTGGATGTGCTTAGATTTATTAAGAAATGTTACTGGAATAATGTTCACAGGATGATAGATTTGTCATGGGAAAATGGATATCTTTTTTGAAAAACACATTTTCTCTTTTGATTTTTTTTATCATTTGGGTTTCTTTTCTTGTTGGATCAGATCAACATTTATACATGATACAGGCGCATTTGTTGTTGGCAGCATGGTTTTGTTTTGGAGGAAAAACTGAAGAATTTTTTTAATGACTAAGGAGGAAAAGTAGAGAGAAAGAAAATTGTCAGAGGTTTGTTTATGCTGAAGGGAAACGTGTGAAACTGCCCCCCCTTCCCCAAAAAAACCCAACCCCCAAAATCAAACCAAAAGATTGGTGCGCCATGAAGCCCCCCTCCCCCCCCCCCCCAACAAAAAGTAAACAGACCCACACAAAAAAAAAATTGGTGCCCGATGATTGGATTGAAGCACCCAAAACAGTGTGCCATAAGCACCCCCCTGAAGGTTCTCCATAAAGCACCCTCTTTGCCCCCCCCCCCCCCCCCCCCCCAAACAAAAAAAAAAAAAAAAAAGGTTCTCATGATCTACATGCAACTGAGGCCTTTTCAAATGAAGGGACTCCAATGTTGTTGTAGGGCTTTTTTGTTGGTAGGCTTTGTTATGAAGAAATATTATTTTTTATCAGAATAAAAATCTATAAATATTGTACTGAAATGTACTTTTTATTAGAAAAATACTTCATTTGTTATGGAGTTGAAGTGTTTTATGATATGGTTTGTTTCACTTAAAAATTTTTTTTTTTTTTTTTAAAGCTTTGTCCCTTGTCAGATTTGCATTTAGATAAAAACCTAAAATTGTCCTCCCCCCCCCCCCCCCCCCAAGCAAAATGGAAAATTCCAAGAAAGATGGTTTTTTTTTCTCCTTTTTAAAAATATTTTATTTATTATTAATTTTTTTAAAGAATGTAGGGCTCTATTTTCCTCTAAAATGTTTGTGGAGTGTCAGATCACATTTGTTTTGAAATTGCCCTTAAATCATGTTTGCTAGTGGTATGTTTATGGCAAAGTAAAGGTGCTAGTGTTCTGGTTGTTTACTCTCATATATATATATATATATATATATATATATATATATATATATATATATATATAAGTGTATATAATGTTTTGCTGGGACAGTGGTACATTTAGGTTTTGTTGGTTTTTTTTTTATCATTCAAATGTGTTTAGAACTAGTTATCAACTTTTCTGTGATCATGTTTACAGTTGACGGGATGACAAAATTTGCTAGGGAAAGATGAACAGGGAATATTGTAAATATTTTAATTTCCATTTACTTTTGAAAAACAAATGTGTTGTGAATATTTAGCTTTGAAATTATGTTTGCTGTTGGGGGAGTGAGAGCTCTTAGGGAAAGATTGAACCAGTGTATTTTCAAAGATATGGAGTATTGTCTTTTTTTTCTAACTTTATCATCGATAGAATTATTCAGCTTTTTGTGAGCTGAAATCGTGTTTGTTCTTGACAGCATAATAATTGTATTTAATGTGGTTCTAAGAAATTGATTTTCCATTACATTTAATTTTTTTGTTGGGGAGCTTTTTCTTGCGTAGCATTGTAGGACCATATTTTATGCTATTTTTAAGATACTACCAAAGAATAAAAAAGACATGGATTACAAAAGGTTTCTTGATTACCAGGAAGAGTGAAAAAGAACAAGGCAGACTGATTGTAATGAATATGAGAGATTGAATAATCTGTGAAGGAAATATGCTGAAGACTTACAAGAATGGCTGTCATTAGCAGGGTAAACTGTTGAAGATCAGAACAGAAAAGATAACCCCATGTATAGAAATACTATCAGAGAAATGACAAAGGAGAATAGTTCAGCAAAAAGAAGATACAACCTAGCCCTTTGATAGACTCCTTCTATCTGCATCTCTCCCAGCAGTCTGTGATGTCCATTGTCAGCACAAATAATGGGCTAGATTACAGCCTTTTGAAAAATATTTGTTTTGTTAAATCTGGAAAAAAGTGAGAAGAAAAAGTTGGAAGCCCAACTATGTAAACCCCCCCCCCCCCCGCCCCCCCCCCCCAAAGAGACAAAGTGGATCAGGGTAAAAGGAGGATGGAGGCCCCACAGATTAAAAATACTGGTTGTATTGGCAAGACTAAATTTAAAGATTTTATATGAACCAGTGCATAATTTATTGCCTGCTTTTTGCATTTGTGCAACCTTTGTACTCTGTCTGTTAAAGCCATTTGGGATTTTTTTCTGCAAGCATGGAGCTCCATTTCAAATGTGTATATTCTAAAATAAGTGTAGCAAAAAATGTGAAAAAATGTATTCTAGCAGATAACTGTGGTGATACAGCAGATAACTGTGATGATACAGTGTGGTATAGGTTGTGTGTGGGTTTTTTTTGTTCAGCCTTATTGTTTTAACCCAGTACTCGTAAAACCTGTCATGTGATATCTGGAAATGGTTTTGCATGTATGTTGTTTTTATGGTTGGTCATAGACTGTTTGCTAGCAGTTTGTCAAAACATTTGGTATATGAATTTTTGTGTGTGCTTTACTCACTTTGCTCAAGTAGAAAAAACCATAAATTTTAGTGAGGAGTGCCGGTGGGCAGCTATTTTTTTTTTTTAATTTACATTTATTTAAAGTGCTTTCCTTTTCCACTTGATTTTTAAAAATCTTATCAATGACATTTTGTATGAAAGATCTTTTTAAAATTTTTGTTTTTGTATTGAAATTTGTTTTTTATTAAATTTTTTTTTTTTTGGTATGAAAGATCTAGTACAGTTTTTTAGACTCAAAAACAAAGCTAATGCTCCTTTCAATATTGTTTTTTTGATGTACTCAGTTTGAAGCACAAATTGTAGATGATATATTTTGGGTATTCAGCATTGTCAAAGAATAGTGTTAACCACTATATCTATAGATCGGTATTGCAGCATATCCCGACATGATTGTTGCTAAAGTTTGTTGTGACTGTATGGTTTTTCTCAGGAAACATTTGCCTGTCTTAGGCTTATCTATTCCTCAGCTATGAGTGACATGCTTTTTGTGGTAGACTTTCTTCTTTTTTATGCATGTAGTATTTATTGTACAGTATAGCATAATAACCATCTACTTGAGACCCAAGAAAAGTTTATCATTTTATCCAAAACATAACATTGCCCCTTCTTGAACACCCCCTCCCCCCCGTCAACTCCCTCCAATGATGGTGGTGCTGGAAAGTGTTTTGATAATGTACTTTTTTTCCCTTTAATATCTGTGTAAGATTTGGTTCAGAGTATTGTCTTGTAATTAAGTTTATAGTCAAATAGTTTTATCATTGAAGGATGGAGTAAGTTATCTGTTCATTATATGGTTAATTTTTTTTCTTAATTTTTGTTGTTGTTGGATGTGGTTTGATTTAGTGTTACTGACACCATGCTGACAGAGTGATAAATTTGTCATGGGAAAATGGATATTTTTTTAAAAAACACTTTTTCTCTTTGATTGCTTTTGGATTATTTTGGGTTTGTTTTTGTTGGATCAGATCAACATTTATACATGATACAGGCGTACTTGTTGTTGGCAGCATGATTTTGTTTTAAAGGAAAAACTCAAGATTTTTTTTTTAAAGACCCAAAGAGATGGAGAAAAAGGAAAGAAAATTGTCGGAGGTTTGTTTTTTCTGATGATAGACATGTGAATCTGCCCCCCCCCCCCCAAAAAAAAAAAAAAAACCCCAACAAAATCCTAGAAAAACATAACCGAAAGAAAATTGTGGTACACCATGAAGCCCCCTCCCCCCAAAAAAAACCCCAAAACAAAAACCACCCCCAAAAAACCCCAACTAAAAAACAAAAACCAATAAACAAAACAAAAACGGACCCAAAACAAACAAAAACATATGATGCTCGATGATTGGATTGAAGCACCCAGACAGAGTGCCATAAACACCCCCCTGAAGGTTCTCCATAAAGCACCCTCTTCCCCCCTCTAAAAAAAAAGTTCTCCATGATCTACATGCAACTGAGGCCTTTGCGAAATAAAGAGACACAGTGAGTAGTTGTAGGGCTAAGATAATCTTTTGTAAAAATATAAATATACTGAAATGTACTTTCTATTAGAAAGATGATTCATTTGTTATGGAGATGGTATTTTCTGATGTTTAATTTTTTTTTAATTTTTGAAAAAGCTTTGTCCATCTCTTGTCAGATTTGCATTTAGATATAAACCTAAAATTGTCCCCCCCCCCCTCCCCCAAGCAAAATGGAAAACTTCAAGAAAGATACAGAGTTTTTTTAAATTTTATATTTAAATGTAGGGCTCTGTTATCCTCTTTGGAGGGTCAGATCACATTTGTTTTGAAATTGTGGTTTGCTGATTGTATGTTTTTGGAAAAGTAAAGGTGCTAGTGTTCTGGTTGTTTACTCTTTTAAGGTTTCAAATTTGTATGTATGTGTGTGTGTGTGTGTGTGTGTGTGTGTGTGTGTGTGTGTGTGTGTGTGTGTATGTATGTATGTATGTATGTATGTATGTATGTGTGTGTGTGTATATATATATATATATATATATATATATAATATATATAATATATATATATATAATGGTGTGTGTGTGTGTGTGTGTGTGTGTGTGTGTGTGTGTGTGTGTGTGTGTGTGTGCAATTTGCTGGGGCAGTGGTACATTGTTTTTTTTAATCATTCAGATGTGTCGAGTATCTCTTTCCTGTGATCATGTTTACAGTTGATGAGATGACAAAATTTGCTGTGTAAAAAACAGGGAATGTTTTATATATTTTAATTTCCTTTTACTTTAAAAAAAAAAAAAAGTGTTGTGAATATTTAGCTTTGAAATTATGTTTGCTGTTGGGAATAAGAGCTCTTAGGGAAAGATTGAACCAGTGTATTTTCAAAGATGAGTGTTGACTTGTTTTTTGTTCTAACTTTATCATCAATAGAATTATTCATCTTTTTGTGTGCTGAAATTGTGTTTGTTCTTGACAGCATAATGATTGTATTTAATGTGGTTTTAAGAAATCAATTTTCTATTACTTTTAACATTTTTGTTGGGGGAGCTTTTTCCGGAGTAGCATTGTAGGACCATATTTTATGCTATTTTTAAGATACTACCAAAGAATAAAAAAGTCAATGGATTACAAAAGGTCTCTTAATTACCTGGAAGAGTGAAAAAGAATAAGGCAGACTGATTGTGAGAGATTGAATAATATTGTGAAGGAAATGCGCTGAAGCCTAAGAGGAATGGCTGTCATCAGCAGGGTAAACTGTTGAAGATCAGAACAGAAAAGATAACCCCATGTATGGAAATATTATCAGAGAAAATGACAAAGGAGAATAATTCAGCAAAAAGAAGATACAGCCCAGCCCTTTGATAGACCATCTGCATCTCTCCCAGCAGTCTGTGATGTCCATTGTCAGCACAAATAATGGACTAGATTACAGCCTTTTGAAAAATATTTGTTTTGTTAAATCTGGAAAAAAGAGTGAGAAGAAAATGTATGAAACTGCCCCCCCCCCCCCCCTTCCAAGAAGAAAAAAACAACTAAACCAACAAATTGGTGGGTCAGGGTAAAAGGAGGATGGAGGCCCCACAGATTAAAACTTCTGGTTGTATTGGAAAGACTAAATTCAAAGATTTTATATGAACCGGTGCATAATTTATTTTCTGCATTTGTGCAACCTTCGAACTGTATCTGTTAAAGCCATTTGGGTTTTTTTCCCTGCAAGCATGGAGTTCCATTTGAAATGTGTATATACTAAAATAAGTGTTTGAAATAATGTATTCTATCAGATCACTGTGATGATACAGTGTGGTATAGGTTGTATTTTTTGCTTTTTTTCAGCCTTTCTAATTGTTTTGACCCAGTACTCTCGTAAAACCTGTGTCGTGTAATATATGGAAATGGTTTTGCATGTATGTTTTTATGGTTGGTCGTAGACTGTTTGCTGGCAGTTGTCAAAACATTTGGTATATGAATTTTTGTGTGTGCTTTACTCACTTTGTTCAAGTAGGAAAAAACCATACATTTTAGTGAGGAGTGCCGGTGGGCAGCTAGTTTTTAAACAAACGCGCTTGCCTTTTCCACTTGATTTTTTTTGTGTGGTCACATCAATGACATTTTGTATGAAAGATTTAGTACAGTTTTCTTAGACTTAAAACCAAAAGTGATGTTCCTTTCAATATTGTTTTTTTGATGACTCAATTTGAAGCACTGAGCACAAAGTGAAACAGTTATTTGCTAATGCCCCTTTTTCTTCATTGTAGATGATAGATTTAGGGTATTCAGTATTGTCAAAGAATAGTTTTGCCCACTATACCTATAGATCATTATTCCAACATATCCTGAAATTATTGCTGCTAAAGTTTGTTGTGACTGTATGGTTTTTCTCAGGAAGCATTTGCTTGTCTTAGGCTTATTTATCTTTTCCCCACTATGAGTGACATGCTTTTTGTGGTTTCTTTTCCACCATGGGGTTGCTTGACTTCCTTCTTTTTATGCATAAAGTATTTATTATACAGTAAGCATAATAACCATCTACTTGAGAACCAACAACAGTTTTATCATTTTCTCCCAATCATAACATTACCCCTTCTCGAATGAAGCTAGAAATGATTTATATCTACATGGTCAGGATTTAATTTTTTTAATATTATTATCATTATTATTATTATTATTATTATTATTATTATTATTATTATTATTATTATTAGGAATTGGATGTTTCTGTATTCACTTAAAGATGTCTTTGCTTCTGGGCAGTTGTGTGATTGGTTTAGTTTCATGTAACCATTCCAAACAGTGATATCAATTTTAAAAGTCAAATGAAGTATAGTATCTGTGTGTAGCTTGTTGCCTGTATCAATTCTTGATCATAGCAACCTCAACGACATGTCTTAAATCCTGTTTTGAATTTATCCTTTTTGCGTGAAATTTATGGATGGTTGGTTTTTGTTTTGTTTTATCTGGTAAATTCCTTTAAAGTTGTGCAGTTAATTCCTTTAACTTGGTTTGCTGCCCCTCCCCATATTTCCTATTATTCCAGGGTCAAAGTCAGTTTGATGTGCATCATTTTAAAATACAATATTGAAATTGAAGCTACTTTCCTATTGATTTTGCACCCTCAAAAGGGTGAATTGGAAACTTCATATGCCAGTAGCATGTTAAGTACTTTTGCTTTTAGGTTGAAGGTAGTATCAGTGATTTTGTTTTCCTGTTAGTGCAATTTATTTAAAATTAAACAAACCCCACTTTTGCCCTGAACCCAGTTCGTCTTGTTCCATTATCCCAACAAAGGTGGGGACAACTTTAACAACCCAGTCGAATGGCCTGTATAATATGTGACGAAATCCAAGCTTGTGAATGTGTGGAGAAAACCTCAAGTTCCTTTAGAGGATCAACAAGAATGTTTTATGTGACCAGTATTGCTTCCCTTTCTGTATTACACAAGATCCCTGTACATTATTGAAAGATTTATATTTTTGGAAGTTTAAGAATCAGGTGGTGAGCACACACCACAGACACTTGACTACCTGACTCTTTCATGAGAAAAGACTAGTTTTGCACAACTCTTCTTTAAAACTTGAAAGCTGACTTTTTGTACTTATTTCAGGGTGTCTGTGCTTTCAGGCTGTAAAGTTAATATGGCTGGAATCGAGAAGCTTTTTGTCACATATGTGTTTTAAAAACCTATTGAAATGAATGTCATTGTCGTAAGATATTTTTGAAATGATTGTGTGTGAGAATTGAAACTGTAGAACAGAAGTCCGTTGGTGGGTCAGTCACTGTGTCACTGCTGGTCAGAGCATTGGGAAAAGCCTACCTCCCAACTTGGGTAGCTGGCTCGCAGCTAACATTAAACTAAATGAACAGGAATCTGTGGAAGGATTTTTAAACATTGTCAAAACTTGATGAAATATAATGGAAGTTAGTGCAGAAAATCATGATCAAAAATAAAAACTCGACTGATGTCCTTGTTCCATTCATGAATGACTGTGTGTGAGATCACAGATGTATATACACTTTATTTCTGTTCAAACACACACACACACACACACACACACACACACACACACACACACACACACACACACACACACACACACACACACACACACACACACACACTCTCTCTCTCTCTCTCTCTCTCTCTCCTTTTTGTTTGTCTCCCTCCCTCCCCTTACATTCGAATGTTCCCAATAAATCAAACCCAAATATCTGTCAAAAATACACATGCACTCGTTAGTATTTTAAAGTATTCCTGATACAATGTAGAAGGTTCCATAAATATTTGCTGTGTGAAATTTGGGCTGCTTTTCCCCAGCGTTACCACAAGTGCAGCACTTACCCATTATGTCTCTTTTCTGTTTGCAACTGTATTTGTTTCCCTATCAGTTTTTTTTCTACAGTATCTTGCCATGGACAACCCTCTTGTTGCCGTGGGTTCTTTCACTTGCGATAATATAATGTGTAAAACACGGGACCTCAAGTTTATCGTCTTATCCGAAAGACTAACACCCAGACCATCTACTCATAGTCTTGCAGATGGAAAAGTTTTGGGTCCAAACGGCATTGGAACCACCACACACTCCGATCCTGACTTTTCGCTTTCTAGTCAGGCGCGTTACCTCCAGACCACCGAAGCCTCCTCAGATGAAGAGGAACCGAATTAGTTTGGAGGTGTGCAAGACGCACGCATGCATGCTTCCCCTCACTTTGGCATCGCACTTTTTGTGTGTGTGTGTGTGCGTGTGTGCGTGCGAGGCGATAACCTATGAGCTGTGCCGATGATCTACTACCATCAAAACAATGTGAATAAAGACAAATTTGAAAGAAAATGTTCACAATATCATTTTCTTTTTATCACCAATGTATCGTAGTGTGCTTCACACAAATGAGCGACGCTTTTGAATTCCCTCCCCTGGTAGAGAACACCGTTGCCTTCTTTCGGGTTACTAAAATTCATAAAGGCTCGCTCCATCATGGGAGTTAATTCACACGCATGCGCAAAGCTTCCAAATCGTCTCCCATGGCGAAGAACACCGTTGCTTCTGTGGCGCTACTAAAATTCATAAAGGGTCCATCCTTCAGGGGAGTTAATTAGAGAACGCACTTCACCCGCTCGCCTTGCTTAAAAGACAACATAAAATTGTAAGAAATACTGTTCAGAGGCAGAATTTTTCACGACTGTTTTCTGGAGATCGTGGAATGTAATTATAATTTCTCATTTATTATTCTGACCGATAAACAGTTGGAATGAACCGCTTCAGTTTGCTATGGAATATCACTTCCCAGTCCGTTTGTTGGTATCAGTTCTTTTGTTTTTTTCTCTGTCTCCACCCCCCCCCCCCCCCCCCTTCTTTACTTTGGCAAGTTGTTTTTAAATTTGGGAAATACACAGCAGGTTAGCCTTGGAATTTCTGTAAAATCCCATTTCCTGTGTGTATATGTACGAAAATGAATAGGAACTCTTTAATATCTTAAAAGGACGATAAATTCATGTAAGTTACAAGCACTGCTAAAAACTATCACCAAGTAAACATCTATCACATTAAAATAACACAAAACTATGACAGACGACGCCATAAAGAGAGCTTGTAGCCATCCTGCTGCTGCCCACACACACGTGAGAAAAGGTCTTTTTGAGCCCCCCCCCCCCCTCCCTCTCTCTGAAGCAACAGGCCTACTTTCTTCAAAGCTGAAACAACAAAACAAAAACCCAAACAACAACCACCCGAATTCCTTTTTAAAATGTCCTCCAACAGCTGCAGAGAAAACCTTGACCACTTATCTTTTCAGACACCTTGTTTCAAGCTGGAAGATTTTGGATGAAGGCAACAATGTTGTTTTATGTGAATGAAGCCACTTGGCTCGGCACTGAACCCCAAATACACATGTGGGTGCCTCAGTGATGGCTCGAACCCCGGGCCGTCAGATTGCGAGCTCAACATTCTAACCACTCCCTCCACAATAAATCATGTGTTTATTTTCTGGTGTTTTTATTTTATTTATTCATTAAAAAAAATTTCTTTTCTCGAGTTCATTGCAAATGATAACAACATTGCCACTGAACTGTGAGAAACCCGAAAAGGGAGAAAAATCCATACACTCTGCTTGCCTGTGGCATTTTGGAACACTTTCGTCCGTTCTTGTTTTAATTTTTTTCCCCATCATTGCTCAATTAAAAAAAAAAAAAGGCATTTGTTTATCGGAATTTCTATCGATCAAAGTTTGTTTTTGTGTTTGGAGTCGTGGCTATGCCCGTGTTGGGGTGAAATTTGACCAAGGACTGAAGAATGGTATGGTCAGTGCGTGAGTGATTGTTGGTATAGAGCTGCAAGCGTGCGTGTGTGCACCCACACACCAAAGGTCGTGTTCATCCACAATGGTCATCAGGAAACATAACTAACCTTTCAGAGGAAAAACACAGCAGCACCATTCATTGGAGAGAGAGAGAGAGAGAGAGAGAGAGAGAGAGAGAGAGAGAGGGAGGGGGGGGGGGGAGGGGAGGGGGGGGGGGGGGGGGGGGGGGGGGGGGGGGGGGGGGGAGGGGGAGAAGGAGAGGAGGGTAGAAGAGAAAGAGAGGGTGGAGGAGTGGGTGAGAGTTCTTTTCCTGGAGATAACGTCCCTTCTGACTTTGCATCGTCGTCATCATCATCATCATCATCATCGTCGTCGTTGTCGTCGTCGTCGTCGTCATCATCATCATCATCATCATCATCATCATCATCATCATCATCATCATCATCATCATCATCATCACACCACCACCACCACCACCACCACCACCACCATCATCATCATCATCATCATCATCATCATCATCATCATCACCACCACCACCACCACCACCACCACCACCACCACCACCACCACCATCATCATCATCATCATCATCATCATCATCATCATCATCATCAATCAAATCTTTTGACTCCACCTCACCACAAGTCTTTGGGATCAAACTTTCAGATGATGGACGCTATAGGCGAGTGGTTAAGACGCTTCGGTTTGAATTCCATGGGTCAATGAAGTCGTGGGTTCGAATCTTGGTGGCGTCTGGTGAATTAAGGGTGGGGATTTTTACGATCTCCTAGGTCAGCTTCAGGTGCAGACCTTCCAGTGCCTTAGTTCCTTCTGTGTAAGCACACATGCAGATCAAATCTGCACATTAAAGATTCCGTATTTAATGTCAGTGTTCGGTGGGTTATGGAAACATGAACATACCAAGCATGCATCCCAGAAATCGGAATGTAGCTACCTTCATGGTGGGCAAAAACGGTCGCATACGCAAAATCTCACCATTGGTTTATCGTCTCATTCGAAAGACCAGCACCCAGACCACCACTCTTAGTATAGTGGATGGGGGGAAAAGTTTCGGGGATCAAACCCGTACCATGCTCGAACCCTGACTTTTCACTTACTAGGCAGGTGTGTTACCTCCAGACCACAGCTGCTCCACTTGTGGTTGTTTGGAGGAGTGAGGACACAGGGTATGCAGGAAAAACAGACAACATTTACCCAGTGTCACAGCTTTGTACACCCCGAGTTCTCTCCCTCTCTTCAGCCTCTCCTGTCATGGAGCCGGCTGTCGAATATCTTGAACCGAAAATCGATGTGGAGACACTTTGGAGACCTCTGTTTTACCCCCCAAGTGTAAATGTTTATGTTTATTGGGATTTTGTTTTGTTTTGTTTTGCTTCAAGTTTTGAATCTGTGTTCTCTTTTGATTGTATATGATTTATTACTTTTCTTTACCACGCTTTTGATATTTTCGTCTCTATGAAATGTCTTGTGTGCACAGGAGTTCTCTCTCTTAGAGGTTTTTTTTTTTTTTTTTTTAAATAGATTTCTTTATCCAGCAGTTTTGCTTTTGCTTGCTTTTGTGCTTCTTTTTTGAGTGTCATTTTCATAGTTATTATATCCCTGAAGTTGGAATGTGGCTAGCTTCATAAAAGATGGTGGTGGTGGTGGTGGTGGTGGTGGTGGGGGTGGGGGGGGAATAGCCCAGTGGTAAGAACATTGCACTCGCAATTTGACGACAGAGTTCGATTCCCGGTCGAGGGGATTTTCCCCCTGGAGTTAACATCAATGCTGACTCCACTCTCCCCAAAAGTTTTTCGGATGAAACTATAAATCGAGGCCCCATGTGCGAACGCACGCAGAACATCTTGCGCACACGTTAAATCCTGTTCCGCTTTTCGTAAGGGTAGGCCATTGTGTGCTGGTGGGAACAGAGATAATAATTATTTCCAAAACTGCGTACACACGGGGACTGAATGAAAAAAGCACATGAGTGCTTATTTCATTATCCTCGATATAAAAGAATAAAATAAAATAAATAAAAGACAAAAATTGTCGAATACGCAAAATCTCACCATTGGTGAACTTGGAACTCTAGCAGAGGGAGGAGAAAAATAGTAATAATGTCTCAGTTTAAGGTAATCATATTCTGTTGGTTTTAGCGATTTTGTTGAGATCATTAGAAATAATGACAGCGGTGTTACAGAACTGTGAGGAGCTCCAACAGGGGGAGAGAAATCCATAATCTCTCTTTGCCTGCAGCATTTTCTGACCTTCCTTGCTGCTTCTCTCTCTCTCTCTCTCTCTCTCTCTCTCTCTCTCTCTCTCTCTCTCTCTCTCTCTCTCTCTCTCTCTCTCTCTCTCTCTCTCTCTCTCTCTCTCTCTCTCTCTCTGCTGTCTGTCTGTCTGTCTGTCTGTCTGTCTGTCTGTCTGTCTGTCTGTCTGTCTCTCTCTCTCTCTCTCATCTCTCTCTCATGTCTCTCTCTCTGTCTCTTCTGTCTCTCTCTGTCTCTCTTCTGTCTGTCTGTCTTGTCTGTCTGTCTGTCTGTCTGTCTTCTGTCTTCTGTCTTCTTCTGTCTCTGTCTCTCTCTCTTCTCTGTCTCTCTCTCTGTCTCTCTCTGTCTCTCTCTGTCTCTCTCTGTCTCTCTGTCTCTCTCTCTCGTCTCTGTCTCTCTCGTCTCTCTCTCTCTCTCTCTCTCTCTCTCTCTCTCTCTCTCTCCTCTCTCTTCTCTCTCTCGTGTCAATACTCATTTAAGAAAACGGGCATTGATGATTGATTGATTGGTTGACACCTTTGACCGATCTAAGCTTCTTTTGTGTTAATGAGTCGTAATCACAACTATGATTAAGATGAAACTTGACCAGGCGCCAAAGAATGAAGGAATCTGTGTGTGGCTAGTTCATGTGTTTGTTGGCTTTTTGTTTTCGTTGTCTTTCCTCGGCTACAGTTCCGAAGTTCAGCAAATGGTGAGAATCTGCGTATACAACCGTTTTTTTACCCTTGCCATGAAGGCAGCCGCATTCTGTTTTCGGGCAGGATGCATAAACACAACACCAGTGTGCACGTTTTAAAATTTTTTTTTTTTAGTTGTCATCCATTCCTACCAGCACGCAATGGTATAGCCTACTCTTTCCAAACGCGGAATGGATTTTAACAATGTGCGCAACATGCTCTGCGAGCGTTCGCACATGAGACATCGGTTTATAGTCTCACCCGAAGGACTTTCGGGGAGTAGAGCTGGTACTGATGTAAACTCCAGGGGACCAGGGACCCCCCCCCCCCCCCCCTGGAACAGGCGCTCAGTAGTTTTGGGTTTTTGTAATTGTCCTTCAGGGGATGGATCAAAGGTTTTTGATTCACTGATTACTTTCTGAAGTTCATATCTGACTTAAATCGCTGTCACATTTTTGGGATGAGATTTTATAATGAAATCCTGTGCGCGAAGACACGTCATTATAGCATATTGCACACACTATAATTTTATTTGATACCGATACCTCTTTTGTGGAATAAATTTTTCAGCCATGGACAATGATGTGGAGGACACCTACATCCTAAGTATGCAGTCTCTCTCTCTCTCTCTCTGTCTCTGCTGTCTCTCTCTCTCTCTCTCTCTCTCTCTCTCTCTCTCTCTCTCTCTCGTCTCTCTCTCTCTGCTCTCTTCTCTCTCTCTCTCTCTCTCTCTCTCTCTCTCTCATTCATTATATAACGATCTAAATGAAGACTAGGAGCATTCAAGAAGATGAAAGAATAAAGAGACAGGAAGAAAGGAGAGAGAGCGGAGGGATGGAAGTGGGGGTGCTCTGTGGAGTGGAGATACACAGACAGACAGAGCAGGTGAAAACAGACAACCTTTATGCAGTGCCGTAGGTTTTTTTTTATTTAAAAAGTTTTGTCTTTTTTACATCTCCAGAACTCTCTTTTCAGGCTTTCACATTCGATAGTTAGCTGTCAATATCTGGAACTGAAATCGGTTTGAAGACACTTTGAAGACGTTTATTGTTTTTCGCCCCGAGGTAACAGTTATTTTTTTTAACAATTGTTTTTGTTTGTTTTGCTTGAGGTTTTCTCCTCTATCTTAGTTGTGTGTGTGTGTGTGTGTGTGTGTGTGTGTGTGTGTGTGTGTGTGTGTGTGTGTGTGTGTGGTGTGTGTGTGTGTGTGTGTGTGTGTGTGTGTGTGTGTGTGGGGTGTGTGTGTGTGTGTGTGTGCTTGCGCGTGTGTGTGTGTGTGTGTGTTTTATTTATTTAGCTATTTATTTTACTCTTTTATATAGAGGATACTGGAACACAATTTTAACAATGTGCGCAACATGCTCTGTGTGTGCACTTGTGTGTGTGTGTGTGTGTGTGTGTTGTGTGTGTGTGTGTTGGTTTAGAAAAAAAGCCATGTATATGGTTTGTTGTTTTTTAAGGTGTTTTTTGTTGTTGCTGAAGGGCTTTTTTTCCCAGTTTTATTTCAACAGAAATAATGCCTCAGTTTTAAGATAAAGTGTTTGATTTTTGCATGGTTTTATTTTATGATTATTATTATTATTATTTTTTTTTTTAAAGATGATTATCTGGAAATCATTAAAGATGATAGCAACATGGCCACTGGATAGTGAGACGACTAACTAAGGAGAGAAATCCGTTAACTCTGCTTCCCTGGCGTTTTCATATTTGTGCTTTTTGTGTTGAACTCTCAAACCTTTTTTTGTTTCTTTACTTTAAGATAAAAGTGTTACTTTATGGAACATTCATTTGGTCTAAGCTTTATTTTTCTGTTGGAGTCGTGAGTCATGGTTACGCTTATGTGTGATGAAATTCGCCCAAGCCCCAGAGAATGGTTGGAATTGTCAGTGTGTGGTGCATGAGAGGTTGCTGTATAGAAGTGTGTGTGTGTGTGTCAATCAATCAATCAATCAATCAATCAATCAATCAATCATCAATCAATCAATCAATCAGTTTTATTCAGTTTTTGCAGGCCATAAGACCCATATGAACACAAAATATGAAAAGCAACCGTGAAGCAGTCGAGGTGATAAAATATAATGGGTACACAGTCTTTTTGTTGCAGACCTACATGTTTCTGATCTTTATGGCATTCAATTACATAAACTGGCCAAGTTCACAATCGTTTGTCAGAAGGATTTGAGCACAACATGTGTGTGTGTGTGTGTGTGGTGTGTGTGGTGTGTGTGTGTGTGTGTGTGTGTGTGTGTGTGTGTGTGTGTGTGTGTGTGTGTGTGTGTGTGTGTGTGTGTGTGTGTGTGTGTGTGTATCAAAGGTCCTATACAGACAGGATGGTTATCATCACGCGTAGTTTCCAAGATTAGATTAGAACAGTAGAAGTTATTATCATTAAAAAAAAGTTTTTATTATCTTTTATCAAAGATAATGGAATAAGCACTCGTGTGCTTCTTTTTTTTTTAAATATCTAGTCCGCGTGTGTATGCAGTTTTGTAAATCTTGTCATCTGTTCCCACCGGCACACAATGGCCTACTCTTACGAAAAGCGGAACAGGATTTAACGTGTGCGCAAGATGTTCTGCGTGCGTTCGCACACGGGGCCTCGGTTTATAGTCTCATCCAAAGGCCTTTTGGGAGAGTTGAACCAGCACTAATGTTAACTCCAGAAGGAAAATCCCCTCGACCGGGAATCGAACCCGGGTCGTTAAATTGCGAGCGCAATGTTCTGACCACTAGGCTATCCCTGTGGCACAGTGTCACAGCTTTTTACACCAGGAGATCCTGCCCTCTCTTCAGCCTCCACTGTCTTCAAGTTGACTGTCGATATCTGCTATTGAGAAATTCCAGTTTGAAACTCTTTGGAGATCTCTCTCCTCCCCCCCCCCCCCCCCTACAAGGTAACATGGTTACTGTGGTTTTCGTTTGTTTTACTCCCCCCACCCCCCATCTTTTTTTGTTTTTGTTTTTGTGTGCAATTTATCGATATCATAAACATGTTTTTTCCGTTAAATTAACGTTTATGGTTTTTTTAGTGTATAGTATAGGAAGTAGCGTCTTTTATGGGGACTTTTTTTTCCAGTTTTTGTGTTTGTTTTTGTTTTGATTGTGCTTTTTACGTTTTGTTTTTGTGTTTCTTTGAGTTTCATTTCAATAGTTATTTTATCTGTATTTCCGAAATAAGTTGTTTATTTAAGATTTTATGTTGTTAAGGGTTTCCTTGAGATAATTACAACTAATAACAGCATACCACCGACAGTGAGTAGTTTCAAAAGAGGTAGAAAATTCCAGACACTCTGTTTGCCTGTGGCGTTTTCTAACCATACTTGCATGCTTTTTATTTTCTTATTTTCTTTAAGTGCTTCAAAATATAATGAAGACTTTTTAGAAAAGAGAAATTTCAATGGATTTAAAGTTGGTAATATGTTCAGAGTCTAGTCTTGGTTACTCTTGTGTTTAGATGAAATGTGATTAAACGCTGAGGAAATGGTAGAGTATAAGCCCTATCATAGACTAGTGTGTGTGTGTGTGTATGTTTCTTGGCATAGAGTTGTGAGTGTGTGTGTGTTTGCGGGCACGCGCGCGTATGTGTGTGTGTGTGTGTGTGTGTGTGTGTGTGTGTGTGTGTGTGTGTGTGTGTGTGTGTGTGTGTGTGTGTGTGTGTGTGTGTGTGTGTGTGTGTGTGTGTGTAGGGTCATAATTATACAACCAGGATTATTATCATCATGTAGAACTTCCAAGATCGTAATTATAGCAGCAATAATCATAGCCGGGTATCAACGCGTGCGTGTGTGTGTGCACACACGTGTGCATGTTAGAGGTATGTAGAACGATGCATGCTTTACAATATTTTGAGTGAAAAAAGGAAAGTGATTGAGAAATGCCAACTGTGTTTGTTTTATTTTGTGTCAAAGGATGTGCAGGATAAATTGTTACCAGGAACACTGGCCGCCATGGATTGCAAGGTGTGGGAAAAATGGAATGACAGACTTCCTGCAGCGAACAGGAGTGTTCCTCTATAAAGGTAAAGGTAAAGGTGTCCCATAACCTAGGTGGTCGTTGGGAGCAAGGCATCAGAGACCTCAGCTTTTCTAGGGGCCAGCATATTGAGCGCGGCGCCCATCTCCTCTCCCTCGCTGCTTTACCTTCCCTGACCCTGAAGAGGGTAGGTACCCATTTACAGCTGGGTGAACTGGGGGATTTGTACTGAAACTAAGGCGCGCAAATGCTCACCCATATACCTGGTAACCACGCTCGATGCTGCTTAACCTTAGCTTGGGGAAAGCGGGCGCTCTAACCACTGAGCTATCCTGTCCCGTTCCTCTGTGGTAAGTATGTAAATGAAACAGCATCAAGTTGAACAAATTACGGTTCAATAAAAAGAACAAACAAACAAAAACAGTCACTCAACAATGTCATGGTATTATAGTGTTTATTTCTTTTCTTGCCGTTCAGTACATACACTTTCCGGAGCAGGGATGGGGGACCGGGACAGGGGTGTTGAAAACATGTATTTTATATAAATTCTTTTTTCTTTTCTTTTCTTTTTTTCAAAAAAGTGAAGGGGGTCTATTGCTTCTTTCTGTATACTTTCCATGGAAAGCAATCCATCGTTCAGTCATATCAAAGTCGAGAAGATTCCAATGAGAATTTTAACGGTACATGTACAGTTCATATGCACGTACATACTTGTATCTCATTTCTCCCTTCAAAACACACACACACACACACACACACACACACGCACGCACGCACGCACGCACGCACGCACACACACACACGCACGCACACACACACAAACATATAAACTATATCCCCTCCACACACACTTAATGAAAGTAATCACACAAGCTTTCAAACACTCATAAACACATCCTCAGACACACAGACATACAGAAAGACAGACGGACAGAAAAAAGACAGACAGAGACGGACAGACAGACAGACAGACAGACAGACAGACAGACATTCATAAAGACAGACCCTTTCTACTACATGGCATTCTCTTGTAGACAAAATAATCCAGTAACGAAAGATACAAAAATAAGCAATGAAATCTTCACTCGAAAATGGTTTACAAAAAGCAAACATAAGAAAATCCAAAGAGATGAATCATTGAGGAAAATATTTACATTGATCCCAACGCTTCTTGGACAGTCGTTTAAATACACATAGTCTTCTTCTGATCAGTACATCAGTACAGTAATCAGTACATGTCCAGATCTCTACAACACAGCCACACTGTTCAATGGTTCTTGATAAACAGACTCATAATTAAATTCTCCCTGTGGGATTCTGGGGGCTCTGTCAGTATAAATAGCATCACCACCTTCTGGAAATTTTGTGCTAGGAATTCCCTCTTTTCTATTCCTCTCTTTATTTCTGCCTTGTTTTTCTTTCTTTCTGTTACCTACCTTCTTGTCTATTTCTTCCTTCTTGATTCATTTTACTGCCCTTTTCCCCCCAGGAAGATTTAAAAGATAACAATTCTCTTCTACGCCGAAGTGGGGTGTGATTGGTCTGACTCGTCAGGCTCTCCCTAGCCTGATCTCTTGGTGACAAACTTTTTCAGTTCTCCATTTCTGCTTCCCTTTCATGCCTGTGACACGATCTTTATCTTCTTCTTTGAACGCTCAGACAGCAACTATTTTTTAGTTTGTCATATGAGCGAAAATGAATTGTGCTGCTGTTAAGCCCCTGACAAGGTCAGGCCTAGCGCATCACACTTCGGCGTGTTAACTTTTAAAGTCTTTCTAGGAAAAAAAGAGGAAAGAGAATGAACCAAGAAAGCAGAAACTAGACAAGAAGGATGCGACAGGAAGAAAAAAGAACAAGGCATAGAATTCCTAGCACAAAATTTGCAGTTTTTGTTCTGAGATTATATCATTATATGAGTCCCAGCGGAATTATCCGATTTAGGGACTGAGGCAACAAGTCACCACCACTTCGGCGTCTCGCCCCCCCCCCCCCCCCAAAAAAAAGCACAATTCTTTAAAGCAACTGTACAAGGCCCACACGAGCACAAGAGTGCTTCACGACCCTGAGCTCTTAGACTTTTCAGAAGGTGGGGATGCTATTCATACTGACAGGCCCCCAGCATCACATAACGGGGAAACAAAATCTTCAGAATCTGCGCATTTATCAGAGACTGTCAGTTAATCCAGACAGTTACAGTCACAATTTTCAACGGGTACCTCACTCAGTTTGGCCCCACCCCAATGATACCGTCTTTGTGAACAGTGAACACTGAGCAGTTTGTATTTGAAGGGTTGAGCAGAACAGACACATCACTGAGCACCAGTCAAGTAAGGGACTCAGCGGCAGTGCGGGGCCTCTTTTAGCTGGTGGCCTCAAGTTGGCGAAGGATCAACATTGACAGTTAGCTGCCTGGGGGGCTGCGGTGTGTGGCCATGCCACAACACGAGCTTGGTGTGAGTGTGTGTGTGTGTGTGTGTGTGTGGGGGGGGGGTAGTGGTGTGTGTGTGTGTGTGCGGGGGGGGGGTGGGGGGGGGGTGGGGGGGGGGTAGTGTGTGTGTGGTGTGTGTGTGTGTGTGTGGGGGGTGTGTGTGTGTGTGTGTGTGTGGTGTGTGTGTGTGTGTGTGTGTGTGTGTGTGTGGTGTGTGTGTTGTGTGTGTGGTAGTGTGTGTTGTGTGTGTGTGTGTGTGTGTGTGTGTGGTGTGTGTGTGTGTGTGTGGTGTGTGTGTGTAGTGTGTGTGTGTGTGTGTGGTGGTGTGGTGGGGGGGTAGTGTGTGTGTGTGTGTGTGGTGTGTGGTGGGGGTAGTGTGTGTGTGTGTGTGTGTGTGTGTGTGTGTGTGTGTGTTGTGTGTGTGTGTGTGTTGTGTTGTGTTGTGCCTTGTTTTGCTGTGTTGTGTTGTGTGTGTTGTGTTTTGTGTGTGGTGTGTGTGTTGTGTGTGTGTGTGTGTGTGTGTGTGTGTGTGTGTGTGTGTGTGTGTGTGTGTGTGTGTGTGTGTGTGTTTGTGTGTGTGTGTGTGTGTGTGGGGGGGGGGGGGTAGTGTGTGTGTGTTGTTTGTGTGTGTGTGTTGGTGGGGGGTAGTGTGTAGTGTGTGTGTATGTGTGTGTATGTGTGCGCGTGCGTATGTAGTGTGTGTGTGATGAGACCGGGATGAGTGGTGTGGGAGCAGCAGTGAGGTGTCGGGGGGTGGAACTGCATACCTCCCCCCCTCCCCCTTCCCCCCCACTCTCCACTTCAAGACAAAAAAGTAGCTCTTGTCAGATTTCTCGATCTGAAGCTTTTCCCAGTGTTCGTGAAGAAAAACATACGGAAACAATTAAAAATAAATGAATGAAAATATGGTTCTTGATTTTTTTTGTTTTTAAAAGCTTGAAATTAAAAAAAATATTCCGAACTCTCTCTCTCTCTCTCTCTCTCTCTCCTCTCTCTCTCTCTCTCTCTCTCCTCCTCTCTCTTCTCTCTCTCTCCTCTCTCTCTCTCTCTCTTCTCTCTGTCTCTTCTCTGTCTCTCTGTCTCTCACACACAGACAAACAGGCACGCATACACACAAACACACAGACAGACACACATACACATACGCACACAAACACGCACACACACAAACAGACACGCACGCACGCACGTTTAAGTACACACACACACACCGCAAGCACACACGCATACATACATGCATACATACAACATGCATAGCATACATGCAATACATACATACATACATACATACATACATACATACATACATACATACATACATACATACATACATACATACATACATACATACATACATACATACATACATACATACATACATACATACATACATGCATACATGCATCATGCATGCATGCTGCATGCATGCATGCCATGCATCATGCATGCATGCCATCATGCATGCATGCATCACGCATACATACATACATACATACATGTGTGCATAATACATAATACATACATACATACATACATCATACATACATCATACATACATACATATCATACATACATACATACATACAACATACATACATACATACATGCCAACACACCCACACCCACACCCACACCCACACCCACACACAATTGTGCACTAACATACCATATCAACAAGAGCACTGGGTTAGGTCAAAAGTTAAACAATCACCGTTTGATTTTTTTCTCCATTAGACCCAATATATACTGTTTATAAGATGGACATGATCAACAAATAACAATATATATATGACACAGTATGACACTGGTAAGCGTTATAGTATGACACTAATGAATATTACAGTATGACACTATGAATGATATAGTATAACACTAGTGGGTGGTATAGTATGACACTAGTGGAATGGTATAGTATGACACTAGTGGTGATAGTAAGATATGAGATTAGTAATGAAAGTATGACACTAGTGGATGATATATATGACACAGTATGACACTAGTGAATGATATAGTATGACACAGCATGACACTAATGAATGATATAGTATGACACAATATGACACTAGTGAATGATATAGTATGACACAAGTGATGATATAGTACGACACTAGTGGATGGTATAGTATGACACTAATGAATGATATAGTATGAATAGTGATGAATGTAATGACATAGATGACACAGTATGACACTTAGTGAATGATATAGTAGACACATATGAATGTGAATGATATAGTATGACACAATGAATGACATAGTGTGATAGTAGTATGAAAATATGACACTAGTGAATGAATATATAGTACTGACACAATGAATGATGTAGTATGACACTAGTGAAAATTAGTATGACACCTAGTAGGTGATATAGTATGACACAATCATGACACTAGTTAATGATGAATAGTATGACACTAGCAGAATGAAAAACAAGCACTTCAATCAGGATATATATATATATATATATAATATATTATATATATATATATATATATATATATATATATATATAATCCCAGATGACCTCACACCGTTTTTACAGTTTGTCCAAACGTTTGAAATAGTCATAGTCACACACCGTATAGTATATCTACACCGGGAAAAACGTTGCAATGGTTTGAGCTAGTTCATGTCTTTAGCACTGGTGATTATTATATATATAGATATATAGGTATATTAATATAAGTCGGAATGATATATACATAGAACAGCAACAATGATTACATGGCGAGAGAAGGATTTTTTTGATGAATGTATGTCTCGTTTGCTGTAGAAAAAACCAAATCCAAGAGAAGTTATAAAAAATAAGCAAGTCATCAAACAAGACTGAACAAAAACAAAACGAAACAAATAAAAGCCAACCAACCAATCAACCAACCAACTAACCAGCCAAAACGAAAATTACCCCCCCCCCTGACCTCCCATATCCAGCATAACATAAGCATACAGTGTTTGGGAGGCTGGCACACAAAGCAATTCGTCAGATGATATCTGGAAAGACTGGCACTAAGTTTATAAAGGAATCACAAAAAATGAGCTGATGGAATCCAGGTTGCCTCCCTTGTAGGCCGAAGCAGTCTCAAACGGAAACTTTGCGAGGCATTCCGAAATGGGAAGAGAGAAGGAAGCATCTGTCTCGTTTCCAGTCAAACCAGTCAGTCATCGTAACAGTTTCTCTTGGAAAAAGTTGCAGTTTGGGAAGCGACTGAAAAGAAATATCACCTCAGAACTGAACATAAACTCTCTATTCATCTCTTATCATATATTATCTATATTCATTCTCTTTCTTATTACTTCTCTTCTATTATACTCATTTTATATACTCTATATATATAATATATATATACCCAAGCAGCATTCAAATAGTAAAGTATGAAGTCTAACAAGGGAAAACAGAATGAACACCTTGATTCAGAGAGAGTCAGCATCACACAACAGTTTTGGGGGAATTAGAAGAACATGATGACGTTCAGAAAGAATTCCAAACAGAGATGGTTTAAAACACTGACTCTCACCAACCAGCATCAGATCATAGTTTTGTCCACCCATCTCACTACCAGGTAAATAAGCCTCTGGAATCCTGCTGTGTTCAATTCACTGTAGTCATTTTCACCATGTGTCCATCCCCGTCTGCAAGCCTTCTGTGCTTACCGTAGTCACAGCGTTATTGAGTAATCTGAACAGGAGTTGAGATCTTTAACACGGTCTGTACTGATCGTTCTCTTTTTAGTATCACCTTCTGGAATTTTGAAAGTTAAAGATGTGCAAGTCACTCTCTTGTATTGTATTGTACTGTACGCTTTAGTTTTGGTCATGGTAGATTTCTCTGAAAAAAAAAGATGTGTAAGTCACTCACGTCTTGTATTTGTATGTACATTTCTTTTTGTGGTCATGTAGATTTCTCTAAAAAAGATGTGTCAAGTCACTCACTCTTGTATTTGTATTGTACATTTTTTTTAAAGTCACGTAGATTTCTCTGCATGATTGCGGTAAAATTCAGACTGCTCTCCCTCCAGAAGAGAGCGTGTTGCAAATCCACCCATTATTAAAAAAACAACCCCACAACAAAACTGTCTGCATGTGTATCATTTACAATCCCCAAACAAGTCCAAACCTTCCAAAAGCGCAGGTCTGAAGAATTTGATTTAATTTAGTTCATTTTTACATCGAGGATGACGGAATAAGCACTCTTGTACTTTTCCACATCCAGTCCCCGCGTGTATGCAAAGGAGTTAGACATATCTGGGCGGGACGTCACGACGATGAGCGGTAGATCCACAGAAGAGGTTGGTGGAGGTCTTGACGGCCCGGTAGAGACTGGAGACGTTGTGGCGAAAGCGGCGGTTCATGAGCCAGTACATGAAGGGGTTGATGGCGCTGTGGGCGTGACCCAGGCACAGCGTGTAGGGCACACGTCCAGAGGCTGCGAGGACTCGGTCAGGTCGATGCACAGCGAGGTGATGTTGTAGGGCAGCCAGAACAGGATGAACACCACCACCAGCGTGATGAGCATGCGCGCCGCGCGCTTCCGGGACCTCATCCGAACCGCTCCGGAGTCCAGCGAGGACTGGCGGTAGTGGTCGTCGTTGTTGCTGCACAGCGTGCGGCCCACGTGCGCGTAGCAGACGGCCAGGGTCAGCGAGGGCAGCAGGAAGATGACCACCAGCAGGAAGAAGCCGAAGATGTGGCGGTCGTAGTCCTGCGGCCAGTTCTCGATGCAGAAGGTCATCTCCGGGAAGTCCGGGATGTCCTGGAAGGTCAGCACGTCCACCTGCAACATGGACCACAACACAGCGGTCAGTTTTCCCTCACTGTCACCTCCTCTCACCTGCTAATTATTTCATCCCTTCCCAGCCATTGCTTTCATTTTTATTATATGTTATAATGATAACAACAACAACAACAACAACAACAACAACAAAACAACAACAACAACAACAACAACAACAACAACAACAACAACGCTACCTAAAAGAGTCCTGACATGTTAGTCAATCTCCCTGCCAAATAAGCGTAGCCTTGTTTGTTGTGAAAGCAAAAAATGGCTATAGGACAGAGGAAAAGGTCGTCGTGAAAAATTCAGTGTCTGAATCCACCTGAAGAAAACGTAGCAATTTGGTTTATTTCATGTTAAAGGTTTTTGAAAGGTTAACACCTTCGCCTGTGAAAGAATAAACGTTTCGTTAAATAGTTTTCAATAAAACAAACTCTGTCGACAATTATACTCTTAAGTAGAAAAATGAAAAAAAATGACAATAACAGAACCATAAAAGGCCAACGGCTGAAAGATTGTAGATGGAATTGTTTCCTATGTATGGGAGAAATTAAAGTACCAAAAACCCTGAAACGCTAGCAATCTACCAACAAAACTGTTTTAACATTTTCTCACATTTTTCTATGCGGAAAAATTCACAATAATAAAAACTGCCGAAGCAATAATCACATTTACCCGAAAGATGATAATACTTTTGATTAATTCCTTTTACCAGAAATTCAAAGTAATCAAAACATCTTGAATATTCGAAACTTTGCAGATCTACGCTCAGAAGGAAGACAAACTTCGCTTTTTAAACCAAGAAACGAAAAAAAAGTTACTACCAATCTACATGAAACATTCCATCAACTTTTTCGTTTGAAATATTTCTTAGAAAATGCAAACATTAAAATCAAAACAGGATATAATCCAATTTGCGCTAACTACATCGATGTGTGAAAGAAATAGTGGAAAAAAAACCCACGGAAAAGTACAAAAAGAGTTTTCTTTGTCCCATACTAACCTTTGAAAAACCGGAGAGAGAGAGAGAGAGAGAGAGAGAGAGAGAGAGAGAGAGAGAGAGAGAGAGAGAGAGAGAGAGAGAGAGAGAGAGAGAGAGAGAGAGAGAGAGAAGGCAAGGCAAGGCAAGGCAAGGCAAGGCAAGGCAAGGCAAGGCAAAATTCTTTTATTCGAGGATAATAGATAAGCACTAGTGTGCTTTTTTACATCCAGTCCCCGCCCTTTTCAGGGATAACATCAAGATAAAAGAGAGAGAGAGAGAGAGAGAGAGAGAGAGAGAGAGAGAGAGAGAGAGAGAGAGAGAGAGAGAGAGAGAGAGAGAGAGAGAGAGAGAAAAAGAGAGAGAGAGAGAGCATCGAGTTCTTTGCTCTGTTTGACCTTTAGTAACAACAACGTAAGCTAAACAAACTTCACCATCTCTTCTCCCTGCTCACAGCACTTCATTCTTGTCCATCTTCTCAACCTAACACACTGACACAACACTTCATGAAGCAAACAAAAAAGACGCCACCACCTAATGAAGAACATAAAAAAGACACAACAGACACCCCACTTAATCAAGTATATAAAAAAGACACCAGACTTAAATCAAGAATATAAAAAAAAGACACAACACTTAATCAAGAATATAAAAAAAAGACACAACACTTAAATCAAGAATATAATAAAAGACACAACACTTAAATCAAGAATATAATAAAAGACCACAAACACATTAAATCAAGACTATAAAAAAAGACACAACACTTAAATCAAGAATATAAAAAAGACACACCCACTTAAATCAAGAATATAAAAAAGACACCCCACTTAATCAAGAATATAAAAAAGACACCCCACTTAATCATGGCACATCAACAACCGCCAGAGGGCTGAAGAGGATGTTCATACAAGTTTCTGGGTAAACAGATCCACTCCACAGCTTACTAGGAGACAGGATAGCCTAGGGGTCGGAACATTGCTCGCAATTTGACGGCTCGAGTTCGATTCCCGTTCGAGGGGATTTTAACCCTAGAGTAACACCAGTGCTGACTCCACTCTCCCTAAAAGTCCTTTGGATGAGATTGAAACCGAGGCCCGTGTGCGAACGCACGCAGAACATCTTGCTCAACGTTTAATCCTGTTTCACTTTTCATAAGAGTAGGCCATTGTGTGCCGGTGAGAACAGATGACAGGATTTACAAAACTGCATACACACGGGACTGGAAGTAAAAAAAGCACATGAGTGCTTATTCCATTACCCTCGATATATAAAAAAACAAACAAACATAAAAACCCCAAGTACTCAGACTCTATCCACAGCTAGTACCCTCCTGTCCCGGTCTGTGGCACTAAGTGAATAAACTTGTTTTCTTTCCGTCTTTAGCATCTTCACAAAACAGACAGGACAATATAAGACGCGCGCAAAGAACAGATAAAACCGTTTTTTTCCCCAGCCAGGATACAAACAGTTTTACCGGCGTTGTCACTTCCTACATATTTTACTAAGAATCAGGGGATGATTTGTCGGATGTCATTCACGTTAAACAACACCACCCAAATCATCCCCCCCCCCTTAATCCCCTTAAACCACACTCCCCAAACCACATCTCCTAACTCGCAAAGCCACATTATGGCCCAAGCCAAAAGATTTTTCAGTTATTAATGTAAGAGGAAACGATGGGAATACAACATCAAGAGTGGACGGGTGGAACGATATGCAACGGAGGCGGAGGACCGTGAGGAGTGGAAGAAGCTGGTTGTAAAATCTTCAGTGGTGCCCCCACGATCCGCGGGACTATGGGACAGGTGAAGGTAAAGGTGAATGTAAGCTAGTACTGTGTGTTTGAAGACGAAGTGCAGCGACCGACATTAAAATGGTGTCATAGTGTGAATGGTTGAGATTGTCTGCAGCCATAACAAGCCCCTCACATAACAACCTGCACTCTCTTTAAAGGAGGAATAGACAATCGGAAGTCGGAATATGGCTGTCTATGGGGTGAGGTA
>CM060328.1:2140457-2147957 GCA_030674155.1 Stramonita haemastoma | reverse complement strand
GTGTGTGTGTGTGTGTGTGTGTGTGTGTGTGTGTGTGTGTGTGTGTGTGTGTGTGTGTGTGTGTCTGTGTGTGTGTGTGTGTGTGTCTGTGTGTTGTGTGTGTGCTTACCTGTCTGTTTATCTGTGTCTGTCTCTGTCTCTCTGTCTCTGTCTTCTCTGTCTCTCTCACTCTCTCTCCACACACACACACACACACAGACACAGACACAGACACAGACACAGACACACACACACACACACACACACACACACACACATCAAAAGAGAGAAAACATCTTGAAGACGTCAACTTTAAAGTGCACAATGGCCCCCAAAGGCCCGTAAGTCTGAGGCGTAAGAAAAGTTAAGGACAGATGACCTCCCCTGGGGGAAGGAAAGCCGAGAAGTAGTACGACACCGCTGTCAACGTAACGTACATTCTGAAACACGAACCAGGGGCCAGTTTTTCAAAGAATTAAAAAATTTGTTCATTTCTTTATTTCTTTATCTATTTCTTCGATTTTTTTTCCAGACAGTTTTCTAGCAGTGGTCTAAAGGTCATGCACTCCCATCTTAGGAAGCAAGAGGTCACAGAGTCAATAGTCCACTCCTTACCCCAACGCCCTGTCCCTCCTTCCCCGCCCCCTGTCCGCGTCCTCCCTCCCCGCCCCCTGTCCTCCCTCCCCCCCCCACCCCCCCACCTTCCATGAGGTCAATAATGATGATCTCAGTGCCTTTGTTTTGGTTAAGATTGATTTTTAAAAAATCATTCTTTTATTTTGAGGATAATAGAATAAGCACTCATGTGCTTTTTTTGTTTGACATCATCCTGTCCCTAAGCACTCGTGTGCTTTTTTCTTTTTATATCCAGTCCCTGTGTGCATGCAGTTTTGTAAAAATTTGTCATCCGATCCCAACAGCACACAATGGCCTACTCTTTCAAAAAACGGAACGGGTTTTAATCTGTGTGCAAGATGTTCTGCATGCGTTCTGTGTGCGTTCGCACATGGAATCTCGGTTTATAGTCTCTTCCGAAGGATGATGGTAAACCGAGGTCTCGACTGCAAATTGCGTTTAGTGCACGTAAAAGAACTTTTGGGCAAAGAAGCAAGTTGAATAGAATAAAATAGAAAGCTGTCTTTGAGAGAGTTTTACCAAACAAAACCCTCACAGGTAAACAGACATATGTGCAAGCAGGAAGAATAAGATTTAAAAGAAGAAATGAGTGGCGCTGCTAACAAAACAAAACAAACAAATCTGTCAAATCGGAACAAAAAAGAAAGGTTGACATAAAATATAAAAAGGAATATCCACCCATAGAAAAGAAAAAAAACAATCTGGGTTAAGGATTAGCTAAACCAGGAAGAAAAGATTTCAGTATGTCTGTTTGCCTGTCTGTCTTTGTGTCTATCTGTTTATGCGTCTGTGTTTCTGATGGTCTGTCTGTCTGTTTGCTTCTTTTTTCGGTCCCCACCTCTCTTCTCTCTCTGTCTGTCTGTCTGTCTGTCTGTCTGTCTGTCTGTCTGTCTGTCTGTCTGTCTGTCTGTCTGTCTGTCTCTCTCTCTCTCTCTGTGTGTGTGTGTGTGTGTGTGTGTGTGTGTGTGTGTGTGTGTGTGTGTGTGTGTGTGTGTGTGTGTGTGTGTGTGTGTGTGTGTGTGTGTGTGTCTATTTTTCTATCTCTCTCTGTGTCTATCTCTCTCTGTTTATCTCTCTGTGTGTCTCTCTCTATCTCTCTGTCTGTCCATCTCTCTCTGTCTCTCTCTCTCTGTCTCTCTCTCTCCCTCTCCACATTTTTTCAAGAGGTTTAAAAAGATTTCAATCACTGTGAAGAGGCAGGAATCTGTAGAGTGCTCTATAAATACCATCATGAACGTATTATAATTATTTCATCATATTCAGTCCAGTTCTTCTCTTTTCGCCTCTCTCTCATATGTGCACACGCACGCACACACACACACACACACACACACACACACACACACACACACACACACACACACACACACACACACACACAACGCCCACCCACACACATACACCCACCCACCACCACACCCACACACACATACCCACAGAGAGCTTGAAAAATAGTTCCAAATGAAACCACGAAAGCCTGCATACATGCGCACAGCTTAACCACCTCTTATTCCAATAGAAGAGATTTGTGTGTTGACAGACAAAACATTTAAATGGTAATAGGCCTGGGTAACAAAACAGTAAAACTATTGTGTTTATTTTCCCTATCTCTTGTACTGTGTCTTTTTCCCTATCTCTTGTACTGTGTCTTTTTCCCTATCTCTTGTACTGTGTTTTTCCCTATCTCTTGTACTGTGTTTTTCCCTATCTCTTGTACTGTGTCTTTTTCCCTATCTCTTGTACTGTGTCTTTTTTTCCATCTCTGGTACTGTGTCTTATTCCCCGTCTTTTGTATTGTGTCTTTCCCCAATCACTTGTGATGTGTCTTTTCCCCCCATCTCTTGTACTGTGTCTTTTTTATCCATCTCTTTGTGTCTTTTCCACTGTCTCATGTTTTGCGTCTTTTTCTCCATCTCTTTACTGTGTCTTTTCCCATCTCTTGTATTGTCTTTTTTTCTCCATCTCTTGTTTTGCGTCTTTTTCTCCATCTCTTGTTTTGCGTCTTTTTCTCCATCTCTTGTTTTGCGTCTTTTTCTCCATCTCTTGTTTTGCGTCTTTTTCCATCTCTGTTTTGCTTTTCTCATCTTGTTTTGCGTCTTTTTTCTCCATCTCTGTTTTGCGTCTTTTTCTCCATCTCTAGTTTTGCGTCTTTTTCTCCATCTCTTTCTGTGTCTTTTCCCCATCTCTAGTTTTGCGTCTTTTTCTCCATCTCTAGTTTTGCGTCTTTTTCTCCATCTCTAGTTTTGCGTCTTTTTCTCCATCTCTAGTTTTGCGTCTTTTTCTCCATCTCTTTTCTGTGTCTTTTTCTCCATCTCTTGTTTTGCGTCTTTTTCTCCATCTCTTTTCTGTGTCTTTTCCCATCTCTTGTATTGTGTGTTTTTTCCCCATCTCTTCAACGGTGTCTTTTCCCCCCCTATCTCTTCGACTGTGTCTTTTCCATCTTTTGTACTGTGTCTTACCCCTCCACCTTATCTCTTTTATATATACTTATTCGTATTGTATTACATTTTGTATCAAAGAAGTCAATTTGTGTGCAAAAATCGCATCGACTTTGTGGTGTCACACTACTTTACACGTTAATTCACGTATCCAGAAACTCATGGACTCTTTTTTGTTGTTGATTCTTTTATTTCGCGAATAATGGAATAAGCACTCACGTGCTTTTTATTTTTACATCCAGTCCCTATGTGTATGCAGTTTTGTCAATTTTGTCATCCGTTCCCACCGGCACAAAATGGCCCACTCTTCCGAAAAGCTGAACGGGTGCGCAAGATCTTCTGCGTGAGTTCGCACACGGGACCTCGTTTTATAGTCTCATCCTAAAAGACTTTTAGGGGGAGTGGAGTCGGGGCTGACGTAATCTTAAGAGGAAAAAATCCTGTTGAAGGATAAACGAACCCGGGTCAGCAGATCACGAGTGCATCCCTCTGACCACCAGGCTATCCCGTCCTCTTAAAATGTCAGATAAATTTTCACGTTCCCCATTCTGTCCCCAGTCAGTCTCAGACCACTCTCAGTGATCAAAAGCCATGGGAACAGCGGGGCTTCTCTTTGACCACAGCTGTGCTGACCTTCAGGGCGGAATAGTGGGTGAAGCAGTGAGGACATTAAATACAGTTCGCCTGCTTGGTTTTAGGACATTTGAACTGCATGCTGTCTACCCTGTCCCCCCCGAATGTCTCTCTAAATCTGTGTCTCTGTCTTTTTTCACTGATAATGTGAAAGGTTTCTCTCTTTCTCTGTCTCTGTCTGTCTGTCTGTCTGTCTGTCTGTCTGTCTGTCTGTCTGTCTGTCTGTCTCTTTCTCTGTCTATCTGTGCGTGTGTCTCTCTCATTGTTCCTCTCTCTCTTCTCTCTCTCTCTCTCTCTCTCTCTCTCTCTTTTCTCTTCTCTCTTCTCTCTCTCTCTCTCTCCCTCTCTCTCTCTGTCTCTCCCTCTCTCTCTCTCTCTCTCTCTCTCTCCTCTCTCTCTCTGTCTCTCCCTCTCTGTCTCTCTCTCTCTCTCTGTCTCTCTCTCTCTTTCTCTCTGTCTCTCTCTCTCTCTGTCTCTCTCTCTGTCTCTCTCTCTCTCTGTCTCTCTCTGTCTCTCTCTGTGTGTGTCTCTCTCTGTCTCTCTCTGTCTCTCTGTGTGTCTCTCTCTCTTTGTCTCTCTCTCTCTGTGTCTCTCTCTCTGTCTCTCTCTGTCTCTCTCTCTCTGTCTCTCTCTGTCTTTCTCTCTCTGTCTCTCTCTCTGTCTCTCTCTGTCTCTCTCTCTCTGTCTCTCTCTCTGTGTGTGTGTCTCTCTCTCTGTGTCTCTCTCTTTGTCTCTCTCTCTCTCTGTCTCTCTTCTCTCTCTGTCTCTCTCTCTCTTTCTCTCTGTCTCTCTCTCTCTCTGTCTCTCTCTCTGTCTGTCTCTCTCTCTGTCTCTCTCTCTGTCTCTGTCTCTCTGTCTCTCTCTCTGTCTCTCTCTCTCTGTCTCTCTCTCTTGTGTCTCTCTCTCTCTGTGTCTCTCTCTCTTTGTCTCTCTCTCTCTTCTGTCTCTCTCTCTGTCTCTCCCTCTCCCTCCCTCTCTCTCTCTGTGTCTCTCTCTCTTTGTCTCTCTCTCTCTCTGTCTCTCTCTCTGTCTCTCTCTGTCTCTCTCTCTCTCTCTGTGTCTCTCTCTCTGTGTGTGTGTCTCTCTCTCTCTCTCTCTCTCTCTCTCTCTCTCTCTCTCTCTCTCTCTCTCTCTCTCTCTCTCTCTCTCTCTCTCTCTCTCTCTCTCTCTCTCTCTCTACCGGTCGAGGAGATTTTTCTCCTGGAGTTGACATCAGTGCAGACTCCACTCTCCCCAAAAGTCCTTCGGATGAGACTATAAACCGAGGCCCCGTGTGCGAACGCACGCAGAACATCTTGCGCACACGTTAAATCCTGTTCCGCTTTTCGTAAGAGCAGGCCATTGTGCGCCGGTGGGAACAGATGACAATATTTACAAAACTGCATACACACGGGGACCGGATGAAAAAAAGCACATGATTGCTTATTCTGTTATCCTCGATATAAAAGAATAAATATAAAATATAAATATAAATATCCCTCTCTCTCTTTACCCCCTCTCTCCCCCTCTCTATCTCGATCTCTGAAGGTAGCTTTCATAGTCCAGCAGCCAGTAAGATGTGTCACTCCTCAGCTCTTACAAGTTTGACAACCTTTTCATAGTATTTCATTTAAAATGCCCGTTAACGTTACAAGGCATGCTGAATGCTGTGCTGTAAGAAATGTCTGTGTCTTCTTTTAAAATGGAAGACAGAGGCACCCAGACTGTCAAGATTCTAAAACTGCCACCGTCAACTTGGAGTCAACCTCATTCAATTCAGGACGACATTGGCTACAGAAAAAATTGTCATCTGTTTTCAACGTCTCATATTAGCCTAAAAAAGGGGGTAACGGTAAAGGTGTCCCATAACCTGTGTGGTCGTAGGAGAGTGAGGCATCAGAGACCCCAGCTTCTCTAGGGGCCAGCATATTGAGGGCGGCGCCCATCTCCTCTCCCTCGCTGCTTTACCTTCCCTGACCCTAAAGAGGGCAGGTACTCATTTACAGCTGTGTGAACTGGGGGACTGTACTGAAGCCAAGGCGCGCACACGATCACCCATCCAACTGGTAACCACGCTCGATGCTGCTTAACCTTGGCTTGGGGAAAGCGAGTGCTCTGACCACTGAGCTATCCAGTCCCTGATGTTATGATAATGGTTATAGAGATTCAGAGAAAAATGGATAGAGAATGCAGATGACATCTGTCATGTCCACCGATCCACAGATGATTGTCAACACTGTGGAAAAATCCCGGTGGTGCAACAAACATGGGATGATTCCTGTGCTGAATTATGAATGTGAGGATGATGTCATTGATCATTCTATGACGAGGTAACCGTGTCATGTTGATGCGTTGTGTTGCATTTTTCATTTGAAGTTTCTCACCTGTGTCGTTTGGCCACAAACCATTGCTTCCGTGTGGATGGTCTTAAAGCCTGCCACATTCAATCATCTCTCTCTCTCTCTCTGTCTCTGTCTCTGTCTCTCTCTCTGTCTCTCTCTCTGTCTCTGTCTCTCTGTCTCTGTCTCTCTCTCTCTCTCTCTCTCTCTCTGTCTCTCTCTCTCTCTGTCTCTGTCTCTGGGGGACGGATAGCCCAGTGGTCAGAACATTGTGCTGGCAATTTGACGACCCAGGTTCAAGTCCGGTCGAGGAGATTTTTCTCTTGGAGTTAACATCAGTGCTGACTCCACTCTCCCCAAAAGTCCTTCGGATGAGACTTTAAACCGAGGCCCCGTGTGCGAACGCACGCAGAACATCTTGCGCACACGTTAAATCCTGTTCCACTTTTCGTAAGAGTAGGCCATCGTGTGCCGGTGGGAACAGATGACATTTACAAAACTGCATACACACGGGGACTGGATGTAAAAAAGCACAAGAGTGCTTATTCCATTATCCTCGATATAAAAGAATCAATCAAATCAAATCAAATCAAATCAAATCAAATCAAATCAAATCAAATCAATCAATCAATCAATCAATCAATCAATCAATCAATCAATCAATCAATCAATCTGTCTGTCGGTCTGTCTCTCTTTATATGTATGTCTGCCTGTCTGCCTGCCTGTCTGTCTATGTCTGTGTGTCTCTCTGTCTGTCCATCAGCCTGCCTGCCTGTCTGTCTTTCTGTCTGCCTGTCTTTCTTTGTCTATCTGTCTGTCTTTCTGTCGAATTGTCTTTGTCTATCTGCTTGCCTGCCTGCCTGCCTGCCTGTCTGTCTGTCTGTCTGTCTGTCTGTCTGTCTGTCTGTCTGTCTCTCCTGTCTCTCTCTTTCACTCTCCTTCCCCTCTCTTCTTTTCTCCTTATGTGCTCCTTTTTATATATATTTTTCAAAGTTTTGTTCAAACATATTGTTTGTACTAAACTGCAGACTTTTTTTATTTTCCCCGGGAGAACTGAATGAAAAAAAGTCATTGTACTTAATCTATTACCCTCAGGAAATAACATTTCGTTTTGTCTCGATTTATTTCTCCCTCGCTTTCTCTCTAACATGCGAAAAACTCACACACATGCAATAAAGTTGAAAGGATTGGGTTTATAGGAATTGAAATGGGTGTTTTGTCTGCTGTAAATGTGTTTGTACGTCTGTCCTGTTTGCTATGAGCGTGTTTGTACGTCTGTCCTATATTCTGTAAGTGTGTTTGTACATCTGTCCTGTGTGCTGCAAGTGTGTTTGTATGTCTGTCCTATGTGTCTGCTTCTCTTTCTTATTTTTATTTTTTTAATTATTTTTTTTTTCTGCTTCTCTTTCTGATTCACGCAAATACACATAGACAAACCCACGTGTGTTTGTCCATTCCCTAAACATAAATACATTAAATCAAGACAAGACAAGAGA
>CM060328.1:2107957-2135457 GCA_030674155.1 Stramonita haemastoma | reverse complement strand
TTTTCCCCAAAAGGGGTTTTTGCCTAAAAAAAACCACGGGTAAATTTGGGATCCCCAAAAAAAGGGCCCCCATGTTTTAAACCGGGGAAAAGGGTTGCCAAAGGGGGTGTAAAAAAGGTAAATTTTATAGCCGGGTTCGAGGGGGGGGTTCCCAAGATTTTTCCCCCTGGGAAAATTTTGCCGGCCCAAAATCTCCCCCGTCTTTCCCGGATTAAAAAAAGGCCTTTTTAAACCGGGGGGGGAAGTGTCGAAGGGGGGCAACGAAAAAACTTGGCAAAGGGAAAAATTTTGGGGCCCTTTTTTCGTTTTAAAGGGGGGGGAAAAGGGGGTTTGGGGGGGGGGGGGGTGGGAACAGATGCCTTTAAAAAAAAACCTGCAAAAAAAAACAGGGGGCCCCCCGGGATGTAAAAAAGAAAAAAGGGGCTTTTCCCTTTTTCCCCTCGATTAAAAGAATAAAAAAATTTAAAAAATTTTAAATTAAATAAAAAAAAAAATTTTAAAAAAAAAAAAATTTTGGGTTTTTTTTCTTCTCTTATGTAGCTCCCCACAAAAAAAGGCCCCAACCCCCCCTCGGGGAAAAAAGGGGCCCCAATGCCCCCCTGCTGATGTTTTTGGGGGTTTTTTTCATTTTTTCCCTTTCTTTTAAAAAATTTTGGCCCCTTTGGTAAAATTTTGGGATCATTTCAAAAAAACCCCCCCCCCCCCCAAAACCCAAAAAAAACAAACCCCGCACACAATGGGAAAAAAATTTTTTCAGATATAAAAAAAAAAAACCAAAAAAAGGGAATTTTTTTTTTTCTGTCTTTGTCATTGTTTAACTTGAAAGTAAGAAAAAAAATTTTTAAGGGGAAAGAAAAAGGGGTGGCCCCAGGGCGCGGCTCCCCCCTGGGGGCCCCCCCCCGTGGCGCAAAACCCCAAAAAAACACCACATACACACACCCAAACACTTGCACATCACCACCCAACAAAACCCCCACGCCCCACCCCCACACACACACCCAAAAACAAAAAAAGGGGGTTTTTTTGGGGGGTTTTCTCTCTTATGTTTAAAAAAAATTTTTGAATCTTTGGGGTTTTTAAAAAGTCCTTTTTACGTTAGGTTTTTGGGAAAAAAATTTTAGCTTTTAAAGGGGGAGAGGGAGAGAGAGAGGGGAGGAAAATGGGGGGAGAAGGAGAGGGAAAAAAAATGGAGAAAAAAAAACGGAAAACGAAAAGAGACGGGGGACCCGGAGGGGGGGGGAAGGGGAGGGTTAGGCGGGGGGGGAAAGGGGTTTTTGGAGAGGTTATGGGGGGGGGGCAGGGAGGGGCCGGGGGGGGACAGTGGGGGGGGTTGGGGGGGGATTGGGGGATTGGGGGGGGGGGGGGGGCGTTAGGGGGGGGGGGGGAAGGGGGGGGGGGGGGAAAAAAAGGGGGAAAATTGGGGAGGGGGGGGGGGGGAGAGGGGGGGGGGGAAGAGGGGACCCGGGGGTTTATTTTTTTTGGGGGTTTTTGGGGGGTTTTAGTTTTTTAAAATGTTTTTTTTTTAAAACCCAAAAGGAAAAAAAATGAAAAAAAAAAAAAAATTTTTTTGGGGAAAGAATTTTTTCGTTTTTTGGGAAAAAAATAAAAATTTTCCCAAAAAAAACCAAAACCCTTCATTTTTTTTCCCCCAGATTTCCCCCCAAAATACCACGGGGCCTGAAACCTTTTCCCCCCCCCTCCCCCCCCCACCCCCCACTAACACACTCAGCTGTCTTTCCCCCAGAGCTTCCCGGGGGGGAAAAAGGTTGGCGGTGATTAAAAAAGTTTTTTTAAAAAAAATTTTTTTTTGGTATATAAAAATTTAAAAAAATTTAAAGGTGTCCCTAATTTGGTGGTTTTTGGGGGGCGGGGGCTCAGAACCTCGTTCTCGGGGGGGCCAAAAATTGGGGGGGCCCCTTCTTTCCCTTCTGCTTTCCCTTTTCCCTCCCCCAAAGGGGGGTCCCCTTTAAGCGGGTTTTGGCTGGGGTTTTAAACCAAAGGGGGCCCCGCAAAGGTCCCCATTTTTGGAATACGCTCGATGTGTTAAAATTTTTGTTTGGGGGAAAAGCGATTTTCTCTGCCATGACCCCCCTCCCCCACGTGATATTCCAAAACTGAAAAATTTTAGGCCTTTTTTCCTTTTTTTGGGGGGGGAAAAAAATTTATGGATGTCGGGTCACTGGGGGAATTTTTCCAGTGTGTCGGGGGCAAGTTAACCCCTGGCGGAGCCCTTGTCTCCAGACATCGGGGCATGGGGTATTTCATGCCCCATTCATGGCCATTGGTTTCCCTTCCCCACAAAAAAAAAGGAGGGTTTTTAAAACTGTCCCCAAGGGGATGTTTGTATTTGGGGGCACACAAACCCTTGGTTTTTTATATCCATCTGGACTTTCAGGGGAGGACTAATTTTTAACCCCCGGAAAAAACTTGTGAATAAATTATGAAGAGGAAAACCTGGGTTTATTACGGACAAATCCAATAAATACTCTCACTTTTATCTTCCCTCTCTCCCGGGGTAAAAAACCTTTTTTTTAAAAATAAATTTTTCCCCACAACAAAAAAACGGTTTAAAACCTTTATTTTTCAAAAATTTTTTTTTTTACCCAAAAAACAAACCCCCCTAATTTTTACAAAAATTTTTTTTTGGGGTCTAAAGAAAAAACATATTTTTTAAAAAAAAAATTGTGACCTAAAAGTTAAAAATTTTGGGGGAAAAAAAATCAACAACATTTCAAAAATTTCCTTTTTTTGGGGAAAAAAATACCCCCTTTTGGCCCTTCCGCGTGCCATTGTGAGGTTTTTTTTTTAGACACACAAATGTGTTTTTTTGGCCTGGCCTCTTTATTTTGGGGTTTGCTTTTCCAACTGCATATGTTTTTTTTTATTTTTTTATTTTAAAAACAGTTAGTGGTATTTGCTCCCTTTTTTGGTTTGGTGTGTGTGTGTGTGTTGTGTGGGGGGTGTGTGGGGGGTGTTGGGGGTGTGGGTTTTGGGGGTGGGGGGGTGGTGGGGGTTTTGGGGGCGTGGGGTTTTTTTAATGGGGGGGGAAAGGGGGGGAGGGGGGGAGGGGGAGGGAGAGAGAGAGAGGAGGAATGGAGATGGAGAGGGGGGAGAGGAAGAGAAAAAATGGGGGGGTTTTTTGGTTTTCAAATCGGTCCCCCCGTCCAACATCAAAAAATTCAAAACCTAAAGGGGAAAATTTTGTAAATAGGAAATGTTTAATTTTTTTCTACTGTTTTATTCCGTTAAAAATTTTTTTCCTAAAATGGACAAAAAAAAACACATGCTTGTTCGTTTGAAAAAAAATTTTAAAAAAAAAAAAATTGGGAAAAAAATTTTTAACAGAAAAAATTAGAAGTCAGCAAAAAAAAATTAAAAAAATGTTTTGGGGAAATTAATGCAACGAGCTTAGACACAGCCAAATTTTAACAGACGAAGAAGACAGGGACAACATACACGGCCCAAACAAAACGTTCACACAAAAGACCCCACACCGACACACACGCACAAAAAATAAAAATATAAAAAATATATTAGATTTAATTAAAAATTTTTATTTGGGGGGAAAAAGGGGGAAGTAAAAGATTTTTAATAAAAAAAAAGATAGAAGAAAAGAAAAGAAGAAAAAGAAGGCCAGACAGACACCCAAACCAAAACCAACAACCAAATCTACCAAAAAAACCAAACAAAAAAAAACAGATACAAAACAATTTTAAAAAACTTTAAAATTAGGCAGGTTTTTAAAAAGGCCCCAAAGCAGCAAAAAGAAATCTTTAAAAAGCCCCCTGCCGAAATTTTTCGACGAAGCCACTGAAGTGTCGTGGTGAAGAAAGGACCCCGCAAAGAAGTGTTCAGGAGTGTCACATTTAGGAGCGAGGTTTCAGGAAAAGGGGCCAAAACTCTTCCGGATGATGCCTGTCCATTGAACGAAATTCAAAAAATTTCACTTCCCCCCTTTCCTGTGAAAATTTCTTTTTTGTCAAAAAGTGTTTTTTTATTATTTTTTTTTTTTTTTTTTTATTATTTTATTTTATTATTTTTTATTATTATTTTTTTATTTTTATTTTATTATTTTTTTATTATTTTTTTATTATTTTTTTTTATTATTTTTTATTATTTTTTTTTTTTTTTTTATCGAGAATAAGGAAAAAAGCATAACGTTAGGGAAAAAGATAGGGGGGGGAAAAAAAAGGTTTTTTGCAAACATCATGCATTAAAACCCGGGGCCCTTAGGTGGCTTTTGCGGACGTACACAAGTGCACCCTTTGATTACATTCGTTTAAAAATTGACGCAAAAAAGGGATGTATATCAACAAGGGTTTAATTTATTAATTTTAAAGCATGAAATTGCATTCAAAACCCGTTGCTTCTTTTATTTTTTGTAAAGAATTTTATTTATTTGCTTTACACCCCCTTTCAGTCACAGCAGATTTTCTCTGTGTGAATTGGGCTGCTCTCACGTGCAGAGCACCTCGCCACAGGCAGCGCCACCCATTACTGTTTTCTTTTCCTGAAAGCAACCGCATTTGGTTCCCATCAGAGGGCTTTTTGGATGAATGACAAAAAAGACTAAAAAGAAAAAAAAAAGGGCCCAATAACCAAAAACACCTCCCGTACCACTACTATCAATCATCACCACTGTACTTAAACCACCACCTTACCCCACAAATCCACCCCCCACCAACCCACCACTCCCTAACCACCCCCCACCACCCCACCACCACCACCACAACACCCCCAAACCAGGACAGAAAACCAAGAACAAAGCAGCAACTTCAAAGATTAGTGGTTTTTTGAGTGTTCATTTTGAGCGGATAAGTTTCCTAGAGACACTTCCAGTTACACTGCTTCCAGTTTTTTCATAAACTTCTTCTTTCCCCTTCTGGTTTTTTTTTTTGTGTGTGAGGTTTTTTTCTTGCCTTTCTTCTCTTTTTTTTCTGGTCCCCTTTGTTCCGTCTTCCTGTATTGATTTTTTTCTTTGTCTCCTTTTCAGTTGTTTTTTCTTTTCAAAGGTTTTGCTGTGGTTTTTTTGGAATTCTTTATCAACAATTTGTTTTTTATTTTTTTTTCATTTTTTTCCCTTTTTTTTTTTTTTTTTTTTTTTTCTTTCTTTCTTTCTTTTTTCTTTCTTTTTTTCTTTTTTTCTTTCTTTTTTCTGTTTTTCTTTCTTTCTTTTTTTTTCTTTCTTTCTTTTCTTTCTTTTTTTCCTCTTTTGCTTTATTGTTTTGGTTCTTTCTCTCCCTTTTTCTTCCCAAACTTTCTTTCAGTTATTTTCTTTCTTTCCTTTCCAGCTTGTCTTGATAATTCCCTGGTGTCCCATTAATTAATTAATTAATTAAAATTTTAATAATACTTTAATTAAGAGAAATGTAGTTCAACAGATCTATTTCAACGGTAACGGGGGTAACCCCAAAAGATATGAATAATAGAACTGAGAAGTTTGCATTAAGCACACTGCTGGTCTCTCTCGATTTGTTTGAACTTTTTTTAGTTAAGGGACACTGAGTCGAGTAAAATTACTTTGTAAAACATACGGTGAAACATCTAAATTCCTTTGAATGTTTTCCTGTATTTAGTGTGTTGCTGCTGTTGTAGCAAAACTATATTTTGGGGGTGAAATTTAAGGCCGATGGTTTTTGGTGTGTTTTTTGTGTGGTGGGTGTTGGTTTTTGCCGCGGGCCGGGCGCGCGCGTTTTCCTTTTTTTGGGCCCCGTGCACCCAGTGCCCATGTGTGTTATTTGGTTGTGGTGGTTTGTGGTGTGTGTTGTGGGTGGTGTTTGTGCTTGGGGCGCAGGTACATTGCCATGTGTTTTACTTTAAAAATTTTTGGATTTTTTTTATGCACTCTTTACTTACCTGCTTGGGTTTTCAACGTGTGGCTGTGACTGTGTACTGTAAAAGTAAAACACGTATTTTACGATCTTAAGGGAAAAAAAAACGGTAAAGAAATAAAACCAGAAAAACTTCCACGTTCTTTCCTGTCCCTCTGGATTTTACTTAAGACAGGGAATGTCTGCTAGAGCACAACACACCAAGACAGACAGGGGCAGACAAACAGACAGGGCAGACAGAAGACAATCCCTCAGGGGGATTGTAAACCAAGATGTGAAGGGGGGGACAGGACAGGGGGAAAAAAGGCAAAATTGGGGCTTAGAATTGCGGTGGGGGATAGCTGGGTTGACAGAAGAAGAAGACAAAAACAGCGACAGACAGACAGAAGAGAGAAGACAGGAGACAGGTGGGGTGTTAAAGTTACACCGTAACCATTTCCAAGACTGGGGGGAGTATTGTCAAACTTTCCAAATTGGTCTTCAGTGAGTTTAGGTGTGCTACCCACAGAGACCCCCACCCCACCCGACCCCAGCAGGAATATAAAAACAGAGTTTTAAAGTTAAGACCAAATTTTTCCCTTTAAGAAGAAGCTGACGCCTCTTGGGGAAGAAGAAGAAGAAAAAAAAAGAAGAAGAAAGAAGAAAAGAAGAAGAAGGAAGAAGAAGAAGAAGAAGAAAAAAAAGAAGAAAGAAGAGAAAAAGAAAAAGAAAAAAGAAGAAGAAAAAAAAAGAAAAAAAAGAAGAAGAAGAAAAGGAAGGAGAGAAGAGAATTAGAGAGGGAAGGGGGAGAGGAGAGAGAGAGAGGGGAGGGAGGGAGGGGGAGGAGAAGAGGAGAGAGGAGAGAGGAGAGGGAAAAGGGAGGGGGGGGGGGGGTGAGGGGGGAAAAAAAAGAGAGAGGGGGGGAGAGGGAAGGGGGGGGGGAAAAGAAAAGGGGAGAGAGGAGAGGGGGGGGGGAGAGGAGAGAGAAGGGGGAAAAGGAGAGAGAGGGGGGAGAGAGAAAAAAAAAGAGACAGGGTTGGGTTTTGTTTTTTCCAACCCTTTCCAAGAATGAGGGTGTATTGAAAAATTTTAAAAACTTGGTTACAATGATTTACTCACAGAGCCCCCAAATTTGGAAAAAATAAGAAAATTTTTTTTTGATTTAAAACCAAAATTTGTTTTCCCAAAAAAGGGGTGCTTTAAATGGGGGCGGGGGGGGTTTTGGGGGTGGGGGGGGGGGGGGGGGGGGGGGGGAGGCGAGGGGGGGGGGGGGGCGGAGGAAAAAGGGAAAGGGAAAAAAAAGGTTTTATTTTTTTGGGCCAGGGAGTGGGGTTTTTAAAATGGTGTTGAAAAAATTAGGTTCCCGTAAAAACAGGTCCCCAAGGGTGGTCCCGGGGGTTTAACCAAAAGGGGGCATTTTTCGGGGCCCCCCCAAAAGGGGGGTTTTGCCAAATTTTCCCCCGGGTTTTGAAAAAGGGAAAAAAAAAACTTTTTCCCAAAAATGCTAAAACCCCCCAAGGGGGAAAAAGCTGAATCCCCAAGGAACATTCCCCGGAACCCACAAGGAACCCTTCCCCCCTTTTCCCCAAAAAATCCACAAAAAGGGGCCCCTTTTCCTGGAATCCCCAAAAAAGGGAACCCAAAAAATTTCTGAATCCAAAAGGGGGAATTGTGGAATTAAAAAGGACATTGCCCGGGTTCCCACAAGGGACAAAAAAAGGCCTGCTGAATCCAAAAGGGGGCATTGTTAAAAAATTTTCCCCAATCCACAAGGGGATTCCCCCCCTGGAGTTAACTTTTTTTCCCAAAATCGGGGCCTTCTTCAGTAAAAATTTTGGTTTTTAAAATTTTTAAAACCGGGGGGCCCCCCCTCTGTCTCTCTGCTCTGTTTCTGTCTGTCTTTTTTCTTTTTTTCTGTCTCTTTTTTGTCTCTCCGGGCCCCTTTTTTTCTTGTTTTCTGTCTTTTTCCTCTTTTTTTTTTTTTTTCCCCCCCGTTTTTTTTTAAAAATTTTAAAACTTGTATTTTTCCTTTTTTTGTTTTTTTTAATTTTAGTTCACAAAAAAAATAGTTTCTTTCTTTTTTTTGCCCTTTTTTTTTTTTTTCCCCACCTTTTTTTCCCCCTTTCCCCCCTTTTCTCTTTTTTTCCAAAGCCAGTATTTTTTCTTAAAAATTTAGTTCCTTCTTTTGGGTTTGGGGGAGGGGTTTTTTTTGGTTTTTTAAACACCCCAAATGACCCGGGGGTGTTGTGTTTAAATTTTTTTGGGGGGGGATGGGGCCACAGCCCCTTTAAAAAAACATTCCGCCAGCCTGGTTTTTTTTGTGCCAAAAGGGGGTGTTGAGATATTCCAAAAATTTTTGGAGGGGAGAGAGGGGGGGAGAGAGGGGGGGGGAGGGGGGGGGGGAGAGAGGGAAGAGGAGAGGGGGGGGGGGGGAAGAGAGGGGGTGAGAGAGAGAGGGGGGGGAGGGACAGGGGGGAGGAAAAAAGGGGGGGAAGGGGGGGGGGAGAGAGGGAAAGAGGAGAGAGAGGAGAGAGGGGGGGGGGGAAGAGAGGAAGGAAAAAGGGGGGGAGAGAGGGGGGGGGGGGAAGTGGCAGAGAGAAGGGGGCAAGGGGGGGGGAAAGACAGAGATAGGAGAAAGGGGGGAAATGGGGAAAAAAAAAGACAGGAAAAAAAAAAAGAGACAGAAAGGGGGAAAAAAAAACCCCCGAAGGGGGAAAAAAAAGACAAAAAAACCCCCCAAAAAGGGGAAAAGAAAGGAGGGGCAGGATGGAAAGGGGGAAAAAAGGGGAAAAATTAACCAAAAAACAAAAAATTTTTGGGAAAACAAGAAGGGGCGGAAAAAAATTTTTCCCCAAAAAAACACCAAAACCATTTTTTCCCAAATTTTTTTTTTTTTTTTTTTTTTTAATTTTATTTTTTTTTTTTTTTTTTTTTTTGGGGGGGGGGGGGAATTTTTTGGGGGGGGGGGGGTAAGGGGGGGGGGGGGGAACCGGGGGGTTTTTTTTGTTGGGTTGGGGGGGGTGGGTTTGGGGGGGTTGGGGGGTTTTTTTTAAATTTTTTTTGGGGGGGGGGGTTTTGGGGCCAAAGGGGGGGAACCAAGGGGGGGGGGGGGCCAAAAGGGGGGGGGGGCCTTTTGGGGGGGGGGAATTTTTGGGGGGAAAAGGGGAAAAAGGGTTTTTGGGGGGTTTTAAAAATTTTTGGGGTTTTTTTAAAGGGGTCGGCTCTGAATGCCCCAAAGTTTAGAGAGAGATTGTGGGCAATACACAGAGGCGGGGTTTTTTTTTTGGTATGGTGGGGATCTGTAGCGCCCTTGCGCGCCAGCGTAAAACAAACAGAAAAACGACACAGACCAAAAACCAGACAAAACACACACACACAAACACACATCAGAGAGAGAGAGAGAGAGAGGGGAGAGGGAGAGAGGAGAGGGGAGAGAGAAGGGGAGGAGAGAGAGAGGAGGAGAGAGAGAAGAAGGGAGGAGGGGAGAAGGAGAAGAGGAAAAGAGAGAGAGAGACGGACGAACCCTACGCACGTAGGGACACGGGACACACACACACACACACTACATACCAAAACACAATATAGCCCATTTTACGGATAGCCCAGTGGTTTAGAACATTGCGCTGGCAATTTGCCCAAACCCCGGTTCGAGTCGGTCGAGGAGATTTTTCTTTGGAGTTAACATCAGTGCTGACTCCACTTCCCCCCAAATCCTTTTGGATGAGGGCTTTAAAACCGAGGCCCCGGGTTTTGCTAACGAAAGCAGAACATCTTGGCACACGTTAAATCCTGTTCCGCTTTTCGTAAGAGTAGGCCATCGTGTGCCGGTGAGAACAGATGACATTGACAAAACTGCACACACATGGGGACTGGACGTAGAAAAAGCACAAGAGTGCTTATTCCATTATCCTCGATATAAAAGAATAATATAAAAAAATATATATATGAAGAAAAATAGAAAGGAAATAATCTCCAATATTTCAAGCCTGGCTTTTCCTCGATGACATAAAATCTATGACTGTCAGTGAATAAATCATTGAGTTTAGGAAACTACATGTCTTTTTCTTGAACTTAAACAAATTTCCATGTTGTTTTTAATATATTTTGTTGACAGACTTGTCAGACCACAGGATTCTTATTTATTTTATTTATTCATTTATTTATTTATTTGAAGGCAATGAGATTGCTGTTTTGTAAGCAATCTTTTTCTTATAGGTCAGTTCCATATACTGACACACACACATACACACATACACACATAACACACATACACACATACACACATACACACACATACCACACACATACCCCCCCCCCCCCCCCCCCACCAACACACACAAAAGAGGCAGGCAAGAATGCACGAGCGCGAGCGCGAGTGCACTGCGCATGCACACACAGACACACATAACACAATACACAGACACACATAAACACAGACAGACACACACAGACACACACACAGATACACCAGAACAGAGACAGACAGACAGACAGACACACAACACACAAACACAAACACACACGGATCACATTATTTACAAAATTGCATTCACACGATAACAGGAAGTAAAAAAACAGAAAAGCATTATCCTCAATATGGAAGAATAAATAAATAAATAAAGAAATAATCACAAACACACATACACACACACAGGACACACAACACACACACATACACAGACAGACAACAGAACATACACACAAGAACACAGACACACAGAGGCACACAGACACACAGACACAGACACACACACAGACACACAGACACAGACACCGACACAGACACACACACACACACACACAACACAACACACACAACACACACACACACACACACACACACACACACACACACACACACACACACACACACAGAGGACTGTTTCATAGAAGACCCAGCTAGATTTATGATTGGTGTAAAGGAAACACATGCTCCTTGAATGTCGCTTGGAGAATCGTCATGGGAAAAGTTATTGTCCAAATTTCATCCTCGTCTTTTAAAACATGTTTTTAGAGAATTCGTTCCAAAAGATTGGAAAAAACAACAACACTGGTGTTGATGCTCAACTGCATTTGTAAGTTTTCTGTTTGTCTGTCATAACGAGGTGAGGCCCTGATAGGGTTTCTGTGTTCTGTTTGTCTGTTCATAATGAGGTGAGGCCCTGATAGGGTTTCTGTGATTGGTGGCTGGGCTATAAACAGTATGATTGTGCTGGGGCTGTTCGTTTGTATTTCTCTGTGTGTGTGTGTGTGTGTGTGTGTGTGTGTGTGTGTGTGTGTGTGTGTGTGTGTGTGTGTGTGTGTGTGTGTGTGTGTGTGTGTGTGTCTGTCTGTCTATCTGTCTGTCTGTGTCACTGTGTTCTCTCTCTCTCTCTCTCTCCTCTCTCTCTCTCTCTCTCTCTCTCTCTCTCTCTCTCTCTCTCTCTCTCTCTCTCTCTCTCTCTCTCTCTCTCTCTCTCTCTCTGACGAAAACTCGAACGCACATTGGTGTGTTTTGACATTACACAGTTACTTTCATGGTATGCAAAAAATCGGTCATGTACCACTGGTAAACATCAGAGCTCCAATGAGGAACGAAACAAAAATTACAGCGTTCTGAAATCTCACATGCGCTACACCACATCTGACAAGAAATTTACTCCAGAAGAAATGCCAGAGAAATTATTTTGCTGCCATCACACTGATGAGTTTTGTCCAGTCCAGTCCAGTCCAGTTTTTATTTCCAGATTTACATCGAATAAGCAATGATTTGCTTTTTTTTCATCAAGCCATTTATCTAGTTTTGAGGTTTTTATGCGCTCTATGAACCACAGATCCTCCTTCTCCTTCCTCCCTTCCTTCCTTCTTCCTTCCTTCCTTCCTTCCTTCCTTCCTCCTCTCCTTCCCTTCCTTCTTCCTTCCCTCCTTCCTTCTTCCTTCTCCTCCCTTCTGCCTTCCTTCCTCCCTCCCTTTACAAAACTGCATACACACGGGGACTGGATGTAAAAAAGCACAAGAATGCTTATTCCATTGTCCTTGATATAAAGAATAAATCCAAATAAATCTTACTCCCTTCTCCCTTCCTTTTTCCTTCCCTTCTTCCTTTCCCTCTTCCTCCTTCTCTACGAGTCTCCAACGACCTTGGGCCAACGTTGAGATAAGGAATCCCACGCTCGACCAATCCTAAATCGTACTCATAGAGTACCCCAGAAGAAAAGAAATAAAATAGAAGAAGAAGATAAGAAACTGAGGATAGGGCGGGTAGGAGAAAAAGACTGCATAGCGATCGCTGAAAGTGATAGAAAGTGACCATAGGTGGGATTCTGTCACGCCATCGAACAGGTCGGAGAGGAGGGAGAGAGAAGAAGAGAGAGAGAGAGAGATGCAGAGAGAAGGGAGAGGAGAGAGAGAGGAGGGGAGGGGGAGAGAGAGAGGAGGAGAGAGAAGAGATGAGGATAGAGAGATAGGGACGAATGGGAGAGAGGAGAAATGAGAGTAAGGAGAGAGATGAGGAGGAGAGAGTAGGATGAAGGTAGAGAGAGATCACTCACAGCACAGAAGACGAATGAATAATGAATGATGATAATCTTATTTTCAGTACGAGTAGTATTTCGGAGAGGAGGATGATGGAGAGAGAGTTGTAGATAGAGACGAGGAGAGGAGAGGAGAGAGAGGAGATGGACGACAGAGACAGACAGACAGACGAAGTCAGAATACTGAAGACGACAGAGCAGACAGACAGAGAGAGAGAGGAGAGAGAGAGAGAGAGAGAGAGAGAGAGAGAGGAGAGAAGACAGAGAAGACAGACAGCAGACAGAAGAGAGAGAGACAGAGAGACAGAGGACAGAGAGCAGAGAGAGAGAGAGCAGGAAGAAGAACAGGTTGTGATGGGGGGGAACATAGGACTGGGTGGAGGTAGCCTAGCAAGGATGGATGGAGTGAGGGGAATACACACACAACACACACAACACAACGAAAACACAATACACACACACACCCGCAGCACGAACACGACGCACACAACACACGACGCACGCACAACGCAAGACACACACAGATTGAAGAGACAGGAAGGCAGATGAGACATGACAGAAAGAATAGAGAAAAATCACAGTGTTAGTACATATGTTTGACTCACAGGAAAGCACAGGACTTAAGGCCAAAAGAAGTAAGACACTAGACAATGCACGAGGACAGTAATGAAAGACGAAATAGCGACAGAACAGATGTGGGACAGACAGACACAACACCATCACACACACACACACACACACACACACACACACACACACACACACACACACACACACACACACACCACACACCACACCACATCACACTAACCACACCTCACCACCCACACCACACCACACACAACACACAAACACTGACACACACACACACACAAAAATCACACACACACAACATACAACACACCAGACACAACCCAAATGCACATGACACAACACAGAAAAACCCTCCACAACAGCTGACATCATAGTAATAGTAACGACATACCAATTATGGAACGACACAGCTACAGTACACAACAGACAGACAGACACACAGACAGACAGACACAGACAGACACAGACACACACAACGCCGACAGACAGACAGACCAGACCAGCCCAACAGACCATACAACCACACACACCACACCACACCACACCACACCACACCACCCCACAAACGTACACACAAAAAAAGCAGTGCAGCTTACATGTACCACAGAATAAAGAACATGACTTTACAACACACACACACACACAACACAACACAACACACACAACACAACACAACACAACACAACACACACACACACACCCACACACCACACCACCACACACACACACACACACACACACACACACACACACACACACAACACAACACACACACACACACACACACACACACACACACACACACACACACCCACACCCCACCACACCACACACACACACACACACACACACACACACACACCACAAGTTCGTCAACCTATATACAAACCCACAGCACAACACCCCCCTCCTCCTCTCCTAATCTAGGCTGACATCATAGCATAGTAAGCAACAACAACAACACAACAACAGAGACTGTGTGTGAAAGCTGTGGTCAGCCTGGCTTTAAGCCGCTTACATGATGCAATTGCAGTCCTAACGACACCACTCCGACACCGCTGACCATCCTCCGCAGTTAGCCTGGCAAGCGATTTAGTCTAATGAGCCCAAAGGTCGTGGGTTTGAATCTTACCATTGTTAGTGGGGTGCTGTGGGCAGGGTGTTTCTTTTCGTGTCTCCACTTCATCTTTGAAGTCCAGAAAGTTGGTCAGAACTTAAGTCAAAACGTGGGCAGAAGGTTAAGGTCAAGTCTTTTGAAATTAGTTGCTACATTTTTTTGTTCCTTGGCTAGAGCTTCCAGGTTTTCAACACAGATGAGATGTTGGGTATAAAACCGTTCTTGCTCCCCTGTCTTAAGATAAGCTGCATGTATGATTGACGTACTTTGTTGTGTTTTGAGAGCTTTTTTGTAATGCTGATGATAATTATGTGTTTGTTTTAATTTTTCCAGCGTATAAAGTGTCAAGTATTACAAGATCAAAAGGACTTGCAAAGACAATATTACAAGGCACTGTCCAAGAAGGAAGAAAAAGAGGCAGACCAAGGAAGAGATGGGAGGACAACATCAGTGAATGGACAAGCCTAGAACTCGAACGAAACCCTGAGAAAGGCAGAACAAAGACAGGAACGGAGCGAACTGGTTGTCAAGTCTTCAGGGGTGCCCCCACAGTCGCCAGACTACGGGAAAGATAGATAGGTAGATAGGTAGGTAGGTAGATAGGTAGGTAGGAAGGTAGGTAGGTAGGTAGATAGATAGATAGATAGATAGATAGATAGATAGATAGATAGATAGATAGATGATAGATAGATAATAGTATCAAAACCTCTTTTTCAACTTTTTTTCTGACATTGTTTATTCACCTTTTTTGGCTCCTGCTCCTGCTCCCTTACTTGCAACAGATTTTATTCAACTTTCAAATCTGTACAAAAGCACAGATTTCATACCAAAACAACGAGGATAGTCAGTTTAAATTATTAGTATTATTTTGTACTTACGTCTTGATGTCTTGACGTCTTTCAGAGTTGTGAACGTAGTCCTCGCACATTGAAACAGGAAAAGTCTCAGTCTATCAGTCTGAATTCTCCTTTGCCAGCATATCGATTTTCACTGTACTGATCGTAGTTCTTGCTTTTTGAATTGTTGCCTTTTTGTTTCAATAGATTTTGTTGCTGAGCAGAGCACATGACATAACATTACTCTGTTCCTTGGCATTTTTCACGTTGGTGTCCAGGTTTGTAAAACGACTTTCTGATAATTATTCCATCAGTCTTTTCCACACAAACAGTAGCAGAGCTGTTGCAGGCTGTGCTTTCCTCAGCCTCTTTTGTTCGGTTTCAGTGATTTTCGAGTTTTGTTTGCGTGATACAGCGTGGGTGTACTGTTCAACCGCTTTTCTTCTTTCAGGTAATGATGACCCTAGAGCAAAACTAATTGATCATCTGCGAGGCTTCGGTTGTGTAACTGTTTTCTGAGGGCTTACACTACCCGTTAACTTCGGCCCTTTGTTTCTTTTCTGATTTAATCACTGGTCGTCAGAAAGACCAATGGCAACGAGTCGTAACCTTGATTTACGCATGTGGTGTTTTGAAGATTGGCTGTAAAATTGAACATTGATACCACTGCTCGTCATAATCCTGATTATATAAATTCGTAATAAAAATGGGTTTCGGTAGTATACTACAGTATCTTAGTACCTGCCATGATGTTTCTCTGTCTACCTTTTTTGCATCGTCTTTCAGTCTTCACAATGATGTTCTTTTCCGTTGTCTTCTCTGCTTTCTCACTTAGATTATCGACATTTTTCTTCTCTCTTCTATTTGATGTTTATCTGCGCTATCTTTCATCTGTCCAGATACTTTGTGTTATGTACTGTACCTTTTCTTCTTCTTTTTTCTTTCTTTCTTTCTTTCTTTTCTTTGTTCTTTTCTTTTTTCTTTCTTTCTTTCTTTCTTTCTTTCTTTCTTCTTTCTTTTCTTTCTTTCTTTCTTTCTTTTTCTCTTCTTTTCTTTCTTTCTTCTTCTTCTTCTTTTCTTGTTCTTCTTGTTCTTGTTCTTGTTCTTGTTCTTCTTCTTCTTCTTCTTCTTCTTTTCTTCTTCTTCTTCCAACAGTCAGACAGCAACTACTGTCTTCTGCTATATGAGCGAAATTGCTTTGCGCTGCCTTTAAGCACCTCACAAGTCAGACCCAGCGTGTGCACTGTACTCAAGCCCCGCTCATAATTTTTGTTAAAAAAAGGAAACAATCTCCAATACTCCAATCTAGATTTTATGTCCTGGAGGAAAAGCCTGGCTTGGAGTATTGGAGATTATTTCCTTTTTAAAAAAACAAAATGAAATTAAATACTTTGAAGTTCCAGAATAAGTATCCAGACTGTATTACTGATTATTGTTTTTACGATTTATTGGAACACTCAAGTTCAAGATTTTGAAGGCACTCTTAAGGTTTCGATTAAAAGAAAAAGGGTAACTAATAATAACAACCTTATACAATTTATCGGTGGGGAAATTGAATACAAGTAGAGGGGGTGGGGTGGGGGAAGTAGGAGCGGGGGGGGGGGGGGGGGGAGGAGAGGGTGTGAATGAGGACACAAAGGGGACGTAATCTTTGAAGGAAATGTCAGCTCTTGTCACACACAATGCAAGATTAAAGAACAACCCCCCCCCCCCAACCGCCATACACAGAGAAAAAAATATTCAGATATAAAACGAAGAAAGAAAAAAAAGAGATGAAGTAATTGACGTCAATGGTTTTATTAGGCCACATACTTCGCCCACCTTTTCCTGCACACACACAGACACACACAACAGGACACACAGACACACACACAGATACACACACACACACACACACACACATACACACACACAACACACAGACACACACACAACACAAACACACACACACACATAGACCACACACACACACACACACACACACACACACACACACACACACACACACACACACACACACACACAACTCAAACCCATTCACCTGATACATCTGTTCCTCCTCCCCCCTCCCACCCCCCCCCCACCTCTTCCTTCCTTCGCTCACCCACCCCCACTCTCCATCTAGCATTTTTCTCACGTCAGCATATACGAGTAAAAAATTTTAAAAAAAGAAGAGAAAAAAAAAAGCTAGCAGAAAACGAACATGGCCGAAGAAAAGGGAGACAAGAATAAATACCAAGAGAAGCTGTGAAAATGTCGCTCTGACGTCACAAGCCCCCCTCCCCCTCTTCACATCCCGCCCCCCCCCCCTCTCCACCACCCCTCACTCTCTTCCTGGAAACAGGAGAAGAGGTCAGATCCCTGTGTAGGGTTAGGTATGAATGAACGAGAGAGAGGAGAGGAGAGGAGAGAGGAGAGAGAGAGAGAGAGAGAGATGAGGAGAGAGAGAGAGAGGAGAGAGAGAGATTGATTGATTGATTGATTTATTCTTTTAACGAGGATAATGGGATAAGCACTCTTGTGCTTTTTTACATCGGTCCCCGTGTGTATGCAGTTTTGTAAATGTCATCTGTTCCCACGGCACACGATGGCCTACTCTTACGAAAAGCGGAAACAGGATTTAACGTGTGCGCAAGATGTTCTGCAGAGAGAGAGAGAGAGAGGAGAGAGAGAGGAAAGAGAGAGAGAGAGAGAGGGAGGTTGGGGAGGGGGAGGGAGAGAGGGAGGGGAGAGAGGAGAGGATGGAGAGTTGTGAGAGGAGGAGAGGAGGGGGGAGAGAGGAGTGGAGAGAGAGGAGAGACAGACAGACGCAGACAGACAGACAGACAGACAGACAGAAGACAGAGATCCCTGAAATTGAAACTGCTTATTTCATGGATGACAAAAAGCCTGTGACAAGGGAGATGACAGGTTATGGCATCAGGGGAGCTAATAAAAGAACACCCACAGATCTGCTTTCTTAGCTATCGACGTTAAGATCAAAGGGGGGTGGGTGTGGTAGAGAGAGAGAGAGAGAGAGAAGAGAGAAGAGAGAGAGAGAGAGGAGAGAGAGAGAGAGAGAGAAGAGAGAGAGAGAGAGAGAGAGAGAGAGAGAGAGAGAGAGAGAAGAAGACAGACAGAGAGAGCAGAGAGAAGACGAGAGAGAGAGAGAGAGAGAGATGAGAGAGGAGAAGGTGAGAGAAGAGAAGGAGAGAAGAGAGAGAAGCAGAGAGACGAGAAGAGAAGATCAGAGAGGGAGGAGGAGAGAGGGAGAGAGAGGAGAGAGAGAGAGAGAGAGAGAGAGAAGAAGAAGAGACAGACGAGAGACAGAGAGAAGAGAGAGAGAGAAGAGAGAGAAGAGAGAGAGAGAGAGAGAGAGAGAGAGAGAGAGAGAGAGAGAGAGAGAGAGGAGAGAGAGGAGAGAGGAGGAGAGAGAGAGGAGAGAGAGAGAGAGAGAGAGATCGTGTTTCAATGTCACCTCCTCCCCACCCCAACACGCACACACACACACCACACACACTACCTACCTACCTACAACACACACACACACACACACACACACACACCACACCACACACACACACACACACACACACGCACGCACCACACACACACGCACGCACGCACAATACCTACACACATGCACACACACAGCCACACACAACCTACCCCCCCCCTCCCCCAAACAAAGTTTTCCAAGACTAATGCGTGGCCTTTAGGAGATTCATCTTTTGAGGGTTATGACAGACAGCGTGGCTTTAAAGCGCTATCGTCAGCATCCACTGCTTGCCAGCCTCCTTCTTACCACACTGCTATTCTCGTCCCTCCCCCAGGCCTTCCTATGACGTAGGGGCTTCTGTGTCGTCATTCATGAAAGCTGACGAGTCTGATAAAAACATCTGGTGACATCAGTAAAAAAAAACAAACCCAACCCAAACAAACTCAAGAATAAATAGCCACAACCACCCCCCCAAACAAAAAACAACCCAAATTGATTTTGGTTACGTTTTACGATCGAATGGCCTCGCTAAAACTGTTCGCCCGAAAAAAAGAATGAAAGAATGAATGAATGAATGAGTGAATGAAGGAACGATGGACGCTGTAGCTGAGTGTTTAAGACCCTTCGACTTCAATCCCATGGGTTCATGAAGTCCTGGGTTCGAATTCGGCGACGTCTGGTGAATTAACGATGTAGGCTTGTACGATCTCCCAGGTCAACTTCAAGAGCAGACCTGCCAGTGTATACACACATGCGGAAGACGAAATATGCACGTTAAAGATCTCGTAGTTCATGTCAGCAAACACGAACATAACCAGCGTACATTCCCGAAGTAGGAACATGGCTACCTTCATGGTCGGCAAAAACGGTCGTATGTGGAAAATCTCACAATCAGTGAACCTTGGAACTCTAGCCGAGGAACCAAAAGAATTTGACAGGTTGAAGATTTTCGTCCAAGCCTAGTATCACAATCTGTCCTTGTAAATATACATGTATACATTTTTTGTATTCGAACTGTCGAGGGAGCGAGCTGAAAGGGCAGGACAGAGGTAAAAACAAAAGGGAACAAGAAAAACTGGCGGACGAACAACATTGCAGAAAGGACACAGACATCATTTGTCCAGGCTCATGCGTTGGCATGCCACCGACACAAAGTAGAGGAGATAGGTGAAAAGGTCTTCAGTGCAGTGTTCCAGTAACTACGTAAAAGGTTAAGGAAGAAGAAGAGAAGAAGAAGGAAGAAGAAGAAGAAGAAGAAGAATGCGAAAAAAACAAGAATGAGACAGAAAGAATGCGAAGAAGAAGAAGAGGAATGCAAAGAAGGATTGCGAAGAAAAAGGAATTGCGACGAAGAACACAAAGAATGTAAAGAAGACTGTCCAAGAGTAGAAGATTACTGCAAAGAAGTAGAACAAGATGAACGGAAGAAAGAAGAAGAAGAATGCATAGAAGAGAGGAGAAAATGCAAATAAGAAGAATGCAAAGAAGAATTAAAGAAGCTCTGATTCCGATCAAAAATATTATCTAAAGCTTCAGGTCTTTTTTCTTTTAATAAAAAAGAGAAAACCTGCATCAGTTTGCAGCACTTGAAGCTGAACATACCAATTTCATATTCAAGAAAAGATTTTTAAAGAAAATATTAGCTTTGCCAAAATTCCTTTTTTTTTTTTTTTGTATTTTATTCTAAAGATCAGCATTTCATTCCCTTGATACACATGAAAAAAACAATATTACATTTGTACTAGACTTTTTGTAGAGATGACAGCAGTTTATTATTTTTTTTTGCTTTCCAACATAAATAACATTAAAGCAGTAATGATTTTAGGAGATGATGCGCTAGAGTTTTGTTTCTGTTTAAAAAAAAAATTCTTTGCTCCCTCTTTTTTGTCATTTTTTCTCTCTTTCCAATCCATTCCTCTTTCCTTCCCCAGTCAAAATTCATGTAGACGCTTTTCCCCTTTGTGGTCTGTCAGTTCTCTAAGAGATATTAAAGTCGAAACAGTGTAATTTCTCAAAGCAAAATACTGTGATGCGATCAATCAATCAACCAACCAAACAACCAACTAACGAACCAACCCCAACAAACCCCAATCAATCAATCAATCAATCAATCAATCAATCAATCAATCAATCAATCAATCAATCAATCAATCAATCAATCAATCAATCAATCAATCAATTAATCAAATAAACAGTAGGCATCTGTCAGTCTCGGAAGGCTATGAAGTTGTGTTCTATGCCCTAGAGCGCAAAGCCTGAGTAAGTAAGTATGGAGGGCAAGCTGTTACCCATTCAGCAGAACTCCCACCCCCCTTCCACGCACTGGAATGATCCATTGGAAAGGCAATGACCGATACAATGGTTCCAGTGCCGCTGCAGGAGCCACCAGAACGTTGCCATAAACAGCCAATCAAAATAAAGACATAATCTAATCAATCAACCAACAAATCAATCAGTCAATCAGTCAAAATATAGTCAAATAAACCAACCAGCCAACCTACTTTCCAGCCTCGCTGTGCAGGCTAACAAACGATAAACCAGCTGGACAGACGAAGGTATACCGCTGGAGATGTTGATCTGGAGACGCTATGGAGATGATCTCTCACAAAGCTGACAGACGAAAACAAACTTGCCGGAGATGTTGTTAGCCAGTGAGACTCTTTGGAGCAGAGAGGAGACAAAGCTGACATCGCAGACACCTTCATACTAACAACCGTGACCTTCAACAAGTCAAACAGAAAAAAACCCACCAAAAAGAAAAGGAAAAAAAAGACTGTTTACAACCAATCTGATTAAAAAACAAACTTCACCGGAGGTAAAAAAAAGAAGGGGGGGGGGGGGGGGGGGGCAAGGAAACGTTACCCAAGAGGCTGATAACACAAGACAGGCTCGAAAAACTTGACTGAAACCACGAAGCCTTACCTCCCCTGAATACAGACAAAAGCAGCCACCGCCAGATGGAGCTAATGACAGCTGACACCAGACGACCATGAAATCCCCCCCTCTCCCTCTCCAACCAAATCCTTTGAAATCAGACCAGCTGAGACTCCAGCGACAGACTGAAAGACAGGCAGGCCATGGGAGAGAGACACACTGAAAAGCGTATAATTCCCTGACCTTAAAAAACCCACCCCAAACAAAGGATTGGAGAAAAGTTAGACAGTTTATCCTGTTTGTCTGAAGCAGTCATCAGACACACACACGTCAAACAATCACAAGAGGTAAAAAAAAATGTAAGAGGAAACCACTCAAGTATTTGATAAAGCCAACTTTCGGTTATTTTCTTACGTTTTTTTTCCTAAGATGAAAGATTGGCTAAATTCGCACGCTTTCTTTCTTTTTCTGTCTCTTTCTGTCTCTGTCTCTTTGTGCCTCTGTTTCTGTCTGTCTCTCTGTTTCTGCCTTGTTCCCTTTCTTCCTGTCATTTCCTTGTGGTCTATTTTCTGCCTTCGTGGTCCATTCTCCTGCCTTTTTCCCCCAGGAAGACTTAACAGATAACAATTCTCTCCCACGCCGGTATGACACGCCGGGCCTGACTTGTGAGGCGCTAAACGGCAGCGTGACGCATTTTTTCTCATATGACAGACAACAATAGATGCTGTCTGAGCGTTCGAAAAATGCTAAAAAAAATTGCGAAGAAGAAGAGTTGCGAAGAATTGCGAAGAAGAATTGCGAAGAACTGTGAAGAGGAAGAAAAAGAAGAATTGCTAAGAAGAAGAATTGCGAAGAAGGAGAATTGCGAAGAAGAATTGCGAAGAATTCAAAGAAGAATTCAAAGAAGAGAATTGCGAAGAATTCAAAGAATTCAAAGAAGAAGATTTGCGAAGAAGAAGAAGAAGAATTGCGAAGAAGAAGAAGAAGAATTGCGAAGAAGAAGAATGGCGAAAGAAGAGAAAGAAGAAGAAGGAGAGGAAGAAGAAGAAGAGAAGAAGAAGAAGAAGAGAAAGAAGAAGAAGAAGAAGAAGAAGAACAACAAACAACAACAACAACAACAAGAAGAAATTGTGAAGAAGAAAAAGAATTCCAAAGAAGACAACAACTTTAAACAATCTAGGCTTTGGGAAGCAACAACTCTGTCAGATCATTGTCCCACACTTCCTACACAGCAGACCTCGGCATAACCGGAGACTGAAGGCGACACAGGAGACAAAGGTCTTCAGACAAAGTCAGCCAGTCAGCAACACTTTGTGTCCTGTCCCCCTCCATTGTGTGTCTGTCTGAGGGACCTGTCTGTCACTCCTCACCAAGTAACAGGTGCGGATTTCAGGTTTCTTGGAGAGATTAGAGCAATGTTTTGACTGTCTCGACTTTAAAAAAATCATTCACCGCTTTTGAGATTGCGTTTGTATTCTTATGATCATGATCATTATCGCTGTCGACGCAGCCCACACCACCACCACCACCACACCACCACCACCACCACCACCACCACCACCACCACCACCACCACCACCACCACCACCACCACCATTATCATCGTCATTGTCGTCGTCGTCATCATTATCTTTGTGACCATCACTGTTGTCGTCATCAAAATTGTTGTCTTTACCACCCACCACCACCACCACCACCACCACCACCACCACCACCACCACCACCACCACCATCAATCATCATCATCATCATCATCATCATCATCATCATCATCATCATCATCATCATCATTTACTACCACCACCCCGGGCACTACCAACATCATTATAAGCAGCATCACAGACAGCCACCACCGTCACAATCACCATCATCACCACCACCACCATCTTCAGTAATAATCAGACAGACTTCAGTGTTTCTGGTAAATGGACAGGCTAAGGGGAAGGTTGAGAACGGAACCCTCCCTCCCCCCAAAAAAAAACACACACCAAAAAACCAACCAAACAAAAAAGGAACCAAACAACAAAACCCCACACCACCACCAAAACGCAGGGGAGCAGTAACATCACCCTCTAAAAGGAATGCCGCAACACACCGCACCATAACTTTCCCACTAATGCGAAAATGGATGGGCGAACAACAAACTTTTTTCAAACACCCTCCAGTACATTTACCATTAAATTCCACGCTAGAAAAGAGAAATAAAAACCAATCTCTCTCTCTCTCTCTCTCTCTCTCTCTCTCTCTCTCTCTCTCTCTCTCTCTCTCTCTCTCTCTCTCTCTCTCTCTCTCTCTCTCTCTCTTCAAAGACTGTGAGCATCTGCACAGAAAGTGGCAAGTTTGAAGTCAAACGGGCAGATAACTTTTTCAGCTCTTTTCCCCCCTCCCCGCAAGCCGTAAACATTTTTCGGTTCCAAGCAGTATTATTTGGTGACAGCGTTGGCCGCAAACCTTGGTTAAAATATACTTGGCTCATTTAGGTTATAATCAAGTTTGAATGAGCCCCCCAAAAGCAAATAGGATTCGTTAAAGCAGTTGATCCCCCAAGTTGGAATGCCGCTACCTAAACGGTGTGTGTGTGTGTGTGTGTGTGTGTGTGTGTGTGTGTGTGTGTGTGTGTGTGTGTGTGTGTGTGTGTGTGTGTGTACGTGTGTGTGTACGTGTACGTGTACGTGTACGTGTGTAAGTGGGGGGGGGGGAGGGGGGTGGTAAAAACGGTCGCATACGCAAAAATCTCACCATTGGTGAACCTTGGAGCTCTAGCCGAGGAACAAAATAAGAAAGTAGTTGGATTCATATTGTATGATTATCTATGTTTTTATTTAAATTACAGTATCTTTCATTGCGTTTGTATATTCAGGATAAGTAGATGCGTGACCGTTTTCCCGCCTTGGCTTCAGTACAGTTCCCCAGTTCACCCAGCTGTAAATGGGTACCTGCCCTCTTATGGGTCAGGGAAGGTAAAGCAGCGAGGGAGAGGAGATGGGCGCCGCCCTCAATATGCTGGCCTCTAGAGAAGCTGAGGTTTCTGATGCCTTGCTCCCCTACGACCACATAGGTTATGGGACACCTTTACCTTTTATATTCAGGGTTTCATTATTTATATGAACTCAAATGTTTTTTTTTTTCTGGAGCGAAGAATTTTTACTTTGACTTTTGACATTTGTTTGGCCAGCGTTAAACTGTAGGTGGATGATGCTTTCATACCATGGGTCATTTTGTCAGAACTCTTATTAAAAATATTATTGCTTATACCTTGGCTAGGTTTCATTAACATCTACACCATACTTTTGTGTCTGAGTTCTTCGTAAAACGTTGATGTGTTTTAAATCAATTAAAGACAACTTTATTATCTCCTAAAGAAAAATTGTGGCGGGTGCAGAAGCACTGGAGATAAGACATCACAACATTCAGAACAAACACTCATCAAAACACTGACAAATAATCCCTGCAACGTATAGTAGCCACACATTCATCAGATAAAGGAATCAGAAAAGCAAAACACCAAACTAAGTATTGATTATGGTTTCAGATTTAGTATAGGTGTCCAATATCCTATGTGGTCGTAGGGGAGCGAAGCATCAGAGACCTCAGCTTCCCTAGGGGCCAGCATTTTGAGGGCAGCACCCATCTCCTCTCCCTCGCTGCTTTACCTTCCCTGACCTTAAAGAGGGCAGGTACGCATTTACAGCTGGGTGAACTGGGAAACTGTATTGAAGCCAAGGCGCGCAAACGGTCACCCATCCAATTGGTAACCACGATATGTAGGTATTTAAAACTTGTATTACTTGGTATTGCAAGATTTTGAAGCACAATTCCGCTTACAAGTTGCTATGAAGATTCAGTGTAAGTATGAAGAATGAATTTTATCATACAAAAACTCCACATACACATGACCATGCACACGTGAGCATCCTTACACATCCCTCCCACTCTCTAACAATTCTGTGGTCAACTGTCACTATAGTAATGACTAATTTCCAAGGTTGCAATAGATTCTTGGATGTGCTATAAAAACAACAAAACCAAGCATTCCGAAACGGTTTATGGGCATTTTTAGCACAGATTCTTCACTTTGGTCATGGTGATAATGATGACAACGGTCATGATCATTCACAAGCTAAACATCATGAAGGTCACCCAGACTATACACGCTGACTCACTCATCCCACCTGGGAATCACTGTAAAATAGTAAGTAAGCCCATATACACCCCCAAATGACATGGTTGCTGTACTGTCAGAGAGAACAGAACCAAAATGATCTGTCAATTTGGAGCAGAGGCCGCTACATTCTGTCGCTAGTTATCCTCCTGCCTCATTAGTAGGCCGCGGTGAAAATGGGGGGATGTGCGCAGTAGTGACGGACATCGTTTGTGTTGTACGTGCAGAGAGGGGGTGGCTGGGTGAGTGGGTGGGTGCGATTCTTTATTTATTTTTGTGCCAGTACCCTTGAACGCATTTTTGGAAAGTGATATGATTATAATGATGATGATATCAATAATGATAATTATGATAATAATAATAATAATGATGATGATAATTGTGTTTGTGTTTATGTGTGTGTGTGTTTGTGTTTATGTGTTTATGTGTTTATATATATATATATATATATATATATATATATATATATATATATATATGTATGTATGTATGTATGTATGTATGTATGTATGTATGTATGTATGTATGTATGTATGTATGTATGTATGTATGTATGTATGTATGTATGTATGTATGTGTGTGTATGTATGTGTGTCGATGGTGTGTGTGTGTGTGTGTGTGTGTGTGTGTGTGTGTTTTGGTGCGTGCACGCGTGTACGCGCGCGCACGTGTGTGCGTATGTCTGTGTTTATAATCAAATGATCCTGTCCTCCCCTCTTTCTTTATCCTGTCTCTCCTTTTAAGACGAGATGACAAACTCATTTGCATATTTTTCTAGCAAACACTCATTTCCATATTTCCCTCTGGCAATTCTTCAAATAAAACCTGATTATTCCGTCCACAGACGTATCTTTTTTGTCAGCGTAGAAAAAACAACAACAACGTTTTAAAAAAAGTTTACAGCTCGAACAGTTGGCAAAAATGATAAACCCCCCCCCCTCTTTCCAAGTTTTGAAAGCATACATCTATGGAAAACTTTGCCTTTAAAAAGAGGTAGCGAGCACTAGTGATGGGAAGGCAGAATAGTATTGCCTACAAAGGGGGCAGGCAGACTAGCCGAGTGGTTGGAGCGTTTAAACTCGCCATTTGTCTGTATAAAGGGATTTTTACCCCCTGGAGTTTTTGTTTTAGCCGTCCTCCTCCTCCTCCTTCTTCTTCGTCTTCTTCTTCGTCTCCTTCTTCTTCTTCGTCTCCTTCTTCTTCTTCTTCTTCTTCTTCTTCTTCTTCTTCTTCTTCTTGCTAGCAGTCAGCAATGCCAAATCAGTGGTACACTTGACACCATTTTGCCTGTTAACTGGCAGGGAGTATTGCTATTTTGCTTGATGGCAGTACACAATCTGTCACCTTGGCTATTACTTTCTGCACGCAAGCACACACAGCCGGACTGGCTATGCCAGCCAGCCAGCCAACCAGCCAGCCAGCCAGCCGAAGAAACAGACACATCGAATGGAAGTCAGACACATACGTACAGAAACAGACAGACACAGATAGAAACACATGCAGGTAGACAGACAGGCAGACTGACAGACGCACATCTACACCCCCCCCCCCCCACATCACACATGCATGAATGCACACTCACACGCTCACGCAAGCACACGCATACACGCCACACACACACACACACACACACACACACAACACACACACAACACACACACACACACACACACACACACACACACACACACACCAAAAATCAACACAATGCATCCATCTTCTATTTCAGACTTCTCCATTCATAGCCCCCCTTTGATCCCACCCCTCCCCCCTCTGACCCCCACCCCCTACTCCCCCAGATCCCCCCCTCCTCGCCCCCCCTCCCCCGCCCCCTTCGTCCCCCCATCTTTGTTCATCCTCAGTAAACCTTTCCCCAATACAGCCCCCCCCCCCCCAGCTTTAAACAGATGCTCGCAAAAGGGGACATAAACCCGCAACAAAACAGGACAAAAAGGGCCGCAAATAGGTTTGCCTGACGTCACAGAGAGACCTCAGTTGGCCACACACAACTTAAAGAGAGAGAGAGAGAGAGAGAGAGAGAGAGAGAGAGAGAGAGAGAGGGGGGGGGGAAGGCAAAATGGGGGGTGGGGGGTGGGGGTGGGGTGGGGGTGGGGGCG
>CM060328.1:2100457-2102957 GCA_030674155.1 Stramonita haemastoma | reverse complement strand
TATATGTATATAATATAAAGTCTGTCCCGAGCCTAAGGCTCATCAGGCCGGTGCTTATCCCGGTTTCTGTGGCGTTAAGCGACTGAGAGTCATAGACTCCCCCCTGGATAGAACGCCAGTCTATCGCAGGGTTAACCCCCAACACAAGGTTGGCACCCCTTTTACACCTGGGTGGGGTGAGAAAATAGCCGTAAAGTGCCTTTTCCAAGGGCACAACGCCATAGCCGAAAGCTGGGATCGAACCCGCAACCTTTAGATTACGAGTCCAACGCCCTAACCACTAGACTACGGCGGCGGCGGCATATATATATATATATATATATATATATATATATATATATATATATATATATATATATATATATATATATATATAGTGTGTGTGTGTGTGTGTATTTGCGCGCGCGGACACACGTGTATGTGTGTTCATGTCTGCAAAAACGTATATGCACACATACGCCTGCGAATGTGAATCCATAAGTATCATAAGGAGAAAAAAAAGCTACCCCCTCTCCCCCTTCAAAAAACTACTAATATCAACAAACCAAACCACACCACACCCCACCACACCACACCAAACCACACCACACCACACCACACCACACCACACCACACCACACCAAACCACACCACACCACACCACACCACACCACACCACACCACACCACACCACACCACACCACACCAAACCAAACCACACCAAACCACACCAAACCACACCACACCATACCAAACCAAACCATACCAAACCACACCACACCAAACAACACCACACCACACCAAACCAAGTCAAACCAAACCAAGTCAAACCAAACCAAGTCAAACCAAGCCACACCAAGCCACACCACAGCAAACCAAACCAAACCAAGCCACACCAAGCCACACCAAGCCACACCACACCAAACCAAACCACACCAAGCCACACCAAGCCACACCACACCAAACCAAGCCACACCAAGCCACACCAAGCCACACCACACCAAACCAAACCAAACCAAGCCACACCAAGCCACACCAAGCCACACCACACCAAACCAAGCCACACCAAGCCACACCACACCAAACCAAGCCACACCAAGCCACACCAAGCCACACCACACCAAACCAAACCAAACCAAGCCACACCGAGCGGAGAAATGCCATGACACTGGCTACAGACAGACGAGCGACTAATGAGAGTGCTATTGCCGACATCATCCATTATCAGAAGAGATGTGGAGACCTAATCATAGACCCCCACCTCCCATCTGCCCCTCCGTCCCCATAAAAAGAAATATAGACATGACCTATTTTCCCGTGACCTGACCTAGTTTGTGATTGACGTCATACCCTGTGTCCAGCAGCCCACGCAGCTAAAGGGAGACACACAAGATCATCCTGCGTCATCAGTTTATGTCTTCAATGACACCCCCCCTCTCTCTCTCTCTCTCTCTCTCTCTCTCTCTCTCTCTCTCTCTCTCTCTCTCTCTCTCTCTCACAGAGGCATGCCTTTTCTCAAGTTCGCACACAAATATGCGTGCCTGCACATAATAGTATGGACGTGCATACCTCTTCTGACTACGCGCGCGCGCCCCTATCTATCTATCTATCTATCTATCTATCTATCTATCTATCTATCTATCTATCTATCTATCTATCTATCTATCTATCTATCTATCTATCTATCTATCTATCTGTGTGAGTGTATGTGTGTGTATGTGTGTGTGTGTGTGTGCGTGCGGTGTGTGCGTGCGTGTGTGTTTGTGTGAGAGAGTGCGCGCGCGTGTGTATGCGTCACTACGCTCATGCGTACGCACGCACGCACGTTTGTGTGTATGTGCGCACGCGTGTCTTTTTGTGTATGTGTGTGTACGCTCATCAGTGCTAGCCAGCATACACTCTAGTATCTATAGGTCAGTGCGCTCGCTGGCACACCCTTGTCTGAGAAATCTTTGGAAAAAAGGGAAGCGCCCGAAGCTACCATTATAGTCGGCTGTGGTGAAAAGACACTTCAAAGCAGAAGTAGCGGAAGAGAGTATCCTAATCGGCTGTCCTCCCCCCCTCCACCCCTCTCTCTCTCTCTCTCTCTCTCTCTGTCTCTCTCTCTCTCTCTCTCTCTCTCTGTCTCTCTCTGTCTCTCTCTCTCTCTCTGTCTCTCTCTGTCTCTCTCTGTCTCTCTCTCTCTCTGTCTCTCTCTCTCTCTCTGTCTCTCTCTGTCTCTCTCTCTCTCTGTCTCTCTCTGTCTCTCTCTGTCTCTCTCTCTCTCTCTGTCTCTCTCTGTCTCTCTCTGTCTCTCTCTGTCTCTCTCTGTCTCTCTCTCTCTGTCTCTCTCTGTCTCTCTCTCTCTGTCTCTCTCTCTCTGTCTCTCTCTGTCTCTCTCTCTGTGTCTCTCTCTGTCTCTCTCTCTCTCTCTCTCTCTCTCTCTCTCTCTCTCTCTCTCTCTCTCTCTCTCTCTCTCCCTCTCTCTCTCTCTCTCTCTCTCATTTTTCTTTCTTTCCATCTATCACCTCTCTTCCCACGT
>CM060328.1:2092835-2095357 GCA_030674155.1 Stramonita haemastoma | reverse complement strand
ACGGGGTATAGATTAGAGCTTAAATTTAAAGGAAAATTTGGTTGTGAACCTGGGGGGGCCCCCCTTTTTTTAAAACCCACCGCTACAGCCAAAAAACCCCCCCAAAAATTTTAAAAAATTTTTTTTTTAAAAATTTTTAAAAAATGAAAAAAATGAATAAAAAAAAAATTTTTAAAAAAAAAAAATTTAAAAAATTTAAAAAATTTAAAATTTAATAATTATAAAAAAAACCAACCAACCAACCCAAGAACTGAGGGGTTTTGAAAATGAGAAGTTTTGGGAAAAACAAAAAATCTAAATTTTTCGGAAAACCCCAAAACCTTCTCTCTTCCCTCACCAAGGCGGTTCGAGAGAAGAGCCCTTTTGGGAAAACAAAACAAAAAGTGGTGAAGTGGGGGGGTTTCGATCCCCCCATTTCCTTTCACGGAAAAAATGGGTAAAAAATTTAAATTTAAATGTTTTTGCTTTGGCAAAAAAATTGATGTTCGAAAATTTCCGAGTGTCTAAAACCAAAAAAAAAATTAGTTTAAATTTTATTTTTGGGGCCCCAACACGTTTACCCTCCCCTTCAAAACAGCTTTTGAGTGGGGTTTAACACATCGCGGCCCCCAACCCGCCCCAAATTTCCTGTGCAAAATTTTCCCCGTGTCCGCTAGGAGCTCTCTCCATTTTGGGCTCCCGGGAGCCCAAATTGTCTTTGGGGGTTCCGGCCCGGCGCCAGACCTGAGTCCAAGAACAACCCAGGTTTTCCCCCCGTTTTTCGGCGGAAAACTCCCTTGAAACGTGGGGACCCGTTAAGGGTTTCACGCGGGGGGCCCCCAAAACCCTTCGAGACACGGGGAAATTTCCCAATTGCCCCCCATCCCAATCCGGGTTTGGAAAAGGGAAAACCCCACCTTTCCCTATAAACTTTTTCCCAGATGTTACCAGGTGGATCCAAAAATCAAAATTTGTTTTTTTTAATAAATCAAGGTTTTCTTTTTTGTTGCTACAACAGAATTTCATCAAATTTCATCTGTTTATAAATCCTTTGTGTTTCAAATAAACTCCCCCAAATTTTTTGTTTTGTTGGTTTCATGAAAATAAATGCCCCCGGGTATAAAGTGCTTAACTTAATTCCCTTTTAAACCATAAAAAAAACGCATTTTTTTAAAAACCCCTTACTTATAAACCTTCTTTAAAAACAAAAAATTTTTCAAAAGCACACCATTACCACATCTTTGATATGCGGGGGCCCCGGGAAAATTGGGGCGACGCACCCTTCCAAAAGGAGGCCCGGCCCGGTTGAGTCTAGCAAGTTTGTGGCAAGGAAATTTCCCATATACAACGTTGGTTGGGCATTTGTTTGTCCAACACAAAGTTGAGACTCCATTTTGCAACAACAACAAAAAAAGACTCATTTTGCCCTCTGGCCCTTTCAGCTGACACTCCCCCCGCCTAGCCAGTGGGGATAAAACATGAAGGAAAACAAGGTTCGCTGTGACATAGACGACCTCCATTGCTAGTTTACAATAGCTCAGATGTTCCTCTAAATGTGTGAGAAGAAATTTCCTCTCTAGCACCAGACAGAAACTTGTGAAGAAAAAACAAGGCTGTTAGCTGAGGTCCTACAGGCAGGGAATTAGTTGATGATATGGCTGATGTTTGGGTGTTTGTTATCTTGTGATGTGTTCCCCACCCGCCCCCTCTCTCCCTTTCTAGTTGTGATAATGAACAATATTAATGATATGGCTGATGTTTTGGGTGTTTGTAACATTGGATGATGTGTTCCCCACCCTCCCCCTCTCTCTCCCTTTCTAGTTGTGATAATGAACAATATTAATGATATGGCTGATGTTTGGGTGTTTGTTATCTTGTGATGTGTTCCCCACCCTCCCCCTCTCTCTCCCTTTCTAGTTGTGATAATGAACAATATTAATGATATGGCTGATGTTTGGGTGTTTGCTATCTTGTGACGTGTGCCTGTTGATGTAGGGATACTGTGTTGTTGTGTTTTTCTGTCATGTTTTCTGTTTGCTGTTTTTATGTATCGCTTGTAGCCCAGTGAGTTTCTTTATTCAGCTGTGAGGTGAAAAAGCATTTGAAGTGAAGTGATAGTCCATTCTCAGGGCAAAAGCCCCATGAGAAAGTCTGTCAGTATCTTCTGTAAGCCTTGATATCAATGAATGAATCAATCAACCAATTGCTTGATTAATCAATCAATCTCTCTTTCTCCACCCCTCACAGGCATGCACACACACACAACACACACACACACACACACACACACACACACACCACACACACACACACACACACACACAACACAGACCTTATTTGATATAATATGATTGTAGTATATTCATATTTTGCAACACCCCTTTTTTGTTTTGGGTTGTTCTTGATGTCAGGTTTTTTTTTAATCCATGTGGTTTATGTTGATGCCAGATTCAGATTGACAAGTTGATTATAGCTGATCTTTTTACATATAATACCCACCTCAACTGTCACTTTGTTGAAATCATTTAGTTGTGATCATTAAG
>CM060328.1:2085335-2087835 GCA_030674155.1 Stramonita haemastoma | reverse complement strand
ACACACACTCACACTCACAACTCACACACACACACACACACACACACACACACCACACACCACACACACAACACCACACACTCAAAACCGTGTGTGTGTGTGTGTGTGTGTGTGTGTGTGTGTGTGTGTGTGTGTGTGTGTGTGTGTGTGTGTGTGTGTGTGTGTGTGTGTGTGTGTGTGTGTGTGGTGAGTGTGTGTTGTGTGTGTGTGTGTGTGTGTGTGTGTGTGTGTGTGTGTGTGTGTGTGTGTGTGTGTGTTGGTGTAGTGTGTGTGTGTGTGTGCGTGCGTGCGTGTGTATGAATTTTGAGTGGGAGTTGGGTTTTTTTTGTTGTTTTTTTCTTTTGGTTGGTTTTGCTGCTATTGTTGTTGCTTGTATTATCTAGAGACATATTCTATTTTAAGGCTGTTGAAATCATGTTAGCTAGTTAATGTTGGTGAAATGTTTGTTGTTGTTTTATTTGTTTCTTTGTTTGTTTTTTCCCCTTTTCTTTCTTTGTTGGTTTTATTGTTTTGCTAGGGATTTTCTGCTTTGATTTTTGTTGGTTTTTTGTGTTGCTTTGTTTTGTTTTTTGCAGTTGTTCTGATTTTTTTTCTTTTCTTTAGATAGATGGCTTGATGGAAAAAAGCAAATCGATGCTTACTCAATGTACCATCTAGAAATAAAAATTTGATTTGATTGATTGATTGATTGATTGATTAGTTGATTGATTGACACTCGAACACACACGTGTCCATTACGTGACAGATAGGAAGACGAATTACACGTACTGATAACTTGTCCAGTATAACTATTATATTCTGCGTTAAGGCCCAATGTGTCGTGAACGCACGCAGAACATTTAACACGTTAAAACCTGTTCTGTAATTTGCAAGAGTGGGCCATTTGTGCCAGTAGGAACGGATGACAAAAATTGACAGAATCACACAGGATGTGAAAAAAGCACATGAGTGAATTTTTGTTTATAATAGTAGTCTGAAAAATTATTATTTTCCAGGAAAGCTTGATATATCATGGTTCTTTTAATGATAATTATAGTCATAGCCTATATGACTTGTACATCTTTTTTAAAAATTGATACCGATGCTAGTTATGTTTTAAGCACCAGCTACATCCCCTATTCTTATTTTATTTATTATTTCTTTATTTTATACTTTTACAAGGATAATGAAAATAATAATCACTCGTGTGGTTTAAAAAAAAAAAAGGTCCCTGTATGTATGCGGTTTTGTCTATTTTATCATCTGTTCACACAATGGCCTACTCTTCCGAAAAGAGAAACAGGTTTTAATATGAGCGAAAATGTTCTGCATGCATTCACAAAGGGAATCTTGGTTTATAGTCTCATAGCAGGACTTGTGCCCATATATGTCGCCCAAGGCTGATGTATAATTATTATATTCTGAGTTCTGAGTTCTGAGTTCTGAGTCTCTCTCTCTCTCTCTCTCTCTCTCTCTCTCTCTCTCTCTTCTCTCTCTCTCTCTCTCTCCTCTCTCTCTCTCTCTCTCTCCTCTCTCTCTCTTCTCTCTCTCTCTCTCTGGCTTATTCTTTTCCCTCAGTAAAAATGTTCATGCGTTCAAAAACGTTCATTCATTCATTCATTCATTTATCATCTCTCTCTCATTGCTGAACCAATCAACTTGGGGGGGGGGGGGTAGCCTTGTGCTCGGAATATATTCCCGTTGGAGGGGATTTTTCCCCTGGAGTTAACATCAGCGCTGACTCCACTCCCCCCAAGTCTTTTGGATGAGACAATAAACCGAGGCCCCGTGTGCGAACACACCCAGAACATCTTGCGCACACGTTAAATCCTTTTCCGCTTTTCGCTTTTCTTGGGAACCGATGACAAGATTTACAAAACTGCATACACACCCGGACTGGATGAAAAAAAAGCACATGAGGGCTTATTCCATTACCCCCGATATAAAAGAATGAAGAAATATCTTGTCACAGTGTCACAGTGCGGGGAAAATCGGCACTATAGACAGACACTTAAGCTGGCACGTAAGTAAATCAGGGGGGGGGGGGGGGGGGGGGGGGGTCAATGCTTTCCTGAAAAAGCATGCTGTAGGGCACAGGTGGGAGTCAGGTGTTAATGTGCACCTCTTTGAAACTGGGATCAACACACACACCCTTTGGGCTTCTTGAAGCTAAATAATGGAAGAAGCCGATCTGTGTGTGTGTGTTTTTAAATTGTTTTTATTTTATTCTTTTATATCAAGGATAATGGGATAAACACTCTTGTGCTTTTTTACACCCAGTCCCCGTGTGTATTAGTTTTGCAAATGTCATCTGTTCCCACCGGCATACGATGGCCTGCTCTTGCGAAAAGCGGAACAGGATTTAACGTGTGCGCAAGATGTTCTGCGTGCGTTTCACACATGGGGGCCTCGGTTGTTTGTAGTGTGTGTGTGTGTTGTGTGTGTGTTGTGTGTGTGTGTGTGTGTGTGTGTACATGCGTGCGTGCGTGCGTGCGTGCATGCGTGTGTGTACAGCTGCTTT
>CM060328.1:2015335-2080335 GCA_030674155.1 Stramonita haemastoma | reverse complement strand
AAACACCAGGACAGTATCGTACTGTATGCATACACTCTCTCCGCCATCTTGGATAGGTGTGGCGCCGGATTTGTGGCGACAGGAGGGCCCCGAAGAGCTCAGAAAGGTAGTTTGCGGGAAGGAAAGGGGGTAAGTGTACGCGACAAAAAACAAGCATTGGGCACAAGAATAATGACAGTATACAGCAATATGATGCAGCACAGCAAAGTGGAGGTGTCGCTGCGGCACCAGAACCAACATAACGCGCGCGGACGAAAAACCAAGCAAACACACTGCTAATGCGCAAACCGCACCAGCAAAGTGCGACGCGTGCGCGCAGTGGCGCGAAAGCTACTTCACACACGACCGCGCACGCGCAGCGCGCGAGCATACACCCCAAGTGTCAGTTTTTAAAGCCAGATACCCCCCAACTACTTTGGCTCTTCGGGGCCCTCCTGTCGCCACAAATCCGGCGCCACACCTATCCAAGATGGCGGAGAGAGAGTGTATGCATACAGTACGATACTGTCCTGGTGCCGTGGGGTCTTTTACCGTGCCAAAGTCGGGGTCCGACGGGGCTGAAAACGGCTCTTTGGCTGGCACCTGTTCTCAAACGACACCTTTTTCGGGCTGGGGTGGGTATGCTTTCGCGCACGCGCGCGCGCGCTGGTGTTTGTTAGTGTGTTTGTTGGTGTGCGCGCATGTGGCGGACACCCTCCACTTTGCTGTGCTGCATCATATTGCTGTATACTGTCATTATTCTTGTGCCCAATGCTTGTTTTTTGTCGCGTACACTTACCCCCTTTCCTTCCCGCAAACTACCTTTCTGAGCTCTTCGGGGCCCTCCTGTCGCCACAAATCCGGCGCCACACCTATCCAAGATGGCGGGAGAGAGTGTATGCATACAGTACATACTGTCCTTGTGCCGTGGGGTCTTTTATACCGTGGCCAAAGTCGGGTCCGATGGGGCTTGAAAACGGCTCTTTGGCTGGCACCTGTGCTCAAAGCACCTTTTTCTGGCTGGGGTGGTATGCTTTCGCGCACGCGCGCGCGCTGGTGTTTGTTAGTGTGTTTGTGGTGTGCGCGCATGTGCGGACACCCTCCACTTTGCTGTGCTGCATCATTTGCTGTATACCGTCATTATTCTTGTGCCCAATGCTTGTTTTTTGTCGCGTTACACTTACACCCCCTTTCTTCCGCAAACTACCTTTCTGAGCTCTTCGGGCCTCTCCTGTCGCCACAAATCCGGCGCCAACCTATCCAAGATGGCGGAGAGAGTGTATGCATACAGTCCATAGACACGTTTTATCCAGTACTATGCATACTTATTAAATACAATGGCAATTACAGCACCAGCTTTCTTTTTTTTTCAATTTGATGTGATTAAAAAAAAAATCTGCATATTCTATACACCATTACACAACATATATTTATTTTGTAGATTCACATTTGATCTCAATACTTTAATAAAAAAAAAAAAGTAGCCACGCAGGCACATTTCATACATAACTACACTTAATATATAACCATTTGTCTTAACATACATTTTTCCTAAAGTTGTGTTGGTGTAAAATCTGCCATCAATCTTCCAGTAGAAGATCAATACACAGATCTGCCACCAACATCATCTTAAGTCAGTTCACAGAATATCAATGCCAATCACAGCACCACGTTTTCTTTTGTTTTTAATTTGATTGGATTTAAAACAAATAAAAAAGAAAAAAGAAAACTCTTCTTGGCACTTTCAACACTATTTACAAGTCAACTACATTTCTTTGCTGTTGCATTTAATATCATTCTTAAAAGACGAGTAACAAGCCCACAGACGTTTATCATACTTATCAATGGAAATTACAGCACCGCTTTCTTTTTGTTTTCACATTTGATGAAATTCAAAAAAAAAAAAAGAAAACCTCATGCTGCCCATTGTCATCACTATCACACAACAATATTTTTCTGGTTATTCACATTTGATCTCTTTACTTAAAAAAGCAGGCACCAGGCACATTTCACCATAACTACTCTTAATATTATATACCATTGATCTTCCAGATGTATTTTTCCTAAAGATGTGTTGGTGTAAATCTGCCATCAATCTTCCAGCAGAAGATCAATCACAGATCTGCACCTACATCATCTTAAGTCATTTCACAATAGCATACCATTCATAGCACCAGATATCATTTTGTTTTCACTGCCAGTGATTTAAAAACAATTAAAATAAAATAAACAAAACCTCCTGCAATATTCTTTACACTATACACACATTCTACATTTCCTTCTCGACTTCCAATGGATCTCAATTTCAAAAGAAAAAGACAAAAAACCACACAGACACATTTATCCAATACTATACATAAAACCATTAAAGTATCAATGACAATCACAGCACAAGCTGTCTTTTTGTTTTCAAATTCGAAATGATTTTAAAAAATAAATAAAACTTTCCTCCAAAAAAAAAACAAAAACCCACAGGCCATTTCAACCAATCCTGTTCTTAAAATCATATACCTTTGGTCTTTCACATTTTCCTTAAGATGTGTTGGAGTAAAATCTGCCATCAATCTTCCAACAGAAAATCAATACACAGATCTGCCACCAAGATCATCATTATTTAAAAAACAACAGTAACACCAAACCTTACAGGCACATTTACCCTCTCCTCAAAACACACACACACACACACACACACACACACACACACCAACCACACACACAACACACACACACACACACACACACACACACACACACACACACAGACGACACAGACAACAGACACAACACACGAACACCACACCAACCCCCACACACACACACACACAACACACACACACACCCCACACACACACACACACACACAAGAGGATAGCCTAGTGGTCAGAATATTGGTTTGCAATTCGGTGGAGGGGATTTTTTCCCCTGGTGTTACCATCAGTACTGACTCCACTCTCCCCAAAAGTCCTTTGGGTGAGACAATAAACCAGGCCCATAAACCGAGGCCGTGTGCGAAAGCTCGCAGATCATCTCGCGTGCACGTTAAATCCTGTTCCTCTTTTCGTAAGAGTAGGCCAGCGTGTGCCGGCGGGAACAGATGACAAGATGTACAAAACTGCATGCACACGGGGACTGGATGTAAAAAGCACACGAGGGCTTATTCCATTGTATTTGATATAAAATATTAAAATAAATTTCAAATAAAAACACACACACACAAGCACATTTACCCTCTCCTCCAATAAAAAAAAAACCAAACAGGCACATTTGCACTTTCCAACCCCCTCCCCCACAAAAAAAAAAATATGGCACATGTATTTTCTGCCCCCCCCCCCCTAAAAAAAAAAGAATACAGTACACAGGCACATTAATTTACCCTACCCCCTAAAGGGCACATTTTACATCCATCCCCCCCCCCCCCTAAGGGAACATCTACCCTCTCCCCCACAAAAGCATACAGGCACAATTACCCTCTCCACCCCCCACCGCCCCCACAAAAAAGACCCAGGCACATTTAACCCCCCTTAAAATAAAAACCCAAAACAACCCAAAACAATACAGGTACATTTACGCTCCCCCCCCCCCCCCCCCCCCAATAAAACACCCCACCCAGGAACACTCTATTCAACCTTACACTTAAAATCATATCCAATGAGTCTTTGGCATTTTCCTAAGATGTGTTGGTGTAAAATCTGCCATTAATCTTCCAGCAGAAGATCAATACACAGATCTGCCACCAACATCATCTAAAGTCATTTCACAGAATATCAATGCCAATCAGAGCACAAGCTTTCTTCTAGTTTTCATATGCGAGGTGATTTAAAAACAAATTAAAATAAAATGAAAAAACCTCTCACACACATTTTTTTTATATAATATAACACAACATTCTACAATTTCTTCTTGACTTCAAATGGATCCCATGATTTAAAAAGAAAATGGCAAAACAAAACACACAGGCCCCTTTTGCCCACAGGTTAAATCCTGTTCCCCTTTTTGTAAGAGCAGGCCATTGTGTACCGGTGGGAACAGATGACAACATTCACAAAATGCTTATTCCACCCTCTCTCCCTCCCCTCCCCCCAAAAAAAACAAAGAACACACATTTCCCTCCCCCCCAAAAAAAAAAACAACCTACAGGCATATATACCTGCTCGCCCCTCCCCCCTCAAAAAATAAAGAAAACGGAAAACAAGAAGACGGCACATTTACCCTCTCCCCCCAAAAAAGCGAAAATGAAACCCCATTTCCTTACATACTTTCCACAACATTATAGAAACTTTTACATTTTCTTACCAATTCACGTTGATTTTGATCTCTTTACCCCACAAAAAAGGGAGAAGAAAAACGGTCACATTTTACCCATTCCTATACTTCAAATCACATACCAGAGGTCTTTCCTGTACGTGTTTTGGAAGTTTAGTTGGTGTAAAATCTGCCATCAATCTTCGAACAGAGGATCAATACACAGATCTGCCACCAACATTATCTTAAGTCATTATTTAAACAACAAAAACGTCAAAGGACAAGCAAACACAGGCACATTTACCCTCCTCCCCCCAAAAAAAACAACAACACAGGCATATTTCTCCTCTACGCCAAAAAAACACACAAGCACACTTTACTCAATACTACACTTAAAATCACATACCAACAGCCTTTCACAAATATTTTTCCTAAGGTGTGTTGGTCTAAAATCTGCCATCAATCTTCCTGCACAAGATCAATACACAGATCTGCCACCAACATCATGTTAAGTTATTTCACAGAATATAAATGCCAATAACAGCACAAGCTTTCTTTTTGTTTTCACATTTGCTTATGCTTTAAAAAATAATAATAATTGCAAAAAGAAAACCTCTTCAGGCATGATTTCCACACTGTTATACAACATGCATATTTCTTGTCATTTTTGGATTGATATTTCATTTTACATTACATATCATCTAAAAAAAAAAATTAAATTTTAAAAAGGCAAAATACACAGGCACATTTTATCCTGTACTATACATTATATCCTTAAAATATCAATGGCAATCACAGCACAAGCTTTTTGTTTTCAAATTTGATATTTTAAAAAACGAAAAAGAAAACTCCCCCTCCCCCCAAAAAAAAATAAAAACCAGTTGTTTTTTTCACTACTACATTTAAAATCATATACTATTAGTCTTTCACATACATTTTTCGTAAGATGTGTTGGTGTAAAATCTGTCATAAATCTTCCAGCAGAAGATCAATACACAGATCTGCCACCAACATCATGTAAAGTTGTTTCACAGAATATAAATGCCAATCACAGCACAAGTTTTCTTTTTGTTTTTAATTTGATGTGATTTTAAAAAAAAAGTAAACCTCTCCCTACACACTTTCTTTACCTTATACAACATGCTACATTTTTCTCTGCTAATTCCTTTTCATCTCATTTATAAAAAAGAAGACGGACACACATTATTCATTACTATACTTAAATCAGACACCACCTGTCTTTCACCTGTATTTTTCTTAAGGTGTGTTGGTGTAAAATCTGCCATCAATCCTCCAGCAGAAAATCAATACACAGATCTGCCACCCACATCATGTAAAGTTGTTTCACACACACACACACACACACACACACACACACACACACACACACACACACACACACAACACACACACAACATACATACACACACAGAGTCACGCACACAGTCACACACACAATCACACACACACAGTCACACACACAATCACACACACAAGAGCTACACAGCACACAGTCACACACAATCACACACAAATCACACACACAGTCACACACACAGAGTCACACACAATCACACAAAGTCACACACACACACACACACACACAGAGTCACGCACACAGTCACACACACAATCACACACACACAGTCACACCCACAATCACACACACAAGAGTTACACAGCACACAGTCACACAGAATCACACACAAATCACACACACAGAGAGTCACACACAGAGAGAGTCACACACAATCACACAAAGTCACACACACACACCAGTCACACCCACAGTCACACCCAGGGAGACAAGACACACACACGCACGCACACACACACCACACACACACCACCACGCACGCACGCACGCACGCACGCACGCGCGCGCGCGCGCGCGCGCGCGCGCGCGCGCCGCACGCGCTCAGTGATACCTCTTTCCCCACTCCCACAGCCCCAACTGCCTACTTCAACCCCCCCCCCCATCCCCACCCTCCATCCTAGCACCCCTTTCCCTAAAATTCTACCACCACCCCAACCCTCAAAACTCAAAGTTTGCCATTGTGTCAGCTAGTAACATGTCATCTACCTGCCTTTTGTGTCCACATGAGGGGCCAGGGTTAGTGTACAGGTTAGGGGGATTAGTGTGAACAGTTAGCAAAAAGCAAAAAGGGGGAGGAGGTAAGCAAAAAGGAGAAGGAAGCATGCAAAAAGGGGAAGGAAGCATGCAAAAAGGGGAAGGAAGCATGCAAAAAGGGGGAAGATGCAAAAGGAAGGAAGCATGCAAAAAGGGGAATGCAAAAAGAGGAAGGGGTGTGGGTCTGTTGGCTGGTCTGTCTTGTCAAAAAGCATGTGGACACAGCAGCAGATAGAACTGACGGTACTTAGCTGTAGACACAAGGATGTGGAGCTCTATTCGAAATTTTCTTTAAAAATGACTGGTCCTATCAACTGTTAAGGCTCTGCTGGTCCTATCAACTGCTAAATCTTTGTTGTACTTTCGATTTTGTTTGGTCTTTGAATCACAACTTTCCAGCTCTGCTGCCATCAAAACTGTCTCAGGCCAAAGACTTTGGAACTCAATTTCTCTTTTGTTTTCGTTCCTCGGCTAGAGCTCCAAACTTTACCCGCGATGGATTTTGTAGCCTATGCAGCTTAGCCCAACCATTTAGGTAGGGGCATTCCAACTTTAGGGATACAGTTGAGAAATCAACCTACCAATTTTGCCACGACAGTCGGAGGTACCGCACTGCTCTTTTCGATTTTCAACTGTCATGGGATTTGTTTTGATTTTTTTAAATATGTAATTTGATTTTCACGTCAAACTGGAAAGAAAGTGTAGGGCTGAGAGTCAACCCAGAACCTCAGGGGGTTATATCGATGTAAAAAAAAAAATTTAACACCCCCCAAAAACAAACAACAACAAAAAACCCATGTGATTGAAACAAATATTAGGGCCAATTTTTTTTTTAATGTAGCCTTGGGGAAAAGTCTATCTCATCAGCGGCTCTCTTTTCTATCCCCATTGATCCCCACTTGTGTCCTAACCCCTCCTCCTTACACCCTTTTCCCAGAATAACGCCCATGTCCTCTCCTTTCATTAACACACACACACACACACACACACACACACACACACAACACACACACACACACACACACAGAGTCACAACACACACACACACACACAGATATGAATATTTCATATTGGGGAGAATATTTCAATTTTTACAGCAGAACTCATAGCAATATTAATGGCACTCAATTTCTTAATCGATTTCCCTAGAGCTGTTTTCCGCATTCTTTTTTGTGTTGATTCAAAATCAGTAATTCAAGCCATCAGCTCTATGCAAACAAGAGTTAGATCAGAACTTGTTATTGAGATTTGTCATTTAATTCATCTCCTCACCTTAAAAGGTTCAGATATAACTTTTTGTTGGATTCCATCTCACTCTGGTATATATTACAATGAAAAAGTTGATATTTTAGCAAAAAATGGGGCAAAACAATTGATAGATGTGGAAAATTTGACACTTCATCTGTCACTACAAGAATGTTATCAGATCGTGGAAAAAGCACAACAAAAGTTATTCCAATATGAAAAAAAGAAACTTGGTTGTCTAGGTGTATATGAAAGGATGGTAAAATTTCAGTCTTTTGTTAAAAGATATGAAACAGATTTTTATTGTATAAGAGAAATTGTTTCTCTGGCTTGCAGATGGGAAATGAACTGTTTTAAAACAAAATATGTTGGACATGTATCTTGCATATGTGGACATAGTATAACTGTTGATCATATATTGATGTGCCGCATGCTGAAAAGTTATATACCTGTTCTTACCTCATCATCCTCATCAGAGATATTCAGTGATCCATTATTGAGGTATACATTTTTCAAATCATTACTGCACTGTCCTATTGGTTCTTTATTATGATTATTATGGACTTAAATGTCATTTCCTTCTGTTGATTAGATTTTTCTCTTGTTGGTTATAGTTGTAAATAGTTTTATTGCTCATGCGTTAGATCTTGTTTAGAATTTGGAATTTTTACTATTCTGTTTGCAGAATTATGTACATTTGTTGTTATTTTATTTTACTTTTTTTTCTTAATGTTCTGTGTAGATTAAGTGAACTAACCCACTTCCCCACTTCCAAAACTCCTGCTCCTACCCCCGCCCCCCTCCCTACATACACACACACTCACACACCTACACTTTTTTTTTTTTTTTTTTTTTAAATGTCTAATATCACATTTTGTGAAAAGACGTAAAATGAATCGAACACACACACACACACACACACACACACACACACACACACACACACACACACACACACACACACACACACACACACACACCCACCCACACACACACACACACACACGCGCACACACACAACACACACATGCACACACACACACACATATGCACACACACACACAGAGTCACATACACACACACACACACATAGCAATCACACACACACACACACACACACACACACACACACACACACACACACACACACACAAGAGTTACATTCATACACACACACGCCCACCCAATTGGCAACCACGCTCGAGGCTGCTTAACATTGGCTGGGGGAAAGCGAGTGAAATATTTGTCAGACCTACAAGGCTTATTTCAACCATAATGTCTTAAATGATCATTAAATCCCCCATCAATTTTTTTTTAATCTAAAAGCTTGGCTGAAAATTTTTCACACAAATTATTTCCTGGATGATAGGATATGCCAGGATGATAGTATTTTCTAATTGGATCAATTCAAGTTACAAAAAAGATAAAGGAAGAAAACCAGTATGATGATAAAAAAACTACCACCATTTTCAGCAATGTACTACAAAATAACAACTCTCCTCTCTCAAACACTTGTCATTTAAAAACAAATCAGGCAATAAAACTTCAAATCACGATTATCATTAATCAGATCAGGCGATGTCTTCTGCACAGCGATGTCTTTGGCGATATCTTCTGCAGCGACAGCGATGTCTTCTGCTGCGACGGCGAAGTCTTCTGCGGCGACGGCGACGGCGAAGTCTTGTGCTGCGACGACGGCGATGTCTTCTGAGGTGACGGCGAAGTCTTTTGTGGCAACGGTGAAGTCCTGGATGGTTGGTGTCCTCACCTTCCTGCCAGAACACACGTCACAATCATCATTATCATCATTCACTAGATTTATTTCTCATTTTTGTTATTCTTCGGCAAGAGCTCTGAGGTTTATTTGAGATATTTGAGATGAGATTTTGCATTTTACATGTTTTTATGCCGATGGAAATTGAAAAAAAAAAGTTTGGGAAATGGTTGTCTGCTGGGCCAGTGATACTGAATTGGGATGGAAACTATTTTTTTTTAATTACAGTTTGGGAAATGGTTGTCTGCTGGGTCAGCGATACCGATTTGGGATGGAATTTTTTTTTTTTTAAGTTTGGGCCAGTGATACTGATTTGTGCTACTTTACGACCTTGGTCATTTTCAACTACAGGTAACTCGTTAACCATAAGCCTCAAACTTTTGTCCTTCTAGAAACTTGACTTCTTGCAGCTCATCCTATGCTGCAGTCTAGGCACTGCTGAAAGTGGCATCAACATAAACCAAACTTTTCGAGTACTTCGCCATGAAGGCAGCCATACTCCAACTTCAGAGGATGTTTCTCCTTTAGAGCGCAGGATTCTTAGACAACTTCGACACACCACTGAAAATCTCACACCATGTCAGTCGAGACCTTGGCCCTTAGCTCACAGCAATAACTGACAAAGCTTTGGCCTGGGCCAGAAAAAGGAATCCATGAAATTTGATGTTACCTCGTCACGTCCTGACAACTGGCATGCTGTGCCGGATGGCGTGTCTGTTCTTTGGCACTTGATTCCAGTCCTGGAGCTCCTGAAAGCAGTGAAGAAATGTCAGTGACAGGGAAACGTTCACAGATCTACTAGCGTAAACCGATTTCATGTTATCCCTTAAACAATAGATTCACCATACTTCAATGTCACTTTATCAGCTGAAAAAGACCTCATTTCCTGTTCTGCTTCACTAGCTCAAATCTAAAAGGATTTGATCTCGTCAATTTGGGGGAAGATAAACCTTAAGAAGTACTTTTCAAGACTATCATATTTCAGATTCACTTCATTTGCTTAAACTGGAAATAACACTCTAAAAAACAAAATCATATTCAGCGAAAATACATTCTATATTTGGCTTTCAGAGCCCAATGACAACAAAGTTTTTCATACCTGTCTTTAAACCACAGCATTACCACTCTTCCACAAAGGACCCCAATTCATGATGGCGGCCACAGCACACGGGGTCCCTGGTTCCAGTCCCACAGCCCCTGAAAGCAAGGCAGTCCCAATCAGTACCACTGAAAATTCTCCTGGTTTTCTGGGACAAACATGACTCCTGACCACGTTAATTAGAAATAGACGGAATTAAGGATTATTATTTGCAGTGTGTACTATAATGCCCAGTTATGTATTTATTTATTTAAAAAAAATTATTTATTCTTTTATATCGATGATAGCTCATAATTACATTACGAGTTCAAATTTATTTCTTTCAATATTTCAAAAGAAACTCGAAACCAGTACAAAATTTTACATTTCATTTTCAAGATTATTTGAAAGCAGTCTTTTCTAAGTTGATGAATCAATTTGCAAAAATGTTCACAAACACAGAAAAAACAAGTTAAATGACCTTGATTTAGATATGTTTATCTCTTTCATCAACAATGAGAAATACGAGGCCATTTAGTAAAAGACAAAATGGTTGGCCACAAATGAAATTTGAAGTAATATTTTCTAACGTGGGTCTTGTTTCTGCTTCATGTAGGCAGGTGCATAGAACTTACAGTTGTGATGCTTCCCCTTATTCTGTGACTGATAGGGCTGGACCTGACTGAAGCTGTTCTGGTGTCTTGAGGCTGGCACAGGTGATGCTTCCCCTCATTCTGATTTTGATGGCGCTGGACCTGACTGAAGCTGTTCTGATGTGTTGAGGCTGGCATAGGTGATGCTTCCCCTCATTCAGTGACTGATGACGCCAGACTTGGACTATTCTGGCTCTTGTTGTCCCTGGTCAAACAGACACAAGTCCCAGACTTTAGAGAAGAAAAAAAAGATATCAGGAAATATTAGAACTAAACGATATATAAAGATATAATATTTATATTATATATATATATGTGTGTGTGTGTGTGTGTGTGTGTGTGTGTGTGTGTGTGTGTGTGTGTGTGTGTGTGTGTGTGTGTGTGGTGTGTAGAACAAAGATAAAACAACAAGCCAGCTTGGTAGCACACTGGATTCTTGGTAGTTAGGTCATGGTTCCAAATCCCACATAAGCAGCATGAAGGGAGTTCTTTATTCCCTTTTTTCTTCTTTCAATCTAGCCAGCCCTGACTCAGAGCCATGGGAAGACTGGGACCCCACAGTGAAGTGAAGCAGTCAACACTTTACAGATGCATTAGGGAGTGTTTGAATAAGCAACATGACCCAACACTGACAACTCCTCAGTCTAATTTTTATCTTATTTCTATCTTTATTTTTTATTTTTTAGAGAGAGAGAGAGAGAGAGAGCACAAGTGAGTGAGAGAGAGAGAGAGAGAGAGAGAGAGAGAGAGAGAGAGAGAGAGAGAGAGAGAGAGAGAGAGAGAGAGAGAGAGAGAGAGAGAGAGAGAGAGAGAGAGCACAAGTGAGAGAGAGAGCGAGAGAGAGGTTTTCTTTTTGTCAGAGGCCATGATCAGTTGCATGTGTCATGATAGTTTGAATGTGGCCCTTTTATTTGTTTTACAAGATATAGCACAATAGAAGTTCTAGATAATATTTTTAAAATGTTATCATCATCATCATCATCATCACATCATCATCATCATCATCATCATCATCATCATTTTCATTACTTACAATACAAGGTCGTGATGGGGCAGAGTTCCCCAGATGACAGCCCAACGTCTGAAGAGAATTCCCAGGTGATCCACATGGCACAGCCCCCCTGCTAGAGCGCTGACTCATGTGATCCACATGTGATGACTCCTATATGCTCCACATGACACAGCCCAGTTGCTATAGTGATGACTCCTATATGCTCCACATGACACAGCCCAGTTACTATAGCACATGACTCCATGTGATCCACATGATGACTAACCAGGTCAGGACCCTGTCCAATAAAGAGTGGGAAGGAAGAAACTGAAGGAAATGCTTGGAAAATGTGAGGGGACGGCAGAGACACACTCCCTTAGAACCCCTGTGCCAAAAATGAAGTCACCCCTCCCTCAGAACCACTGTCTCAAAGATGCCAGTAGATGAGAGAATAGCTCTCCCTCATAACCACTGTTCCAAAGAAAAAGTCACACTCCCTCAGAGCCACTGTCCCAAAGATGAGGCAACCTTCATCACCAACATCTCAAAAGCCTTTGTAGGTGGCATCATTGTTTCAACACCAAGACGTCACTGTCACCTAGATTGCTCTCCTTCCATCTCTTGCGTTGTTTTGTCCCTAGTTTGAAATCTAATTCTACTCTTTTTGATGCTAGGTTTTTTTTGGTTTCCCCCCCTTAAAACTAGTTTTATTTTCTAATGCTATGCTATTTTGGTTTTATTTCCTATTTTATAATTTTTTGGCAGAAAGGTTTTAACATTTTATTTCATTTATTTTAGTCTGTCCTATTCTGTTCTATTTAATTCTACCCTTTTTTCTAGCAAGGGATCAGAGATGCAATCAGAAATGTGGTGCCCAGTGATCGTTCAAAGGCAACTGACACTTCAGTTCAATGGCAAAGACTCCTCTGACAAAGAACTTCAGTGCCAACATCTGCATGGTTGGGACTTGAGAACACTAAAACACTCAGAACTTCAGGAATAGCAGAATATCCCCATTCTAAGACCTCTGGGAATAGCAGAATATCCCCATACGAAAACCTTCGGGATAGCACGACTTTTCCCATTCTGAAAACTTCAGGTCTGACATATTCCTGTGGTAAACTCCATGACCACAAAGCTCTGTGAAGGCTTTGTTGAAGCATTTCCTTCCTCCATTCCCTACCCTCTATATAACAAAGGCCCAACCCAGCTAAAAACCAATGTGGATCACAACAGGCCGATTAAGGTAAGATGTTCTGAGGTTGCTGGGAAGTTTTTGATGACAAAGAAGACAAAACAAAAACAAAAAATAATAATAATTATGATCATACCATTAGGAGAAGAGTAAGAGAAGGCGCGCCCACGCGTGTGTATAAGTGTGTGTGTGTGTGTGTGTGTGTGTGTGTGTGTGTGTGTGTGTGTGTGTGTGTGTGTGTGTGTGCACGCGTGCCTGCGTGTGTGCGTGCAGGTGTGTGTGTGTGTGCAAGCAGGCGTGATTGTGAGAGAGAGAGAGAGAGAGAGAGAGAGGTGTGTGTGTGTGTGTGTGTGTGTGTGTGTGTGTGTGTGTGGTGTGTGTGTGTGTGAAAGTGTGTGTGTGTTGTGTGTGAGTGTGCCTGCGCGCGCAGGCACGTGCATGCGTTCGTGCCTGCAAGCTGCTTACTTGTGTGTGTATGTGTGTGTGTGTGTGTGTTCACGTGCGCGCACATGTGTGTGGGTGTGTAATTTATGATCGAGTAAATGTGTGTGTGTGTGCGTGTGCGTGTGTGGTGTGTGTGTGTGTGCGTGTGCATGTGTGTATGTGTGTGTGGTGTGTGTGTGTGTGTGTGTGTGTGTGTGTGTGTGTGTGTGTGTGTGTGTGATGTGTGTGTGTGTGTGCGTGTGTGCGTGTGTGCGTGTGTGCGTGTGTGTGTGTGTGTGCGCGCGCGCGCGCGCGCGCCGCGGCGTGTGTGTGTGTGTGTGTGTGTGTGTGTGTGTGTACATGGGGGGTGTGTGTTTTTATTTATTTTTTATTTCTTTAATTCGAAGGTAATGGATTAAGCAGTCATGTGCTTTTTTTACATTCAATCCCAGTGTGTATGCACTTTTGGAAATTCTGTCAGTACCCACTGGCACACAATGGCCTACTCTTCCGAAAAACAGAAGGGGTTTATCGTGTGCGTCAGATGTTCTGTGTGTGTTCGCACACCTGAAGGGAGTAGAGTCGGCATACAGACGGGACTGGATGAATAAAATCACAAGAGTGCTTATTCCATTATCCTCGATATAAAAGAATCAAATCAAATCAAATCAAATCAAATCAAATCTCTCTCTCTCTCTCTCTCTCTCTCTCTCTCTCTCTCTCTCTCTCTCTCTCTCCTCTGCGCGCTCAAGATTCTGCTAAGTTGAAATAATAAACTGGCAGCTGTCAGAAGCTGGTAACAGACCTAAAAATGCAGCAACCCCCTCCCCCCCCCCAAAAAAAAAAATCCTGGCAGGAATGTTTCCTTCAAACAGTTCAAACGGATGCTGTAATTGAGTGGTTAACCCCGTCTAACTTCAATCTCATGGGTCCGGGTTCGAAACTCTTTGGCGTCTGGCCAATATTTAAGTGCTGACATGCCAATGTCTTTAATTCTCTCCGTTGTGTATATAGACACACGCAGACGATCAAATATCCACGTTAAAGATCCCATAAATTATTAATGACAGCAATCATCGAAGTAGGAATGTGGCTACCTAAATGACAGGGGTCGGTGGAGGGTGGGGGAAAGAACGGTGGCATAGGCATACGCAAAAAATCACACCATTGTTAAACCTCGGATCTCTAGGTTGAGGAACGAAACAAAAATTGAGAAAAAACCTTCGGTGGGTTACGGAAACACGAACATACCTAGCATACATTCCTGAAGTCAGAATGAGCTACCTTCATGGTGAGGCAAAAAACGGTATCATGTATATACGCAAAACCTCATCATTGACGAACCTCAGAGCTCTAGTGAGGAATGAGAAACCAAAAACAATTCACAATTCACACTTCAAAGATTTATTATCTCACAAATAGAGAAATTCAACAACAAAAAGTTGAAACGTAGGCTACATCAAATGATCAGTGACTGTTGTATCTAGGCTATAGTTGTAGGTGTCTACAAGTTGTAAGGTGGATTGGTGGTCTAAGAGGTAACGCGCCTTGCCTAGAAAGCAAAAAGTCCGGGTCGGAGTGTGCGGCGGTTCGAATCCCGTTTGGGCCCAATCCATTAGACGATGAGTGGTGGTCTGGGTGCTAGTCTTTCGGATGAGACTATAAGCTGAGGTCCCGCGTGTTATACATCATTATTTAGCGTTCTTTACATCCAGTCCCCGTGTGTATGCTGTTTTTTAAATGTCATGTTCCCACCGGCACACGATGGCCTACTCTTACGAAAAGCGGAACACGATTTAACGTGTGCGCAAGATGTTCTGCGTGCATTCGCACACGGGCCTCTGTTTATAGTCTCATCCGAAAGACTTTTCGGGGATTGGAGTCAGCACTGATGTTAACTCCAGAAGAAAAATCCCCTCCACGGGTGTTCAAACTGAGTCGTTAGCATGTAGGTATACATTGAACTGAAAATATCACTAACCTTTGTATGGAATGAAACAATCTGCATGTAGATTAGCACCTTCAGTTGATACCAAACTTGTTGGAAGAGGGCAAAGAAGACCAACTGGCGATACAAACCAATGCAATCTAAACTGAAAACATGAATTCGTGCTCACTTCATAACCGGAAGGGTCCCCGCGCATGTCATACGCCAGGGTGGGATAACTCTGCGCTCCACTGGCAGTAGGAAGCTTGTTCTTTTTTTGGCTACACAGCAACGAGCTTTCACGTCCTCGAATTTTTTTAACACGATACTTGCAAAATTGCGAGTATAATAAACGTGCAGGCATTTGATTCCTACCACATTTTTTAAAAATAAATTGATGATGATGATGAAAATAATGATGATGATGATGATGATGATGTATGATGATTATGATGATGATGATGATGATGAATAATAATGATGAATGATGATGATGATGATGATATAATAATAATAATAATAATAATAATATAATGATAATGAATAATAATAATAATAATAATAATAATAATAATAATAATAATAATAATAATAATAATAATAATAATAATAAAAATGGATTTTGTATAGGGCTATATCTTGCAAAAACAAATCAAATGCCTCTCCTATCTTTTTTTTCCCCCCTTATTTCAGTTTTTACACTTTTTCTGTTTGTTTGGTAATATTTTCATTATTTATCTGTTAGTTACACACAGGGAAAGTGTGTGCATGCTGGTTGTTTTTGGTTTTTTCTTTAATAATTTTGTCATCTGCTTCTACCAGCACACATGGCCTGCTTTTCTGAAAGGTAGACTGGGGTTTTAACATGTGGGCAAGATGTTCTGCTGCCTTTGCACACGGCCTAGGTTTATAGCCTCATCCCAATGGCTTTGACATTCGGTTGATTTTTTCCCCGTCAAACTGGAAGAAAGGGCAAGGCCGGGAATCGAACCCAGAACCTCAGGTTTACTTGTTGGCAGGCAAATGTCTTAACCATCTTGCCACCTTCCTTCCACAAAGTCATGGTCAGAAGGGCTGCAAAAACGTGATAAATGTCTATTTTATTGCAATTACAAAAAATGTTTTAAAGTAAAGGGTACATTAGTGAGTGGCTATACAACATGATTTTATTATTTAGATTCAGGTGTATTAGTCATTCATTGCCAATTAAAACAAGATTAGTGAACAGTACATGAAAGTCATCTTTGTAAACAATGCAACATGAAAACAGATGAGTTTCACTTTATAATGGAATATCCAAAGTTTTCTATGCTTGGAAGAATGTTGTACCTCATGAATATCTAGATCCATGTACACATGTTGCAAAGGGTTCTCATCTGACAAATAGACTATATCAAAATATATGAAATTTATAGTCAAGAGTAAAGTTGCATGACATTATTGGAAAGGTTGACTACATTTTTATTTTTGTCACATGCAGTGTTGTAAACATTTTTGTTAATGCAAAATACATATGTTATAGTGGATTTCGTTTACTGAAATCCTCCATGCCCCAAGAGGGGTTAAAGGCAAATTAAATCTTGAATATTGAGTCTTGAAACTTGTGTGTGTGTGTGTGTGTGTGTGTGTGTGTGTGTGTGTGTGTGTGTGTGTGTGTGTGTGTGTGTGTGTGTGTGTGTGTGTGTGTGTGTTTCTTGATTTAGGGAGATGATTTTCTATTTTAGTTTTAAAATAGCTTGTATAGACTGTATACCACAGCTGTCAAAACCACCTGATTAATAAATCTTTTACACACACACACACACACACACACACACACACACACACACACACACACACACACACACACACACTCTCTCTCTCTCTCTCTCTCTCTCTCTCTTCTCTCTTCTCTCTGTCTCTGTCTCTGTCTCTGTCTCTCTCTCTCTCTCTCTCTCTCTCTCTCTCTCTCTCTCTCTCTCTCTCTCTCTCTCTCTCTCTCTCTCTCTCTGCATTACCTGGTGGTCAGAGTGCTGCACTCATGATCTGCTGAGGCAGGTTCCAATCTTATTGAAGAGGATTTTCCCTCTGGAGTTAACATCAGTGCAGACTCCATTCCTAAATCCTGCAATCAAGCAAGCATTCTCACTGCATGATGAAAAACCTGACAGTGGAAGGGAGACAACCTACTGTTGTTTGTTCCATGGAATCATATTGTTTGAAGAGCAGTGAAGTCTTGTTCTCGCTTGCTGTTGCTGTTGCTGTTGTTGTTATTGCTATTGTTGTTGTTATTTTCTATTGATCATGACTCCATTCAATGTGACACTATAATATGAAAAAAATTTATATGGAAAAAAAATTTCACCACTAAACAAATGTAGAGCGCTTTTTGAGGCCAAATCTGCTGAAAATGCTGACTGCAGCCTCCAAGACACTGACTTCCTGCCTAAGGTCTTCCCTCCTTCATCATCAGTGCATACCCTTCAACACCCACCCCCTCCCCCCTCCTCACATACATAGGCACTTTTTGAATATAGATTTTACATTTTATACCACTTGAAGTCACAGCAGATTTCTTTGCTTGAAACTCAGGCTGCTCTCTCAGAATAGTGACAAGAGCAGTGTTACCCATTTTATATTTTGTTTCTCCTCCTGCCTGCAACTGTATTTGTCTCTCTATCAGAGTGGCTTTTTTCTCTAGAATTTTACCAGGGACAACTCTCTTGTTTGGTTCTTTTATGTGCACGAAATAGTTATGTGTAGCACACATGACCTTGTTTTCTTTTTACTGATAGACTAGGATCCAGGCCACCACTCATGTCTTATAGGTGGGGTAAACATTTTGAGCCCAAAAGGGATTCGAGCTATCCACACTTTAGCGGGACTTTTTGCTTTCTAGACTGCTGCATTACCTCTAGATCACTGATTCACACACACATGGATGTGCTGCACCCTGGGTACACATACACACACACACACACACACACACACACACACACACACACACGCACGCAGCGCGCGCGCACGCGCGCGCCGCGCACACCACACACACACACACACACACACACACACACACACACACACACACACACACACACATACTGGTATCAAGCAAGCATTCTCACAGCATGCTAAAAAAAAGATGACAGTGGAAAGGTGGGAACCACATGCTTGTTCTGTGGACTGATCAGGGTCTGTTACTTGTGTATGCTGTGTGAAGTGTTATCTTGGCTTGTTTACTGTTTTGTTATTGCTGTTGTTGTGTTGTGTTAATTGTCATTGTTGTTTTTTTCTGTTTGTTGTGTTTGTTTAATATAACGCCATCCAGTCCATGTAAAATCTGACAACGTCCCCCCTCCCTCTCTTTCCTCCTCTCTAGTTGTGATAATGAACATATATTAACCAGTTCACGGGCCAGGAAAATTATTGAAGAGTCCGCCAGGCAAAAGGTTTTACATTTCTGGTAGTGATTAACAAGAAATGATGGCCTGAAACTATTTAAGAAGAAAAAAGTGTTCTTGTTTTTTTAATGAAATGAATGAAGAATTAACTGATTGCCATTGGATCTTAAGAACACTTATTTTCTACCTTACATTACATGCTTAATTAACTACAAACTGTGTGCAAACCCACATCTGCAGAACATCTTGTGCACACCTTAAATCCTTTTCCACTTTTCCCAAAATTAGGCCATTGTGTGCTGGTGAGAACAGATAACAAAATTTACAAAATCGCATACACACCAGGACTGGATGTAGAAAATTGCATGAATGCTTATTCGATTATCCTGGATATAAAGGAATGAATAAATAAATAAATGAAAAAATGTGACCTCCACCATGAAATAAGTTGCTTAGCACCAGACCCCCTTTTCCCCTAGGAGCCATTAAAGGCTGGTGGGGGTCAGATTGTGGAATTTTAGACTTCAATTGATATTAAAACTAAGTCATTATTATGGGGGACCCACATGCATGCACACACAGACCAGAGACCCACACACCACACACACACACACACAACACACACACACACACACACACACACACACACACACACACACACACACACACACACACACACACACACACACACACACACACACAGGTCCTATTTGATGTAATATGTAATATGTTGTATTTTTGCAACACATTTTTTTTTTGTTTGGGGTTGTTGTTGATTTCAGTTTTTTCTTTTATTGACTTGGTGTTGTTGATGCCAAGTGCAGATTGACAAACTAATTACAGTTGATCTTTTACTGATAATATCCCCTTCCTCTCTCTGATCTGTCTCTCAGTCTCAGTCTCTGTCTCAGTCTCTGTCTCATTCTCTGTCTCATTCTCTGTCTGTCTGTCTGTCTCTGTCTGTCTGTCTGTCTCTTTCTCTCTCTCTCTCTTATTGTTATTGTTGTTATTATCATTACATTTTCTTTAATTCCTTTTGTTGTTTTATTGTTGTTGCTTTCATGAGTTATAACAATGTTGTAGCTAAATATTTTTTTGAGTAGGGTTTTCTTGGTTTTAACTGCCGCTGTAGTCTAGTGTTTAGGGCGTTGGGCTCGTAATCTAAAGGTTGCCGGTTTGATCCCAGCTTTCGGCTATGGCATGTGCCCTTGGAAAAGGCACTTTACGGCTATTTTCTCACCCCCACCCAGGTGTAAAAGGGGTACCAACCTTGTGTTGGGGGTTAACCCTGCGATAGACTGGTGTCCTATCCAGGGGGGAGTCTATGACTCAATCGCTTAATGCCACAGAAACCGGGATAAGCACCGGCCTAAAGAGCCTTAGGCTCGGGACAGACTTTAACTTAACTTTCTTGGTTGTACTTGCTGTTGGCTTGCTGTTTCATTTGTTTTGTGTGTGTGTGGGGGGGGGGGGGGGAGTTGGTTTTGGGGGGGATTTTGGTTGTTTTTTTCTTCCTTTTTTTAAAGCTTGTCTGTTTTTTGTTTAAGTGGTTTGTTTTTGTGTTTGTTTTTATTTGGGGGGTTGGGGTTTTTTGTTTTTGTTTTTTCTAATTTGTTTTTGTCTAATTTGTTTGTTTCTTGGTTTGATTTTTGTATCTTTTGGTTTTGTTTTGTTGGTTTGGGTTTTTTGTTGTTGTTTGTTTGGTTGGTTGTTTTTTTTCGTTTTTTTAGGTAGATAGATGGCTTGATGAAAATAAAGCAAATTTATTGCTTACTCAATGTACCATCTGGAAATAGAGTTTTAATTTGATTTGATTTGATTTGATCTCCCCCTCCCTCTCATGAAATGATTAGTTCTGATCATTAAGGACAGTCCCTACCCAGGGAGCACAGGCTGGATGAAGAAAAGTATGTCAATGCTGTTTGTTTCCCTTGGGTATAAAGATTATTAACCAGTAAATCTATGAGTCAACCAGCCAGCCAACAAGCCAGTCAACCAATCAGTCAATTATTCTTTCAGTCAATGAACCAACCAACCAACAAATCAATCATATGATTAACCAACAAATCAGTAATGAATCAATCAGTCAATCTGTCATTGAATCAATCAATCAATCATCAATCAATCAACCAACCATCCAACGAATCCTTTAATCAATCGATGGATTGATCAATCAATTAATCAATCAATCAGATGGAGAGAGGACTTCCTTGAACACAGAACAGTTCCAACAAGGGAGTTAATCCTGGACTGAAAGTGAAGAAAACTGACAGCAGTTCTTTCCCCTCCACCACTGGCTACAGAATGACAACAGACCTGATGGAGGGAGGGAGGGAGGGCACAGTGATCTGCAGCACACTGAGGGAGGGAGGGAGGGCACAGTGATCTGCAGCACACTGAGGGAGGGAGGGAGGGCACAGTGATCTGCAGCACACTGAGGGAGGGGGGGAGGGCACAGTGATCTGCAGCACACTGAGGGAGAGGGAGGGAGGGCACAGTGATCTGCAGCACACTGAGGGAGGGAGGGTGGGCACAGTGATCTGCAGCACACTGAGGGAGGGAGGGCACAGTGATCTGCAGCACACTGAAGGAGGGAGGGTGAGCACAGTGATCTGCAGCACACTGAGGGAGGGAGGGCACAGTGATCTGCAGCACACTGAGGGAGGGCACAGTGATCTGCAGCACACTGAGGGAGGGAGGGAGGGAGGGCAAAGTGATCTGCAGCACACTGAGGGAGGGAGGGCACAGTGATCTGCAGCACACTGAGGGAGGGAGGGAGGGCACAGTGATCTGCAGCACACTGAGGGAGGGAGGGAGGGCACAGTGACCTGCAGCACACTGAGGGAGGGAGGGAGGGCACAGTGACCTGCAGCACACTGAGGGAGGGAGGGAGGGCACAGTGATCTGCAGCACACTGAGGGAGGGAGGGCACAGTGACCTGCAGCACACTGAGGGAGGGAGGGCACAGTGATCTGCAGCACACTGAGGGAGGGAGGGCACAGTGACCTGCAGCACACTGAGGGAGGGAGGGCACAGTGATCTGCAGCACACTGAGGGAGGGAGGGCACAGTGACCTGCAGCACACTGAGGGAGGGAGGGGGAGGGCACAGTGATCTGCAGCACACTGAGGGAGGGAGGGCACAGTGACCTGCAGCACACTGAGGGAGGAGGGAGGGCACAGTGACCTGTAGCACACTGAGGGAGGTAGGGCACAGTGATCTGCAGCACACTGAGGGAGGGAGGGAGGGAGGGAGGGAGGGCACAGTGACCTGCAGCACACTGAGGGAGGGAGGGCACAGTGATCTGCAGCACACTGAAGGAGGGAGGAGGGAGGGCACAGTGACCTGCAGCACACTGAGGGAGGGAGGGCACAGTGATCTGCAGCACACTGGAGGAGGGAGGGAGGGCACAGTGATCTGCAGCACACTGAGGGAGGAAGGGAGGGCACAGTCACCTGCAGCACACTGAGGGAGGGAGGGAGGAGGGGGCACAGTGATCTGCAGCACACTGAGGGAGGGAGGAAGGGAGGGCACAGTGACCTGCAACACACTGAGGGAGGGAGGAAGGGAGGGCACAGTGACCTGCAGCAACCTCCCCCTTTTACACTGAAGGAGCAGTAGACATGTGTGTGCCTGCTGTTGTCAGGGAATTGAGGTCCAGGGGGGAAGGGAGGGGGGGGCTGATATATATATATATATATATATAAATAGAGAGAGAGAGAGAGAGAGAGAGAGAGAGAGAGAGAGAGAGAAGAGAGATAGATAGATAGATAGATAGATAGATAGATAGATAGATAGATAAATAGATAGATAGATAGATAGATAGATAGATAGATAGATAGATAGATAGATAGATAGATAGATAGATAGATAGATAAATACATATATATATTATATGTGTGTGTGTTTGTGTGTGTGTATGTGTGTGTGTGTGTGTGTGCGTGAGAGAGAGAGAGAGAGAGAGAGAGAGAGAGAGAGAGAGAGAGAGAGAGAGAGAGAGAGAGAGAGAGAGAGAGAGAGAGAGAGAGAGAGAGAGGAGAGAGATTCTTTTATATCGAGGATAGATCTAATGGAATAAGCACTCTTCTGCTTTTTTATATCCAGTCCCCGTGTGTATGCAGTTTTGTAAATGTCATCTGTTCCCACCGGCACACGATGGCCTACTCTTACGAAAAGCGGAACAGGATTTAACGTGTGCGCAAGATGTTCTGCGGTTTAAATTCTTCTCATCGGAAGGATTTTTGGGGAGAGTGGAGTCAGCACTGATGTTAACTCCACAGAGAGAGAGAGAGAGAGAGAGAGAGAGAGAGAGAGAGAGAGAGAGAGAGAGAGAGAGAGAGAGAGAGAGAGAGAGAGAGAGAGAGAGAGAGAATGACAATAATTATTTTTTTTAAAAAGGCCATGGCCCCATTTGAAGGGGTATACATCACTGATATTTGTTGTAATTCCACACTAAGGTCCTATACCTACAAAAAGCCACAAAGAATACAAATAACAATTTTTCAGTCTAGAGCAAAATTATGACATCATCGTTTCTCTTCGTTTGAATGACTTATAGAGGTACAGAGCAACATTTCTTATAGTGTTTTCATTGGCAGAAAACAAAAGTGTAACTAATCGAAATAGTGCTGGTCTGTTATAAAACTTAGATGTATTGTGTCCTTAAATCATCAAGAACTGGGCAACAGAAGACAAAATGTACTTCATCTTCTCTATTTTAATTTGCACATAAGACAAGTCATATTTTTGTCATTTTTCTTGTATCTTTGATTATGAACCATTATATCTGTGACCCAAAATCGAAACTTGGTTAATACACACTTACAAACTTATTCATATTCATCTCTAAAATTTAAAATGTTTGAATAAAATGATTTGTTTTAAACAGTTTATACAAGGAAAATCTATAGCTGTTTTGAATGTGGCTCTCCCAATTTTGCCATCTACAATCTATAAGACGTTGTTTAAAGGAGGCCAGAAAACTCTTAATACATCCAACACCCTGATTTAGCCACACAAATGCAAAACCATTTTCACATAAACACTTACGCACATTGGTCACCAATGTTATCTTTCCTCTCTCATCCAATTTATATGAAAGTTTAAATGCTTGAGCAGGCAGTCTGTTTTCACACATTTGAGCCACTTTTAACCAATATGTAATACATTTCACATAGGAATTTAGATACAATGGATGTCTTCCGAGCTCACATAAACTAAATCGTTAGGTGTTCGCCTGTTAACAAGTAGGAAACGTTTCATGGCAAATAACTGTAGTTTTTCAATTTCATGCCCTGCATAGAAGGCCCATATTTCTGCACCATATTGAACAATTGGCTGCACCTGTGCATCAAACAACTTAAAAAATAACTCTGCTGAGGTATTATCAAATTTATTCAGAAACATTAATACATTCATGGCTGCTCGTTTACCTCTGCCCACAAGATCTTGGCAGGCAAAAGTAAAACTAAGCTTAGTAGAAAAAAATATACCTAGATACTTGTAAGCATTTACAACTTTTAGTTGAGATTTTCCGTGAAACCATCTTTCACGAGCAGCCAGGTACCCCCATTACCAAATACAATGATATTACTTTTCTCCATGTTTACTTTTAGCTGAAGTGTTTGAGCTGCAGAGTGCAAACTGTTCAGTTGCGTTTGTAAGCGGATGACAGTATCAGATAACAAAACAATATCATCAGCAAACAACATCACGAATATTTCTACTACATCTAAAGTAACACCATGCCTCCCATTTTTGATAATATCAAGTGCTAGTTCGTTAATAATAAAGAAAACAGAGCTGGGCCACATAGGTCACCTTGTTTAACCCCTAACGTACATTTAATACAGTCACTGAACTTAGCCCCATCTCTTATTTTAGCCTTTACATCGTTGTACATACTTTTTATATAGTTGTTAAACTTTCCTTTGATACCATTTTTGCTCAGGATAGGCCATAATAGTTGTCTTGAAATAGAATCCAAGGCCTTCTCGAAGTCAATGAAGGCTACAAAGAGTTTACCATTGTTTACAAACTGTTTTTGAACAGCAGCCAGTAAAGTAAATACAAGAGAGAGAGAGAGAGAGGAGAGAGAGAGAGAGAGAGAGAGAGAGAGAGAGAGAGGAGTGAGAGAGAGAGAGAGAGAGGTACACACACACACACACACACACACACACACACACACACACACACACACACACACACACACACACACACACACACACACAGATGAAATGAAATGAAAATGTTTTTATTGAACATCAGCCTTGGGCCACAATTCAAAAAGTGGGAGATGGGGGAGTGGATGTGTTTGTATATATCGAATGTGTACAGTTTCACAATAAAGCAACAATATACACTTGATACAACTCTTCTTTTATTAGCCTTTTTCTGTTACTTAGTTTTTACATGAGAGAGAGAGAGAGAGAGAGAGAGAGAGGAGAGAGAGAGAGAGAGAGAGAGAGAGGAGAGAGAGAGAGAGAGAGAGAAACTCGAACTCGAAAGGTTTATTCATGAAAAAAGGCCATTGGCCCATACATGAAGGGGGTTGCCGAATAACTGATAATTTAGTACTGTACATTGAGACACGAAACTCTTTACTGTCCAGATATGTTGCGGCATTCCGAGCCTTTCTTTCTTTTGTCCAGTCTTTGTCACAAACATACCCTTAGGTCTAGGCTAGGCCTAGCGAAGGGCTGTAGTAGTTCTCTAAGTGTCGTTAAGTCCCTTGAAGCACACATAGGGTCTCCGTGTGTAGTGTGTTCTGGATTCGCTTCCCATTCCGCAAACTGGCGAGTTTGACACGTTCCTCTTTTAGCATGTTTTTCTCTTGCTGTTTGACAAACCAGTACACACATACTGGCTCAGTGTCTGGTTGGCATGCGCACTGGATCACAATGTCGTCTGACTCACACGTCACAATATCTTCACCGTCTGAATGATGTAGCACGGATTTTCTAAAGTGTGTATTTCTTTGTCTGTCTCTTAGCCTTTTCTGTAGGGATCTATCAGTTAGAGTAGCCACATACTGTTTGACATTTCTTGTGTCGAATGCACCAACAATATTATCATCGTTCACCTCAGGCTGCAAAACACACATATCAGCACAGTCACTACAATCAGACATACAGGGAGGTTCTAAATCAACCGATGATGGCAATTAACTGATGTTTTTGTGTTGATGTCCTGTGTGTGTGTTATTGGTAGGTCTATTCCATGTGTATCTACACATGCTGTATTCCCCTGTTCTACTTCACTGTCAGGCAGACTCGAGGCACTGAGGACACAGTCACTTTCACACACAACACTTGCCTGCTTCTCTTTATGCTTTCGAGAGCGCTTAACATCTCGTGGTCTTTGAGAAAACGATTTTTTCCTGTAGTACTGTGCTTGTGTGCTGCCATTCACTGTTGGATCCGCCATGTTGGTTGACACTGCTGTGTCCACTGGTTTCAGTCGCAAGACAAAAACCACGCTGTCCCCTTCTCCTGCCACTTTCCAGCTGGAAACTGCATTGTCAGTCAGCAGGGCGCCTAAGGTCCTCTCCACAGCCGCTGGAAGTCCAGTAACTGGCATTTTTGACTGAATTTCTAGTTTTACTGCTGCTCACAGAAAATGTACACCCTGTCCGCTTCACTTCTCGTAGAGAGAGAGAGAGAGAGCGAGAGAGAGAGAGAGAGAGAGAGAGAGAGGGAGAGAGATTTTGTATTTGAAATTATCTCGGAATGTTTAAACTAATATGAAATTTAGCTGTCTTGTGTCTTTCTAGATTATAATTCATATTAATATGCCTGTCAGTATTGTAACTGCTCTTCATGGATGATTAAGGTGTTTTTGACTTGACTTGGGCTCAGTGGTTTATCATTCAAACATCTCTGCCTTGTAGTATAATTTTTTGTGTGTGGCTCCTGCTTAGGTTTTTCCCTTCCTCTTTGATATTCCTCTCCAATCATTTTCATTGATTTTTTGTTTTTGTTGTGTTGTTGCTGTGTGTGGTGTGTGTGTGGTGTGTGTGTGTGTGTGTGTGTGTGTGTGTGTGTGTGTGTGTGTGTGTGTGTGTGTGTGTGCGTGTGTGTGTGACTTTTGGGTGCATTCTCTTGTGCTTGTTGTTTTCTGATAGGTAGATTGAATTTTTAAAAGTTGCCCTAGCCATGTTGTAGTGAAACATTATTGATGGAATCATTTTTGTTCCTAGATAGATGGATTAATGAGGGAAAAAAAGCAGATCAATGCTTATTCAATGTACTATTTGGGAAAAGAATTGGACTTTAACTTTGACATGTGGACAATTGTTTTGATGTATTGTGGTAAAATACAGACATCAGTGCAGTGCACACCAGTATAGACCTACCCTAAAACAAGTCAGCAGCTACTATTAGTGTGTTTCATTTCAAAACAACTGTCATTTAGACTCATCAAGAAAAGAATCAGCCCAGAGTGTTGCCCCACCCATGGAAGTGTTAAAACTGGGTGGAGCCTTGTTCAGTGAGAGAGGATGGGCAGTGCGTGAGGCAGGCCAGCTGTAGCAGACAGCAGTCTCACAGGGTCACATTTGGATTGGAGGTCTTTCCTTCATTTATTTTTGGCAACTTGGAGCCTATTTTTTCCTACGTTTTGGATATGCTGTTTATGATATATTTCTCTACCTGTTGCACCAAAGTTTGAAAACTATTGCAGTGTGTTCTTTGGGAAATGGAAGGACTGATTGGTACTACCCTCTATCAGTTGGTACCTCCCACGTCCCAGCCCACTCCCCCCTTCCCCCTCCCTCTTTCTACCACCCCCTTCAGTCTTGCTTTGTTCCCTGCCAATGAACCAGATCACCATTGTTGATTGGCCAGGTGTGTAAGTGGCTTACCACCCCTTCCCTACTCCTTCCCCACCCCTTTTCCACAGGACAGCCCCTCCCCTCTTCCAATCCAGATTCCACTAAGGCTTTGAGAGGCAAGCAGCTCAAGGGGACAGGATAGCTGGTGGTCAGAGTGATGCTCTTGTGAGCAGCTCCTGCTGTTCCAAAGGATTTTTCCTTGGGAGAGAAATCAGTTCCCACTCCTCCCCCTCCCCCCAAATCCCTTTGGATAAGACTATAAAGCAGGTCTATATGGGGATGCACTCAGAACATCTTGTGCACACTTTAAACCCTTCTGCTTTTGGGAAGAGTAGACCATTGTGTGCTGGTGGGAATGGATGACAAAATTTCTAAAACTGCATGAACATGGGTACTGGCTGCAAAAAGCATATGAGTACTTATTCAATTATCCACGAAACAAAAAAATAAAAAAATAAATACTACAATTCATATCATGTAGCTGTCCTGCTCAATCTTTTTTAACACTGGTTAAGTTTTTACTGTCTTGAAAGGGAGTTTGCTATTTATTGATTTATTCTTGCTTTTTGCAGTCTGGATCTACTTGCGGTTCTTTTCCTACAAGTGTTTTTAAGTGTTCAGTCCTTTTACTGCTACTAATAATTATGATTTTGATGTTTCTATCCATCATCTTTGCTTTTTGTTTTAATTTTTCCAAGATTTCCATATTGTACTTAGATCTTCTTCAATGGCATCATGTAACTACACACTAACTCATTTTTTTAAATGTATTTTTTATTCTTTTTATCAAACTATTATACTGTTTTCTTTTTTAAAAGTATTTTTGTCAAAGTTCAAGTTTATATGGAGTTCTGTTCATTGCATTTAGTAAAGATTTTATCACTTTTCTCGTACTGGTACATTCTGAGTCAACAACAACAACAACGACAACAACAATAACAGAAGAAGAAGAAGAAAAACAGAATAATTCTAAAACTACTTTCATATGTTTCACCTGTTTCATAATGATTTGGAACAAATGACATAATCTACAATACTGCATACAGCCTTGGGGTTAAAAGCAGGTAAACTTCTACATTGTTAATCTCCTGTTAGGCCATTCAATATATACAATTGATTTTCTGTACAAACATTAACTAATAGCCTGCCGTTTTTCTTTACATTCCTATCCATTGAGTACCTTTGATAGAATTGGTCATATTCGCTTTCTTCAGGTAAATTGTAATAACTTGGTCTTGGATCTGTTTCTATGAAATCAGCCAGTCTCCCTGATGGTGCATTTGCATCTCCCCACAGAACTATCTGACCTCTTTGAGAAAAACTCTCTCTGTCTTGCTCTAAACTGTCCCATATTTTTCTTGAATAAACTCTTCCAAAAGAAAAAGTCGTGAAGTACATCCTATGAAAATACTGTTTGATGATCATAATGAATTGTGCTGGTGTGTGTTCGTTCGTTCTTTAGATTTTACATCTTTTCACTATTAGTGATATTAGACGAAGGGAGACAGGGAAAAAAGAAGAAAAGCAGATACTTGTGTGTGACTAAAAGTTTGCGTTTTGTCACTTATAATGCGTATGAATGTGTGTGTGTGTGTGTGTGTGTGTGTGTGTGTGTGTGTTGTGTGTGTGTTGTGTGTGGTGAGTGTGTGTGTGTGTGTGTGCATGGTGATGTGTGTGTGTGCGCGTGCTGCATAGAGGAGAGAGGAGAGTGGTGTGTGTGTGTGTGTGTGGTGTGTGTGTTGGTGTGTGTGTGCGAGTGCGTGTGGCGTGCGTGCGTGCGTGTGGTGTGTGTGTGTGCATAAAGATATCAATTTAGGACATCAAATGGCCAAGTTAATTACAAAAACAAGTAGAAAAAGAAAGAAAAGTATGTGAACAGATTAAACTCAATAAATAAATCCCCCCCCCCCCTCCCCTGAAAAAAAAACACAAAAAAGCCCAAAACAAAACAAAACAAAAACAACCAACAAACAAAAAACAACTTCTAAGTGGACATTATATAAACCTATAGACTGGACTATTTACAAGGGATTGAACAATTTCAATCAAAAGAATGTGATTCGACATTAGATTCTGAGAAGTTTCTTCAGAAAAATTCTGGTCTTTAAAACTATTTGGAAGAAACTGGAGTACTTTGCTACATCTGTAAAATATATGACCTAGGCTTAACTTTTGTCCACAAATGCAATTTACGTTTTTACAATACTTCGATTTGATAGCATCAAGTCGAATTCAGCACATCATACGGTTGTGTGTGTGTGTGTGTGTGTGTGTGTGTGTGTGTGTGTGTGTGTGTGTGTGTGTGTGTGTGGTGTGTGTGTTGTGTGTGTGTGTGTGGTGTGCGTGCGTGCGTGTGTGCGTGCGTGTGCGTGTGCGCACACGTGTGTGTGTGTGTTGAGATAGATAGATAGATAGATAGATAGATAGATAGATAGATAGATAGATAGATGATAGATAGATAGAATAGATAGATAGACATGTGTGCGTCTGAGTGTGTGCATTTGTGTCTTTGTGTATCTGTATGCCTATGGATCTCTGTGTGTGCCTGTGTGCAAAACACCAGAGTGCACTTGAACAGGCGCTGGTCTGTAGGTCTGTCTGCCTGTCAGCCTTTCTGCCGGCACAAGGTCATCAAGGGGTCAGACAGGAGAGAACGGACAGAGGGGCAGGGGGCAGGGGAAGAGACCACTCTCTTTAAGGTTGAACGGTGCTGAATCACTAGTCCAGGGCCTAGGCCAATTTTCAGTCCATTCTGTGTGATGTCCTGAAGTCCAGGGCCTTGGCCAATTTTCAGTCCATTCTGTGTGGTGTCCGTAAGTGGTGGTAGTCCTAAAGCGGTCAGGCTGACAAATATGAGAACTGGTTTCTGGGCAGGAATATTTGTATGCAATGATTGCCCCTGTGTTTGTATGGAATGCTAGCAAGTGTGTTTGTATGGAATGCTAGCAAGTGTGTATGGAATGATCGCCAGTGTGTTTGTATGGAATGATCGCCAGTGTGTTTGTATGGAATGCTAGCAAGTGTGTATGGAATGGCCAGTGTGTTTGTATGGAATGCTAGCAAGTGTGTATGGAATGGTCGCCAGTGTGTTTGTATGGAATGGTCGCCAGTGTGTTTGTATGGAATGATTGCCGCTGTTTGTATGGAATGATTGCCCCTGTGTTTGTATGGAATGCTAGCAAGTGTGTTTGTATGGAATGCTAGCAAGTGTGTATGGAATGATTGCCGCTGTGTTTGTATGGAATGATTGCAGCTGTGTTTGTATGGAATGATCGCCAGTGTGTTTGAATGGAATGATCGCCACTGTGTTTGTATGGAATGTATCTTTCCAGATGGAGTCATCAAAGAGGTGTACAAGGTCACCAGTGGAGTGTACTACAACAGCAACATTGGAGAGTGGTTTTGAACAACAGTTGGAGTAAGGCAGGACTGTCTACTCTCACCCACTCTTTTCAACATCTACCTTGAGAGAATCATGGCTGATGCACTGAAACACCATAAAGGATCAGTCAGTATTGGTGGCAGAACGATCACAAACACCCGCTTCGCATATGACACTGATGGACTAGCAGGATCAGAACAGGAGCTTGCCAGTCTGACAAAACACTTGAACAAGGTCTCAAAAACATAGGGCATGGAAATCAGTGCAGAGAAGACCAAACTGATGACTAGTAACGTCAATGGCATCAGCACTGATATCAGGGTCAATGACCAGAAGCTGGAAACGGTTCAAAGCTTCAAGTACTTGGGAGCCATTGTATCAGGCAAAGGGCCCAACCATGAGGTAGTATGCAGTATTGCACAGACAATAACAGCACTGTCAAAACTGAACACCATCTAGAAAGATAAAAAGTATCTTACTCAAGTCCAAGATCAGATTAATGCGCTCCCTTGTCATATCCATATTCCTGTATGCCTGTGAATCGTGGACCCTGACTGCTGATTTGGAGAGAAGAGTACAGGCGGTAGAGATGAGATGCTTCCGGAGACTCCTTGGCATCTCCTACAGAGACCACATAAGCAACGAAAAGGTGCGTGATAGACTCCAGCAAACTATTGGTCCCTACAAAAATCTTTCATCAATTGTAAAGAAGTGTAAACTTAATTGGTACGGTCATGTCACAAGATCAAAAGGACTTGCAAAAACAATACTGAAAGGCACTGTCCAAGGAGGAAGAAAAGAGGTAGACCAAGGGAGAGATGGGAGGACAACATCAGCGAATGGACAGGCCTCGACCTCAACAAAATTTTGAGAAAGGCAGAACAGAGAGAGGAATGGAGGGAATTGGTTGTCAAGTCTTCAGGGGTGCCCCAAGGTCGCCAGACTCAGGGATAGATAGATAGATAGATAGATAGATAGATAGATGATAGATAGATAGATAGATAGATAGATAGATAGATAGTAGATAGATAGATAGATAGTAGATACTTTTAACTGTGTTTAATGTAATCAATACTTTTCATTTCCCGTGTTGAGGTTGTTAGTTTTTTTGTTTGTTTTTTTAGGGGGGGGGGGGGGGGATTCACGTTTTCATCTAGGTTGATATAAACCAATAAGGTAAACAGTTTGTTTGTTTTTTAAATTAATTCCTGTTACTTTTGGACCAGGTTTGCAGAGTTGAACCTTTGTTTTAACTAGTTAGTGACAGCAACACCACTTAAGGGCGGCGAACCTTTGTTTTAACCAGTTAGTGACAGCAACACCACTTAAGGGCAGCACAGTCAGGCCAAAGGAGTCCTTTGACATTCTGTCCATGACTCACGGCACTCATTTTCTTCATGGAGATAAAAGTGACAGGGACAGTTTTAAAATAGTTGACCTCTTCCTACCACCATCACCATCATTGTTCCCTCCCCTATACTTCCCTTCAACTCCTCTCCCTCCTCCCATCCCTCCCTCCACCCCCCCACACCCCCCGCCCACACACACACATACACATCAACAGGGAAATGACACACAGACAAGAGATGAAGAGGAAACTAGATGGAAAGAAATGGGAAACATGGGCAGAGACTTTCATGTGCATGTCCCAAAGGTCGATGATAGTTGAAAGTCATGAAATAAACACAAACAAGCAAGATAACCAAAAGCAAAGGCAAAAAACCAAAAACCAAAGGAGCCTAAAGTCAAACAAAGAGACAAAAACTTCAATAGAAATTATGGTGATGACTTGTGGATGTATGGCTACTCCTCTTTTTTCCTAACACACACACACACAACACACACACTTTTTATGAATGGTTTTGGGGGGGATTTTTTGTTTTGTTTTCTTTGTTTGTTTTGTTGTTGTTGTTTCTTTTTTACTAGATAGATGGCTTCATGAAAAATTTTTTTTTATTGCTTACTCAATGAACCATCTGGAAATAAAATTTTGACTTTGACTTTGACTTTGACTTTCACACTCACACACACACACACACACACACACACACATATATATATATATATATATATATATATATAGCATTGACCTCTTCCTACCACCATCACCATCATCGTTCCCTCCCCTATACTTCCCTTCAACTCCTCTCCCTCCTCCCATCCCTCCCTCCACCCCCCCCCCCCCCACACACACACACACACACTAGATGGAAAGAAATGGGAAACATAGGCAGAGACTTTCATGTGCATGTCCCAAAGGTCGATGATAGTTGAAAGTCATGAAATAAACACAAACAAGCACGATGACACACACACGATGCTATATATATATATATATATAGTTGCAAGTTGCATGCAGGAAAAAGAAAAAAATGGGTATGTGCTGCTCTCCCTGGGGAGAGCAGCCCGAATTTCACACAAAGAAATCTGCTGTGACATAAAGTGGTACAAAAAACAAAACAAAACAACACACACACACACACACACACACACACACACACACAACAGAACTCGAACTCTCGAAAGGTTTATTCATGAAAAAAGGCCATTGGCCCATACATGAAGGGGGTTGCCGAATAACGATAACGATAATTGCTTTAAGCTGACACACGATGCTACTCCAAGCAATGGAAACCACAGCATTGATTAGTAATGTACATCGAGACACCAAACTCTTTACTGTCCAGATATGTTACGGCATTCCGAGCCTTTCTTTTGTCCAGTCTTTGTCACACACACACCCTTAGGTCTAGGCTAGCCAAGAAACCGCTGTAGTAGTTCTCTAAGTGTCGCCAAGTCCCTTGAAGCACAATAGGGTCTCCGTGTGTAGTGTGTTCTGGATTCGCTTCCCATTCCGCAAACTGGCGAGTTTGACACGTTCCTCTTTTAGCATGTTTTTCTCTTGCTGTTTGACAAACCAGTACACACATACTGGCTCAGTGTCTGGTTGGCATGCGTACTGGATCACAATGTCGTCTGATTCACACGTCACAATATCTTCACCGTCTGAATGATGTAGCACGGATTTTCTAAAGTGTGTATTTCTTTGTCTGTCTCTTAGCCTTTTCTGTAGGGATTTATCAGTTAGAGTAGCCACTACTGTTTGACATTTCTTTGAATGCACCAACAATATTATCATCGTTCACCTCAGGCTGCAAAACACACATATCAGCACAGTCACTACAATCAGACATACAGGGAGGTTCTAAATCAACCGATGATGGCAACTTAACTGATGTTTTTGTGTTGATGTCCTGTGTGTGTGTTGTTGGTAGGTCTATTCCATGTGTATCTACACATGCTGTATTCCCCTGTTCTACTCCACTGTCAGGCAGACTCGAGGCACTGAGGACACAGTCACTTTCACACACATATAGGTATAAAACTATACCTAGATATTTATAGGTATAAATATCTAGGTATAGTTTTTCATCAGTCAGGAAAGTTTGATGTGGCCCAGGAACACTTAGTCAAACAAAGTAACAAAGCTATTTATTCGCTGAAAAGAGCTCTACAAGGAGGTGTACTAAAAATAAATATTGTTATGCAGTTGTTTGATGCCCTAATAATGCCTATTTTAACGTATGGAAGTGAAATATGGTTTCCTTATGGTTGTAATGTAAAAGATAACTTCAAAATAGATGATATATTTAAAATGTGCTTAACCAGTCAGTTTCCTTTTGAAAGTACCCACGCAAAATTTTGCAGACAGACATTAGGAGTTCACAAAAAAACAATGGTCTTGCCAGTTTTCGGAGACTTAGGCAGATACCCATTAACGTTAAAAGTTATTAGTCATTTAATCAATTTTTGGATTCACATAATAGATTCAAAAGAAAATAGCTATTTGAAATTGTTATATAATGAAATGCACCAAAACAATGAAAAAGATCACTGGATTTATATAATCAAAACAATAATTCATAAGATTGGATTCAAGCATGGGTGGAATAATCATAGTACATTAAATATGAAAAGATTATGCTATGCCATAAAAACAAAACTTGAAGAGTTATACAGACTGTTTTGGAATCAACAAAAAAAGTTATTTTCTAAGCTGAATTTTTACAACTCTGTTTCACATGTTTACAGATTGGAGCCGTATCTTTTGATATGCAGGAATGAAAATTATAGGCGCCTATTCAGCAGATTTCGCACCAGCTCCCATGATTTAATGATAGAGCAAGGGAGATATATGAATATACCAAAAGAAGAAAGAAAATGCATATGGTGTAACAAAATAGAAGACGAGTATCACTTACTTGATGTTTGTACATTATATGATGATTTAAGAAAAAAATTTCTATCTAATGTCAATATTAAGGAAATGAATAATATGAATAACTACAACAATCTGAGTAAGTTTTTCAACAACGAGGACTGTCTGCTAGATATGATCAAATATGTGCATGATTCTTTTTCCAGAAGAGCAAGAACATAGATACATTACATATGTAAGAATCTACATCTTTTAAGAATGTTAAATACGTTTATGTTTGGTGTCAAATAAGTCTCGTTCTGACTTAATGGCAATAAAGTTTTCTGATTCTGATTCTGATTCACACAACACTTGCCTGCTTCTCTTTATGCTTTCGAGAACACTCAACATCTCGTTGTCTTTGAGAAAACGATTTTTTCCTGTAGTACTGTGCTTGTGTGCTGCGATTCACTGTTGGATCCGCCATGTTGGTTGACACTGCTGTGTCCACTGGTTTCAGTCGCAAGACAAAAACCACGCTGTCCCCTTCTCCTGCCACTTTCCAGCTGGAAACTGCATTGTCAGTCAGCAGGGCGCCTAAGGTCCTCTCCACAGCCGCTGGAAGTCCAGTAACTGGCATTTTTGACTGAATTTCTAGTTTTACTGCTGCTCACAGAAAATGTATGCCCTGTCTCTCGTGACCACCCCCAGAGAGAGAGAGAGAGAGAGAGAGAGAGAGAGAGAGAGAGAGAGAGAGAGAGAGAGAGAGAGAGAGACACACACACACACACACACACACACACACACACACACAGAGTCACACACACAACACACACACACACACACACACACACACACACACACACACACACACACACACACACGCACACACACACACACACACACACACACACACACACATTCACACACAGTCACACACACACATACACACACATACACAAAGTCCTTCGGATGAGACTATAAACCTAGGTCCCATGTGCAAACGCACACAGAATATCTTGCACATACGCTTAAACCCGTTCCGCTTTTCGGAAGAGTGGGAACGGATGCCAAAATTGACAAAACTGCATACAAACAAAACAAAAGGGGGGGGGGGGGGGGTGGACACATGAGTGCTTATTCCATTATCCTCGAAATTAAAGAATAAAATCAATACTCTCTCTCTCTCTCTCTCTCTCTCTCTCTCTCTCTCTCTCTCTCTCTCTCTCCTCTCTCTCTCTCTCTCTCTCTCTCTCTCAGAGCAGACAGAGAAGGGGAGGGATGGTAAGAGGGAGAGGGAGTGGAAAAGAGAAAGAGAAAAAACAAAAGAAAGAAAATGGTACCAGTCATTTTGATATATACAAATGGTTTGAAGAATATTGTCCATTATATATGTTATTGCCATATACTTTATTCACCAATGTTTGTATACATGCTCATCAGCCATTCACACAGGCACTATAAAAACATTTATCAAAAGATACACATAATTAATATACTCTCACTTTCGAAAAGGCATTTCAGATAAAAGAAGTAATGTTACTATATTGACCAGATAATAGGATATTTTGCAAAGCACATTAATTATCACTGCATTTCGGCTGGTGACGATAACTCTCACATAACAGGAATCTGGAACAGAATGGCCCCTTTTCTTATTGCTCAATGAAAGACAGAATGTGTGTGTGTGTGTGTGTGTGTGTGTGTGTGTGTGTGTGTGTGTGTGTGTGTGTGTGTGTGTGTGTGTGTGCGCGCGTGTGCGCGCGCGCGTGCGTGCGTGCGGTGTGTGTGTGTGTGTGTGTGTGTGTGTGTGTGTACTTTCCATATCTGGTTTTTATTCAGATTTAGATGTCTTTTTTTTCTTTTTATGTAATCTTTCTTGATCTGAAAAAGCCATCAACAATGATAGATAAAACTACTTTTCATCGACATAGAAGTATGTGCACATTCTTCCAACTGAAAAACTGTGGAAAGATAGTTATTCTTCCTATTATTCCTTTTTTCTTGATGTCTTTCTGTTTCGTTTTCTCGCTTTTAAACGTCTTTTTTCCCTTGTGTTATCTCCTTTATTTCTTCGTTCTTTGTCTTTTTTTCATTCTTAGTTTCATTCGTTTTTACTTTTATGCATTTTTTAAATGTTTTTGGAGCGTTAAGAAGAAATAATGTCAATGACAAATTAGGTAGGACTGAGCTGTTGAGAAGCATTTGTGGTCTATATGGAAACAAAGAATTTGTCGCTACGGGTTTTGTGACAATTTTGTGTTCCGATGTTTGTTTTTTCCTCATTTGTGAAGAGACTGTCTTGAACACCACTATTTTCGTGCAACCATTTTTTGAGAGGGGGGGGGGGGGGGGGGGAGGAAGGGGCACTACTGTTTTGGTCCAATTTTATGGACGAAAATGTGCTTTTTGAAAACAAACACTCTTGATCATAATGCACTGGGGAAAATGTCCATCTCTCATAGAAAATAAACACCCAAAGTAGTTTACATAAGCGAGTACTTTTGACATAGATTCCTTTTTGCATAGGGTTTTATTTGTGCATTGCTTATTCTTGTATATTTACCCATGATAAAAAATGTAGGAGGCTGACAATTCTCTCTCTCTCTCTCCTCTCTCTCTCTCTCTCTCTCTCTCTCTCTCTCTCTCTCCTCTCTCTCTCTCTCTGGAAGACTCTCTCCCTCCACTCTCACACTTGAGAAACACTCCTGCTCCCCACAGTCCACACTCCCACCCCCCCCCCCTCCCCGCCCAAAAGTTCTCACACCCTGGAGAAGACGCTTCAACCCTCCCCCCCCTCTCCACCCGTCCACACACACACACACACACACACACACACACACACACACACACACACACACAACACACACCACACACACTACACGCCCCTCTCACACTTTGGAGAAGACGTCCCCAGCCGCCATGGTGACGGGCAGAATGGCGTCCATCTCCAGCGCGGGGACCGGCCCCCCGTTCTCCCCCCCCTGGCCCCCCACCCCCTCCACCCCCGCCCCATCGCCCCCCAGCACCAGCACGGGTCCCTGAGGGCGGGGCAGGGCGTACTCCAGCTTGGCCCAGAACCAGGCGTCCTCGGTCTTGAGGTAGGTGTTAGTGCGCAGGTAGGCCAGCAGCTGGCGGTCTAGCAGGCGGGCGTCCACAGGCCCGTGCACCGCCAGCAGCAGCCGCGCCTGCCCGTCCTTCAGCAGCCGCGCGTGGGCGGCGCGGAACTCGTGGCGACACCACTCGCTGGCCAGGAACTGCCGAGTCAGTACCAGCAGCGTGCAGCGCGAGTTGTTGACCGCCCAGGACACGCTGTCGGCGATGGGAGCGCCCACGGGGAAGTCCCGCAGGTGGATGCACAGCTTGTAGGGCTTGGCCCGGTTCTCCAGCTGGTCCACCAGCTTCTCCACCACCCAGTGGTAGTCGTGCTGGCTGAAGGACACGAAGACGTCGAACTGGAAGTGGCGGGCCTGGTCATACTTGTACATGTCGAAGGGGCGAACCCTGAAGCGAGTGTAGAGAAAGACGAGGACCTCCAGCCTGTATTTGACCAGCAGAGAGGCGGTGAAGAGCAGGAGGCCCAGCAGGACGGACAGGGCGATGACCACGGGCAGGTAGTTGAAGAGCTCGCAGTTCAGGTCGGAGGCGTTCAGCTCGGTGAGCTTCTTGCCTGTCCAGCGACAGCGCACGTTGTTGAGGTTGTTGAGCACGTCCTCGTGCCTGCTCAGCCAGCCCGCCATCCACACGTCGTGGCAGCTGCACGTCCAGGGGTTGTTGCCCAGGGAGATGTTGACGGCGGTGTCCATGCTCAGGTTCTTGGTGACCGCGGGCAGAGAGCGGAGCTGGTTGTTGTCCAGACTGAGCACACGCACGTTCTTCAGCGCCTCCATGGCCCCCGGCGTCACGGAGCTGATTTTGCTGAAGGCGGCGTAGATCTCGCTGACGTGCTGCAGGTAGGGCCGGTGCTCCAGCCGCTTGAGGCCCGAGTAGTTGAGGTAGAGGACCAGAGAAGCGTTAGGCACCAGAGGCACTTCCGCAGGCAGCACAGTCAGGGATTTCTTATGGGAGCAGTCCACCAACACGTGATCTCTCTCTGTCTTTCTCAGCTGACACGTGCAGTCTGCAGGACAGCCATTGACCACAGGACAGGACTCCCTGAAAGACAGGGTGTGAAGAGGAATGCCCCGCATCTCAGCTGGCTGACTGCAGGTGAAGTTGTGGACATCCACATAGGGCTGACTGAGGCTGGGGTCCTGGTCGTACAGGTCCCAGTAGCCCATGCTGAACCAGTGCTGTGTGCTGGTCTTCAGGGCAGACAGAAAGTCCAGGAAGACTTGGAGCTTACAGTCACATCGAAAAGGATTGTGGGCAGCACTGATGCGAGACAGGCGAGGTGCAACAAATCCTGTGTCGGCAAAAGGGGGGTACACCAGGCGATTGTGCTGCAGATCCAAGGTGACGATTTTCGAGCTTAGAGGGCTTTGGTCAAAGCTGAAGGAGGTCAGGTGGTTGTGGCTGAGGTTGAGGTGGCGCAGGAGAGACAGGGCTGCCAGAGCCCCATCAGGGATGTGCTGCAGCTGATTGTGACTGAGATCCAGCCACGACAACAGCTGGTCAGCCACAAAGGCATCCGAGGCGATGTCGTGGACCTGGTTATGACTGACGTCAAGGGAGAAGAAGGCATCAATTTTTCGAAGAGCTGGGATTGTGTGCAGTTTGTTGTAAGCCAGATCCAGGTAGTAGACATAGGGGGTGTAGGTGACGTTGCCCTCGGACTTGTCTGCCACCAGTCCCTCCAGACTACGGATGGAGTTGTGACGCAGGGAAATGTGGTTGGCGTGCTTGGTGCCATCTATCAAACAGGGTGGGATGGCAGAGAAATTGTTGTGGTCCAGATTGAGAGAGGACATCTGAAAGGTGGTTATCTCACAGGTGTAGTTGCTAAAGTGGTTGTGGGCCAGCCTGGTGACCATCAGGCGGTACAGCGTGGCGCTGGCCCAGTGGGCGGGCAGGGCGGTCAGGCTGCTGTTGGTGATGGACAGCGCCAGCAGCGTGTGACCCGCACTCAGGTCCAGGTCCTGAACAGACTCTGGAGGAACTCTGTCCAGCTCCAGCACCCACATGTTCATGGGCAAGCTGAATCTCTCCGCCTCCTGGGGCTTTTGGATCCTGCAGCCGGAGATCTGGAGAATGCTGAGGAAGGAGAAGGCCGGCACGTCCCACACCACCGTGGAGTTGACCCCGCAGGTCAGCTTTAGGGCCTTGAAGGACAGGGTGGAGGCCTGCAGCGGGAAGGTCAGGTTGATGCTGCCCCCATCCGGCACGAGGCACTGGATGTCGGTCATGCTGCCGATCCAGGAGGTGAAGACGGTGACGGTGGCCCGGGCCTGCTTCTCCAGCTGGGGCTGCATGTGCAGACCCATGGAGGGCAGGTAGCGCGTCAGGTAGTCCTGCATCACCTCCTCCGCCCTCCGCGTGCTGCAGTTGCAGTGGTGGGGGCACTGGGGGGGCTCCTTCCTCCCCCCGCCCAGAGCCTCCAGCAGACCGCTGATGTCGAAGGACAGGGCCGGGGTGGGCAGCAGCAGCAGCAGCAGCAGGCAGGACAGCAGGGGCAGGGGCAGCTGCCCTGAGGAGGGATGGCAAAGCACGCTCCCAAACCTCCCCATTCAGGCCACTGCTGTTGTCTGCACAAGGAGGGAAGGAGCTGGTCAGGCTTCAGTGTGTAAGTGTGTGTGTGTGTGTGTGTGTGTGTGTGTGTGTGTGTGTGTGTGTGTGTGTTGTGTGTGTGTGTGTGTACATGCCTGTGTATATTAGTCTATGTGTTTCTGTCTCTATATCTTTATCTGTCTCTTACTGTCTGTTTTTCTGTCTGCCTCTTTGACCATATTAAGTACTGCAAATCTACTCATTCCTCTGCATTTGTATGATATGCTAATATGTATGAATACAGAAAGCATGCTATTGCATTTGTAATGGATTTTAAGAATGCTTCTTTTACCAAGTTTGATATAAGCTATGCGACTCTACAAACAAAATAAAACTCTCCTTCAAAAGTCGTTCAGGTGAGACTTTCAGTGGCTACCTTCATGGTGGACGAAAACGGTCGCATACGTCAAATCTCACCACTGCTGAACCTCGGATCTCTAGCAGAGGAATAGGGGAAATGCAGCTAACATGTACACACTATGCACATTACTATTGTGTATATTCCATACCTAATCACCAGAACATTACTCTTGTGTATATTCTAAACTTAATCCACTTCTCATGGAAGCTTAAGCATGGTCACTGGTACAGATGACACAAATATACCCAGCATGCACCATGCTAGCTGAGAGGTGTTGTGTCCTCCTCGTTGAACTTAACTTTTACACACTCCTGAACAATGCAGAGCAGCGCCTTGAAGATTTCTCGATGAGCTAACACACAGGTTAAGGAGGACGTATGAAGGACATGTTGCCATCAGCTCCAAGGGAAGTTTCCACCTGTTCCCCTAACTTTTCCTTTCAGCTGATGGCTAAGAGAGAAGTTGAGGGCTGTGTATAAACATTCGATGAGACTATAAACCGAGGCCCCGTGTGCAAACGCATGCAGAACATCTTGCAACACATGTTAAAAACCCCGTTCCACCTCTCGGTAGGAGCGTGACAATAAAGTTTAAAAAAGATAAATAAATAAAATAAATAAAATAAACAGCATGCACACAGGTGTCGTGTTTAGACACCCTCCCTGAGGAAAAATAGGGAGCTGAAGCCCCCAGGGCGGTTCAGGGCTGTATGTGGCCACGTTCTGGCGGCTCCTGCGACGGCACTGGAACCATTCGTATCGGTCATTGCCTTTCCAATGGACCATTCCAACGACGTGGAGAAGTGGGAAGGGTGGGGTGTGGGGTTCTGCTACATGGGTAACAGCTCGCCCTCTATACTTACTTACCCAGGCTTTGCGCTTTAGAGCCTAGAGCACAACTCCATAATCTTCTGCGAGTGACGGATGCCTACTGCTATAAACATGGTGCCCAGTTCCCAGTTTTTCACTTGTTCTTCGAACTGTTCGTCTCAGCTAATGGGTTGCATTGCTTGACCAGCATCTTGAGCTTAACTTTGTGTCTTTTGGGAGAAAAATCTAGCTTTTTATGTATTCAATGCCTTAAAGTCGATGATTTAAACATGTTTTAATTGCATTGTATTGAATAGCATTGTGTTGTGTTGTGTTGTATTAATTTCATTGTATTGTATTGAATTGTATTGTGTTGTATTGTATTGTATTATGTTTTGTGTTGTGTTGTTGTTGTGTTGTGTTATTATTGTGTTGTGTTGTGTTATTCTGTTATTAACCGTCATCAGATCAACCATCACTTTTATGCAGACGACTCTCAGATTCTAAGCAGTGACACACCTGAAAATCTGCCTTCTCTCTTGACAAATATGTCCTACTGCCTTCAAGATATCCAAAACTGGATGATACAGAACAAATTACAATTAAACGCAGATAAAACCGAAGCCATGCTTGTAGGGACCAAACACAAACTGTCTTTTATCACAACAACTTCAATAGAATTCGGCAATACGTCAGTCCCTCTATCCAGTGCTGTAAAGTATCTAGGAGTCGTTATTGACAACACACTCTCCATGCAAAAATTCATCACCCAGACCTGTCAGTCATGCTACTATCAACTACGTCGTATTAGTGCAATTCGAAAGTACCTGTCCACTGATGCAACATCCAAACTAGTCACTTCTCTTATTCTTTCACGTCTGGACTATTGCAATTCTCTTTTGGCTGGTCTGCCAGCATCATCTATCCACTCTCTCCAACGTATACAAAACTCTGCAGCTCGACTGGTCCTCAGAAAGAAAAAATCTGAACACATTACTCCTCTCTTGCAATCTCTCCACTGGCTGCCTGTGCCACAGAGAGTAAACTACAAGATCAGTACTCTCTGTTATAAATGTCTCCACAAAACAGCACCCTCCTACCTCTGTGAATGTCTTCACGTGTACACACCTTCTCGTACCCTCCGCTCGGCTGCAGAAACATTATCCTTAAAAATTCCGAGATTCAACCTATCTACCGTTGGCCGCCGCTCTTTCTCTATTTCTGGTCCATCAATCTGGAATGACCTCCCTCTATCCCTTCGGCAAAAGCCTACATATGACACTTTTAAATCCAACCTCAAGACACACTTGTTTCAAACCTAAGATTTTTACCTTCTGTTTTCATCTCCTATTTGTCCCTGCCTCCAACATTTAAAATTCCATTCACCCTGTCAAAATGTATAACCTCTATAGGTGTGTGTGTGTGTGTGTGTGTGTGTGTGTGTGTGTGTGTGTGTGGTGTGTGTGTGGGGCGCGCGCGCGTGCGCGCTCGCGTGTGTGCTTTCGATTTTGCTAGAATTATTTATTGTCATTGGTTGTTTGTTGTGAGGGTCGAGTGCAAGCGCTTTGATTTGTTTTTACAAGATATAGCGCTATATAAATTCCATGTATTATTATTATTATTATTATTATTATTATTATTATTATTATTATTATATTCATTCATTATGACACTTTCAAATGTCCAGGGCAGAATTTTTTTCATGAACTTTCAAATTCACAATAGTGTTGTGCTTGGGTGTATTTATGTCAAAGCTTCGGGATTCAAAGTCACGGAGAAGGTCGTGATGGATTACGTTGTGGTGGTCTATGCATGTCTTTGTTAGGGGGCTGACACAGGCTGGCTCTGCGACTGTACTTAGCTATGAGATCTATTGTAGATCTTATTGTCGTCAGAAGGGGATTAGTATGTAGCTATGAGATCTATTGTAGATCTATTGTCGTCAGAAGGGGATTAGTATGTAGCTATGAGATCTATTGTAGATCTTTGTCGTCAGAAGGGGATTAGTATGTAGCTATGAGATCTATTGTAGATCTTTTGTCGTCAGAAGGGGATTAGTATGTAGCTATGAGATCTATTGTAGATCTTTTGTCGTCAGAAGGGGATTAGTATGTAGCTATGAGATCTCTTGTCAGAAGGGGATCAGTATGTAGCTATGAGATCTATTGTTAGAAGGGGATTAGTATGTAGCTAGGAGATCTATTGTTAGAAGGGGATTAGTATGTAGCTAGGAGATCTCTTGTGGTCAGAAGGGGATTAGTATGTAGCTATGAGATCTATTGTCAGAAGGGGATTAGTATGTAGCTAGATCTATTGTTAGAAGGGGATTAGTATGTAGCTAGATCTATTGCACATGGTCAGAAGGGGATTAGTGTGTAGCTATGAGATCTATTGTCAGAAGGGGATTAGCATGTAGCTGAGATCCATTGTCATCAGAAGGGGACTACTATGTGATGTCCTGTGCCCTTTGGCTCAGAACAGGCATCCTTGAACACGACTGACGAGATCCAGCAGCAATGCAGGGCCCCTCTGGGTGGTGGCCTGATGGCGTCCAGGCATTGTTTAGCTCTCTATGGGCTTCTGACTCTGAGACTACGACATATGAAGCAGGGTGTGGTTGTAGGGATGGAATGGAGTGGCGTGGGAAGGAAAGTTCAGAAACGTCACAGCAAAGGAGACAGCAACACAAAAGAAGAAACAGAAAAAGCATGGCTCAGAATTCAAATGCACTGGACCCTTTATGCTCCGACAGCGGCGAGGGTTCTCTTACATGCCTGCCCTAAAAGAATTTAGTGTCTTCATTACCCAGTTTTTATTTATTTATATTTTTTTTGGCATTCCATTGTTATTTTTATTTTAGTTGCTCTTCTTATTAATAGACTCTGGACAGCTGCGGTGTCTCTTCCAAAGTCCCGTACAAAGCAGTCAACATTACAGTATTCAAGACGGAGCCTGACCATTATCTTCACCATTTTTTTTAAGGATATTCTTGTCTACGTAATTAATTAGGGAGTGGGATAGCTAAGTGGTCAGAGCTCTCGCTTTCCGAAAGTTTAAGTAATGCAGCATCGAGCGTGGTGACCAGTTGGATGGGTGACCGCTTGCGCACCTTGACTTAGTACAGTCCCACGGTTTACCCAGCTGTAAACCCTGCCCTCTTTAGGGTCAGGAAAGGTATAGCTGCGAGGGAGAGGTGATGGGCACCGCCCTCAATATGCTGGCCCCTAGAGAAGCTGAGTTCTGTGATGCCTTGCTCCCCTGGGACCATGTAGGTTATGGGACACCTTTACAAGTGATTAATTCTAACAAGTGTCTGGTTTGTTTTGCTTCCATACGGAGGAGGGCAAAGAATGGGCAGTAGCTGCCAGACCCTTCTCATCAGCACAGGCTATGATTTGCAGTAAGCTGTTGCCGGTTTCATAAAGTATTTCATATACACACCATTCACGCTTCTCTCGGTGTGCGTTACTTTGCATCGAGTCATTGAAATGCCGATTTTCTTTCATCTGACCATGTTTGTCAATAATTTAGCTTACTGCCTTTTACATATTTCAGATTTCAAAAGCCAAAGGGTACAGTTATATTTTTTTTAAATACCTGAATTTTTCCTCTGGGCATCATGGCACAGATTGGAGAATCCAGAAACAGTTGATCCATCCTGAAAGTCTCAGGCACTCTGTGATCCATCAAGACCAGTCGGCCAGAACCCGTTTCGTAGCCACGCAACTTTTTACGTCATTTTAAAAAATACGTCACAAGGAAGTTTTTGTAAGGGGCAAAGCTTGTTCGGAACAAGGGTAAAATTGTTGCACATACTATAGCCTATATCTTGTTGGTATCGATATTGTTTTAAACCAGCGACAGTCCTTTTCTTCGTGTGACAGGGAAAAAACTCTGTGAAATTTGGATCAATTTACTGATACCATTAGTTCAGTAATAATAAAACTTGACTGAATAATCTTAATAGACTACATGAAATTAGAATGTTATTGTTTGAAACATTTGATATCGAGTATATCAATATTATTCATTCATTGCTCTCTCTCTCTCTCTCTCTCTCTCTCTCTCTCTCTCTCTCTCTCTCTCTCTCTCTCTCTCTCTCTCTCTCTCTCTCTCTCTCTCTCTCTCTATTAACGAGTTAGCCAGAGAAGTCATCAAATATGGTAAACATGGTGCCACTTTCCCCCAAGATGCCACAGAATTATCTATTCTTCTACTTGCTGATGATGTTGTCCTGCTATCTGAAACAGTTGTTGGCTTACAAAAGCAGTTAAATAGCTTGAGCAGTGCTGCAGTGGCACTTGATCTTAAGGTTAATCTGAATAAGAGCAATATCGTTGTATTCAGAAAAGGTGGTCATTTAGCTGCTCATGAAAAAATGGTTGTACAATGGAAAAGTCATGCCTGTGATTAATGTATATAAATACTAGGAATCTGTTTTTCTACAAAGCTTAGTTTCACAACTGCATGTAAAGATCTGGCAAGTCGAGGTAAACGAAGTTTGTTATTGGTTTTGAGAAAATTACGAATATTGAATAATAACTCCTTTGATTTGTTCATTAAGACTTTGATGCCAAATCAACCACTGTGTTATATGGTGCAGTAATTTGCGGTTTGATGCACTGCAAACATTTGATCAGTGCACCTCATTTGCTTTAAAACAGTTCTCTAGGCTTAGTAGACGTACACCAATGTCTTGGTATAGTGAAATCCAATAGATATCTCTCTCTTCATGCTGCGTACATGTATTGATCAATAATTTTAGTATATAACAGCCCTTTTAACATATTTCATGATCTTGACCAAAGCCAAATGGGTACAAATACGCACTTTTTTTAAACCTCGGATTTTTTTGGCTTACAAGTGGGAAGATTGTGAGAATTTAGAAACGTTTCAGCTGAAGATGTTGACTCAGGCAGCTGAATGACCATCAAACCAGTGAAGTTCGGACATTTAACGACCATGTATCGATACCATCCAACTTATTACTTTCATTTTGAAAAAATACGTCTAAATATAGATTTTTGTAAATGTTCAAAATTTCAGAACAGAGGTATGAAATGATGGTTACTATGCCATTACTATAGCCTATATCTTTTGTGTTATCGATATTGACTTGTTAGGCAGGTTACATCCTTAAATTAGTGAGGCTTTCTTTTGTCTGTTTACAGGCGATCAAGTCAGTGAAATTTGGCATCAATTTACTTGTGTACAAGTTCAGTAATAATAATAACTTGATCGTAATATCTTAATAGATCTACTGAAATTAATTTTTTGTTTGAAACTTTGTTATCATAAATCAAATACCAACATTTCAACCCTTCATTTGGCCGATCCTTTTTTGAATAAATCTTCGTTCGAGTTCGGTTCGATTCTCTCTCTCCTCTCTCCCCTCTCTCTCTCCTCTCTCTCTCTCTCTCCTCTCTCTCTCTCCACATATATAATATATATTAGTAGTAGAGAGAGAGAGAGAGAGAGAGAGAGAGAGAGAGAGAGAGAGAGAGAGAGAGAGGAGAGAGAGAGAGAGAGAGATGAGAGAGAGAGAGAGAGAGAGAGAGAGATCAAAATACCAATGTTACTTTTTGTCCTTGGTTTAATTCTATTCACTACTAGATCTAGGTGATTTATACCAGCAAACTTTCCTAATAAACAAATTTCAAATCCAGTTTCTAAATCTTACCCTTGTCAAAATCAGAAAAGGTCACAAATCTTTGCTTTTAAAAAAAAAAAAAAAAGACAAAACCAACAAGCAAATAAATCATGTGTGTGTGTGTTAGGGGGGGGGGGGGAGAGAGAGTTGGTCAGTTTTATGTTGCTGATATCCCACTTAAAAAGGGAATCTCTCTCTCTCTCTCTCTCTCTCTCTTCTCTCTCTCTCTCTCTCTCTCTCTCTCTCTCTCTCTCTCTCTCTTCCCTCTCTCTCTCTCTCTCTTTCTCTCTCTCTCTCATCCCTCTACACACACACACACACAACACACACACACACACACACACACACACACACACACACACACACACACACACACAACAGTACGCGAGGGCACGTACACACACGCATGCACACACGCACGCACGCCTAGCGCACCCGTTCGAGGAGATTTTTCTCCTGGAGTTAACATCAGTGCTGACTCCTTTCTCCCCCAAAGTCCTTCGGATGAGACTATAAACCGAGGCCCCGTGTGTGAACACACACAGAACATATTGCACACACATTAAATCCTGTTCCGCTTTTCGTAAGAGTAGGCCATCGTGTGCTGGTGGGAACAGATGACATTTACAAAACTTTATACACACAGGAACTGGATGTAAAAAAGCACAAGAGTGCTTATCCCATTATCCTTGATATAAAAGAATAATTTAAAAAAAAATAATAAACACACACACACACACACACACACACACACACACACACACACAACACAAAACACACACAAACACACACACACACACACACACACACACACACACACACCACACCACACCACAACCACACCACACACAAACACGTTTTCTAATACAAAGCACAGTCATTTAATGGATCGAAGATGTCACAAAATTCAAATATGAATATTCATAAAATCTTGGAGACCAGCATTGACACATTACTCCACTAAAGATCCACAAACTGCAATGCACAAACACACACACACACACACACACACACACACACACACACACACACACACACACACACACACACACACACACACACACTGGAGAGACAGGTTAACCTTGTGGTTAGAACATTGGGCTCGCAATCTGACGAACCCGGTTCGAACCCCGTTCAAGGGGATTTTTTCTTCTGGAGTTAACGTCAGTGCAGACTTCATTCCCCCCAAAAGTCCTTCTGATGAGACTATAAACCGAGGTCCCGTGTGCGAACGCACGCAGAGCATCTTGCGCACACGTTACATCCTGTTCCGCTTTTCGAAAATGTAGACCAGTGTGTGCCGGTGAAAACAGATGACAAAATTGACAAAACCAATGACACACGGGGACTTGATTTTAAAAGGCGCATGAGTGCTTATCCCATTATCCTGGATCTAAAAGAAAGAATAGGTAAAAGAATAAATAAAAGAATAGATAAATTAAATAACACACACGCGCTCGCGCGCGCGCGCCCACACACACACACAACACACACAACACACACACACACACACACACACACACACACACACACTTTGAAAAGAAATCCTTCGGATGAGTCTATAAACCGAAGCCCCGTGTGTGAACGCACGCAGAACATCTTGCACATACGTTAAATCCTGTTCCGCTTTTCGTTAGAGTAGGCCATCGTGTGCTGGCGGGAACAGATAACATTTACAAAACTGCATACACACGGGGACTCGATGTAAAAAAACACAAAAAACAGCACACGAGTGCTTATCCCATTATCCTCGATATAAAAGAATGAAATAAAATAAAGCACACGAGTGCTTATCCCATTATCCTCGATATAAAAGAATGAAATAAAATAAAGCACACGAGTGCTTATCCCATTATCCTCGATATAAAAGAATGAAATAAAACAAAGCACCCAGGATTGCACAGCATCACTCAGAAGTCAGTCAGGGGGAATAAACAGGACCGGCTTAACAAGGGAGGCAATCAGTTATTTCTCATGACTCGTGTAAAGTGACGTATTGTTTTATGATCAGTACGACAAATCCACTGTGCACAAGTCTGGAAGAAAAACTTAACCTGGACTTTGGATTTCCACACTATGTTCTCATTTCTGCTTGGTTATCAGTCAGAAGATGTAATAACCACAAGAAATTATTCTTTGTTAATGATAGCTTTTTTAATTAATTGTTTGCGTTTGGATTTTGGAAAAATTGAATTTGTTTGCTTATTATGATCAGCACAGTTTTCCAGTTTAAAAATATTATTTTGAATTTGATCATCACGTATTTTGCTATTACGTTATTAAAGACTACTCTTAATAAATGCATTCGAATTTTTTAAAAGATCCACAGGAAGGGCTGAGAAACCACAGTCTCTGAAGCTACCAATGGTCTGGATAGACGTCCCTCCTCTTCACAGAGCTGTCTTTGGCGGGTCTGGCAGGTAGTAGAAGAGCTTTTTCCAGAACCAGGGGTCTTGCAGGCTGAGGTAGGTGTTGGTCTTGAGGAACTCCCCCACCTCCCCGGGCACCTCCCCCTCCCCCACCGCCTCCAGCATCACCACCAGCAGCTTCACGTGCGGATGGCGCGCGTTCTCGGCCCGGGCCAGCTGGAAGGCGTACAGCCACCACTCGTCCCCCGCCGCCTCCCTGTTCAGCAAGCACACCGTGGCTTTGGCGCGCGCCACGCTGCTGGAGTAGGTCTCCGCCAGAGAGGACCCGGGGGGGAAGTCTCTCTCGGGGATGCACACCCGGTGGTGCTTGTCCTGGGTGCGGGGCAGCAGGGAGTTGCGTGCCCACTCCACGCCCGTGAGGGAGGCCCCGTGCACCACCAGAGCCTCGTGGTCAAAGTCCTCCTCCTTGTAGCGCGCTGTGCGCGTGAAGGGCCGCACGTGGAAGCGAGCGTGGATGGTGACCATGGCCTGCAGGCGGTAGACGTAAAGCAGAGGTCCCAGCACGGCAGCCAGGGCCAGCACGACGCCTAGAGTCACCGCCCACGGCAGGTAGTTTTGGGGAGTGCAGTCTGAGGAGTCCCACTCGGCCACGCGTACCCCAGGTTCGGTGTCAGCACTGCACCACACGTCCATGACGTCACTAACACGAACCCCGTTTTTCGCTGTTCCGTTTTTCATGTCAGCCAACCAGGAGCCCAAGGTCACAGCATCGCAGTCGCATGACCAGGGATTGTCAGCCAATCGCAACTCCAGTGTGGGCCAGGGTTTGGGACGAGATTGAAAACATGTGGGCAAGCGTTGAAGTTTGTTGAAAGTGAGATCCAAAACCTCTGCCTGTTGTAGAGCTTCACACATGAACTCGGGGATATGGGTCACGCCTCTGCCAGAGACATTGAGGCTGACAGCTCGGTCCAGGTATTCACTGTCTCGGAAGGCTGTCAATGTCTGTGTTTTGTTTACACTCTGAAATTCTATGCGTAATTTGTGAGTTTGGGGTAATGCTGCTGGCGATTCAAAATGACGGACATCAGTACAGTCCACTGTCACCACGCTGTCGTTATGATTCAGAGTGCACGTGCAGCCTGGTGGACAGTCTGAGACAAGGGGGCAAGTATCTGTGAAGGCTATGGCATCTAGCGGCACACCTTTCAGATGGGAGGGGTACACACATCGCATGTCTGACCTTTCTGAATAGATGGCAGTCAGGCTGGAGTTTCTGGTCCTGGCTGTGTAGTCAGCCATTGCACAGTCGCAGGCAAAAGGGTTGTCAGAGGCGAACACAAGAATGCTGGGTCCTGGGTCGTAGTTGTTGCTCTGGAAAGGAGGGTGGGAGAAGCGGTTATGTTCAGGTGAACTTTGCAGTCCAAGGGTGGTCCCACTCTCAGGGGGGTGACAGTGCGGTCAAAGTGCTGGAGGTGGTTGTAGCGCAGGTCAAGAATCTGGACAAATGTCAGAGACTTGAATGAGCCGGGGTCCAGCCTGTGCAGGAGATTGTGACTGAGATCAAGCCAGCTCAGGCGTGGGAGTCGAGTGAAAGACAGTTTGTTCAGAGAGGTAATTTTGTTGTCAGCTAGGTAAAGGAATACCAGATTGCTGAGGTCAGTGAAGATGCCGATATCCTGAATGTCGTTGCTGTTGAGATTCAACGATTCCAGTTTACGGGATGGTACAAACCTTGGAAACTGGAAGACAGAGATGTTGGATATTGAGTTATTTGACAGATCGAGGGAGACGAGTGAAGTTCTCAAAATGCAGGCCGGCACAGACGTTAATCCGCTGAACGACAGAACCAAGGTGCTCCAAGTTGCCGGGGTAGGAATTAACTGGGTGCAGTTAAAACTTGCCAGGCTATTGTTCCGGAGAAAGAATTCTTCAGCTTTCTGAAACCACACCAAAACCTGGCCTAGCTGCTTCAAACTGAGAGTGATATTGGTTAAACTGACTTTCTGAATGCTGGGGAACACTGTGTGTCTGTCCATCCTGGGAGTTTCCAGACTACTGTTGGACAGATAGCCCTTTCCAAGTGGAACACCAGACTCGTTTTTCTGAGCGTGAAGTCTTCCTAGTCCTGTGCCATCTTTCAGTTCAAGTGAAACACCAGACTCGTTTTTCTTCGAGTCAAGTGTTCCTAGTGCTGTGCCATCTTTCAGTTCAGACATGGTGACATTCTGAAACCACAGGGCATTTTCATTGGTGACTTCCAGGGACAGGAGGGACCAGTTCCTCTTCAAGGTCAGGATTCCCTCCGTGCTGACGTGGCACCCTGCGCTGCTCCATCTGCCGTAGCGGAACAGACTGGACTCTTGGGTCACCACCACCCTCGCTCCTTCCTTGCAGGCGAACGTGATGTTGAACAGCTGAGTCTTGTCCAGCGGGCTGCCCTCGGTGATCTCACCACTGCCATCCTCTGTTGGGCTGTCCTGCGCTTTGGACAGCAGCGTTTTCTGTTTTTGTTTGAATCTGACTTGCGGAAAGAGCCTGGCTTCGGTTTCTGCATTTAGATAAAAGGTGGTGTTGGCCTTCAGGGAGCAGGCGGTGATGCCGAACCTGGCCCACCACAGGGGCAGGCTGTGGGCACCGCCCCCCGCAGCGTGCACTCTCTCAAACAGGTGGCCCACAATGGACTCGGTGGGTTCCGCGTTGTTGGCAAACTCCTGCAGGAGCAGCAGCTGCAAGACGTAGTCGTCGTACTTGTCTGCTGTGGGGCCCAGGTACTGACGGAGGTGAGGCACCAGGTGCTTAGACCAGGCGCCGTACTGTGGACAGAAGCACATCTCCGGACACTGGGTGCCTCCCTCCACAGATCTGTTGTTGCTGCTGCTGTTTCCGTTAGGGACGCTGCTGTCAATATTGTCACTGCTGGTGGTGGGGGCCTTGTGGGGGGGAGTGGTGGGGGAACTAGTGGTGTCGTGTGGAGAGACAGGGGCGGTGTTGAGGACGCCGTCACTTGCTGTGGGAGTACTGAGGGCTCCTCCATCCCTGCCAGCATCACTCATCATGGCGGAGCTGGTCACTGCACTTCCTGCCCTGTCTGAAAGTGTTCCATTGTCCCTCAATGCCGGCACATTCCCTGCAATTAGTGTTCCATTGTCCCTCAATGCCGGCACATTCCCTGGAATTAGTGTTCCATTGTCCCTCATTTCCGGCACATTCCCTGGAATTAGTGTTCCACTGTCACTCAATTCCGGCACATTCCCTGCCTGTCTTTCCTCAGCCCCTGCAGGAGGGAGTGTAGAAAAGGCTGATGTGGAGGTGGGGTGGGAGTCAGGTGCTGTGCCATTCATCCTGTCAGTCTCCAGTCCACTGGGGTGAGCACTTGAAAATGTCAGCTCACACAAACGGAATATGAACACAGACGTGGATATATACACAAAACCAGACAACTTCATCGTTATTGTTATTGTATCTAGCTTTGTCTGTCGCCTAGTTTGTTTTTACAAGTTTTCAATTTTCTCAGAGAAATTCCAACCACTGTTCACTTTCTGTCCTATTTATTTTCATCAATGGCTGCATCGACTTTTTAGGACCCGATAATCCAGTGTGTTAGGGTATGCTTCTAAGTGACACAGGTACAAGATTTACTTGTCAATATAAAGCATAAATCCTAGTCCACAAACTTTGAATGAAAAAAAGAAAAAGAGCACAATGGTTTTGTCTGTCCCAAGGCAAACTGTAAATTACCTGGCTTTTACAGAAATGTTCCTATCAAAACTCTTACGATCAATGTCCTGGTAAAAAAAACACAACTCATTTCTGAAAAGTAGACATAGAGTATGGCTTAGTAATGTTGCTGTAGTAGTTCTTCCCTATCTGTCAAACTACAGACTTGCTGATTCAGCTGATTCTGGCTGACATCAAGTAGCTTACTGAAACCTCATCAGCCCTCAGTTATTTTGTCCATCAATATCCTCCTTTTCAACAAATATCCTCATTCGTTAACCTCCTCATCCGCTAGCCTCCTCCTCATTCGTTAACCTCCTCATCCGTTAACCTCCTCATCCGTTAACCCCCTCATTTGTTAACCTCCTCATTCGTTAACCTCCTCATCCGTTAACCTCCTCATTCGTTAACCTCCTCATCCGTTAACCTCCTCATCCGTTAACCTCCTCATTCGCTAACCTCCTCCGCTGTTGTCCTCCTCCTCATACACCAGCCTGCCCCCTGCCACTCCTTCATCAGAGCCACACAGGCCAAAGACACAGCTCCTTTCTGCAGACTGAAGACGATGGCCAGTGGTCAGTCACAGGAAGTCCACGCTGAAGCCTGAGCAGAGTGGAGGTTTGGCACAGCGTGTACCTGGGACAGAGTGGAGGTTTGGCACAGCGTGTGGCAGAGCCTGGGACAGAGCGGAGGTTTGGCACAGCGTGTGGCAGAGCCTGGGATAGAGTGGAGGTTTGGCACAGCGTGTAGCAGCAGACCCTGTGTTAGCGAGGGCCAGGCTGAGAGGTCAGGGTGCTAGTGTTGCGGACTGTCCTGAAGCGAGGTCACCAGGGATTGCATCACCTGGACCTGGACAGAAGAGGAAGAAGTCTGAGGACCTGTCCACCCAGGACTCTCTGAGTTATTCACAACACTCAACCTCCACGCTGAAATCCTGCTCATACCATGGTATGGTAACGGTTCTCTGAGTTATTCACAACACTCACCCCAAATCCTCCACGGTCCTGGAAAATACCTGCTGAATCTTCATACCATGGTAGGTAAGGGTTATCTGAACTATTCAGAACCCTCAACATTAACAATGAAATCATGCCCCTAGGATGCTAACCATTGTCCAAATTATTCAGAGTACTGAACTTCCACACTAAAAACATACTGTACCATTAAACACAGGTATAGTTTTTCATCCTGGATTGTGCAGACACAAACAATTTCAACCAAAAGAATGATCAGGATGGTAAAGGTACAGTTGCAGCTCGGAATTGTTGCTCACACAGATAAACAGTTTACTGGGGAGGAGTACCATCTCTAGCGTTTTTGTGTGTTGGTTGGTTATGGGATTTTTTCTTTGGGGTAGTCGTTTTTAAATGATCCTCTACAATACTGACAGGTGTTTTTTTCTTCATTAAAACAAATCTGGGGCATTCAGAAGCAGATACATTTCGCCCATGTCTATATTAGTTTTTTTTCTGTTTCAGCAGCAGAGAAAGTGACTGTTTCATTCATCACAAAGATTTCACCATACAGCCTGTTGATGGGAATGTAAACAAACGTAAAAATGATTTACCGATAGATATTTGGGGGGCAATTGTATACATGTGTGGTGAGGGAGGGAGGTGGGGGTGGCATACCTTTGTGCATGTGTACCTGCTTTCTTGCCTGTCTGTCTGTCTGTCTGTCTGTCTGTCTGCTGCTGTGTGTGTGTGTGTGTGTGTGTGTGTGTGTGTGTGTGTGTGTGTGTGTGTGTGTGTGTGTGTGTGTGTGTGTGTGTGTGTGTGTGTGAAAGAGAGAGACAGAAAGTCAGAAATAGAGACAGACAGTCAGAGACAGACAGTCAGCAAGAATGCTAATGAACCCCCCATTGCCCAGGCAGCAGACATGAGGACTGGAACCTTGAGGCCACTTGAGGGTCTTTCATTCAGATCAGAAGTTCTTTTCTGTGATTTGCTTCTCCACTCCTCTACTAACCAGGCTGACGGGGTTTGGGCACAAACCATCAACCACACTCTACAGTGCTGGACATTCATCACCACCACTCTTTCCTTCCCTCCTCCCTTCCCCTCTCTTTGTCCACAGGACCCCCCCCCCCCTCATCCCTGTCTCTAACTCATTCCAAATCAACACCCCCTCACTCAGCCTGCACCCCTCTCCCCCCCCCCCCCCTCATCACCCACACACACCGACACTCATCCGGTTTAGTAGCCTTGCTGCCTGGGTCTATGTCCTGTTTATCCCAGTCATCATCTGTTCAGCCCTGTGTTCTGCTCAAGTAATGGGATGGAATATGGAGAGTGTGGTATAGTATGGTGTGCTGCATCGGTCAAAAAGTGGTATGATTGTCACTTTCACCTTTAGGTAATCATCTTAGTTCAGTAACGAAATGAGGAGACGGGATAGCGCAGTGGTCAGAGCACTCCCTTTCCCCAAGCTAACGTTAAGTAGCATCGAGTTAACTGGATGGGTGACCGTTTGCGCGCTTTGGCTTCAGTACAGTCCCCCAATTCACCCGCCTGTAGATGGGTACCTGCCCATTTTAGGGTCAGGGAAGGTAAAGCAGCGAGGGAGAGGAGATAAACGCCGCCCTCAATATGCTGGCCCCGAGAGAAGCTAAGGTCTCTGATGACTTGCTCCCCTACGACCACAAAGGTTATTGGACACCTTTACCTTTAACGATATGATAGACAGCTCTCTTGAATCTTTGATACACGAGGTTTATGAGCAAATCTTTCAAGTCTCAAGAAGCCGTCTTCACCCTATTATTTAATTTTAATCTTGAAAACAAATTTACCAGAAGAAATACTTGTCTTTTAAGTATTGAAATTATCGCTTTTGCCACAAAAGTACATTATGTATCATATCAGTTATGTATCAGAATGATCTCTGTATTTCAAACATGAAAAAATCTTTATTATTCATTATGTTTCTATTCAGTTGGGTTTTTTTAAATGGTGACACTACACTTTTACAACAGCAGAATAGGATAAAATAAAATTTAAGAATGATGTTTTTTAATAAACAATTAAAGAGACAACTTTAAGCCAATTACCCTGGTACTTTTTGATTTAAGCCCCCCCCCCCCCCCCCCCCCCCCCACACACACACACACACACACCCCATCTCACTCTGGTAACATTACAATGAAAAAGTTGATCTTTTAGCAAAAAATGGGGCAAAACAATTGATAGTTGTGGAAAATTTGACACTTAATTTGTCACTACAAGAATAATATCAGATCGTGGAAAAGGCACAACAAAAGTTATTCCAATATGAAAAAAAGAAACTTGGTTGTTTAGGTGTATATGAAGGGATGGTAAAATTTCAGTCTTTTGTTAAAATATATGAAACAGATTTTTATTGTATAAAAGAAATTGTTTCTCTGGCTTGCAGATGGGAAATGAACTGTTTTAAAACAAAATATGTTGGACATGTATCTTGCATATGTGGACGTAGTATAACTGTTGATCATATACTGATATGCAGCATGCTGAGAAGTTATATACCTGTTCTTACCTCATCATCCTCATCAGAGATATTCAATGATCCATTACTGAGGTATACATTTTTCAAATCATTACTGCACTGTCCTATTGGTTCTTTATTATGATTATTACGGACTTAAAAGACATTTCCCTCTGTTGATTAGATTTTTCTCTTGTTGGTTATGGTTGTAAATAGTTTTATTGTTCATGCCTTAGATTCTGTTTAGAATTTGGAATTTTTACTATTTTGTATTCAAGAATTACGTACATTTGTGTTTATATATATTTTTTTTTTTTCTTAACTGTTCTGTGTAGATTTTGTGAGTTAACCCCCTTCCCCACTTCCAAAACTCCTCCTACCCCCACCCCCCTCCCCACATACTCACTCACACACATTTCTTTTCCCTTTTTTTTTTTTTTTTAAATGTCTAATATCACATTTTGTGAAAAGACGTAAAATGAATCGAACACACACACACACACACACACACACACACACACACACACACACACACACACACACACACACACACACACAAACACACACACACACACACACACACACACACACACACACACACACACACACACACACACACACACAACACACACACACAAAAAAAACCCCACCCTTCTTGTTTGATTTTAAGCCTGTGAACTGTCCTTGTCGCACTTCCCCTTGGTAATGGCTTTTGACACATGCAGTTTTCCATAGGAAACATTAACCTCCTGACCTCTGCATTGCTGTCACACCATCTTTGTCTTCTGTCATGTAAGGGGGAATGAGAGAGAGAGAGAGGAGAGAGAGAGAGAGAGAAGAGAGAGAGAGGAGAGAGAGAGGAGAGAAAAGAGAGTGTCTCTGTTTTCTGGCCTATCTGTCTGCCTGCATGTATGTCTGATTGTCTCTGTCTCTGTCTCTTTGTCTATATCTCTGTCTGTCTTCTGTCTGTCTGTCTGTCTGTCTGTCTGTCTGTCTGTCTGTCTGTCTGTCTCTCTCTCTCTCTCTCTCTCTCTCTCTCTCTCTCTCTCTCTCCTCTCTCTCTCTCTCTCTCTCTCTCTCTCTCTCTCTCGTGTGTGTGTGTGCCTGATGACGTGCAGAGAACGCACGTGCAATGGTACATTCACGTTAAGAATGTACTGAAAAGGGGATGAGGGGAAAGGTGAAAGGATGAAAAATATAATGGAAGATGATAAGTTTATAAAATTTCATTTACAGTAACTCTCCTACTGGTGATTGGCAAAATACTTTCTGCAACTGATACTAGGTCATGCAACTCGGAATCATATAGAACACTTTGGATATTTCCGTATTTTTTCTCAGATCTATCACTTTGCTTTTTATTCGAGGCAATGAGCACAGGGCAATCAAACAATATATGATAGACTGATATCATAACAGAACAAATGCAGAAAACAGTTCTTGAATAATAGTTTTCCAAGCATTTAGACGAAGTTTATGAATTATGATTTCTATATTTCGTGGGCAACACAAACGATTTAAATGAAGTCTAAAAAAAAAGCTTTGAATACATGGAGTTTGCAAGAATTGGAATATTTTAAAATGAAGATAAACGTAGACCTATACTATTAATCATTATGTCACTTGTACATTCTGAAGCACCGCGTTTTGCCAGAGAATCTGCCAACTCCTTCCAGTAAAGACCGCAGTGTGATGGCACCCAGCAGAAATTTATCCCCAAACCTTTAGAAACAAGAGAATGCACAAGGAACTTGATTTTTAAAATTTCAAATTTTAGAGTCCCAATGTTTCAAAGCAAGTAAAACTGATTTTAAATCAACACAAAAAACGACATTGTAAATCGCAAGAGAAATATTTGAAAAATAATTTAGCACCATAAAAATTACGAACAATTCAGATGTTAATATTGTAAAACTACTGACATAACGACCTGTGTGTGCGTGTGTCCTCTGGTGTGTGTGCGCGCGCGCGCGCGCGCGCGCGTGTGTTGTGTGTGTGTGTGTGTGTGTGTGTTATATTTTTTTATTCTTTTATATCGAGGATAACAGAATAAGCAATCATGTGCTTTTTTTCATCCGGTCCCCGTGTGTATGCAGTTTTGTAAATATTGTCATCTGTTCCCACCGGCACACGATGGCCTACTCTTACGAAAAGCGGAACAAGATTTAACGTGTTGTGTGTGTGTGTGTGTGTGTGTGTGTGTGTGTGTGTGTGTGTGTGTGTGTGTGTGTGTGTGGTGTGTGTAGTTTGTGAGCCCGTGTGCGTGCGCGCTTGCATGTCCCTGTGTGTGTGTGTGTGTGTTTCTTTTTTATTTATTTATTTTATCTATTTTTTTATATCGATGATAATGGAATAAGCACTCCTGTGCTTTTTTTCATCCAGTCCCCGTGTGTATGCAGTTTTGTAAATATTGTCATCTGTTCTCACTGGCACTCAATGACCTACTCTTACGAAAAAGCGGAACAGGATTTAACGTGTGTGCAAGATGTTCTGCGTGCGTTTGCACACGGGGCCTCGGTTTACAGTCTCATCCAAAAGACTTTTGGGGAGAGTGGAGTCAGCACTGATGTTAATTCCAGGGGAAAAATCCCCTCGAAGGGGAATCGAACTCGATTGTCAAATTGCGAGCGCAATGTTCTGACCACTATGCTATCCTGTCCCGTCTAAATTGTGTTTTGTTTTGTTTTGTTTTGTTTAATGTCCTTCACTACTTGGTGATATAGACACACCCGCATTCTCTCTCTCTCTCTCTCTCTCTCTCTCTCTCTCTCTCTCTCTCTCTCTCTCTCTCTCCTCTCTCTCTCTCTCTCTCTCTTTCTCTTTCTCTTTCTCTCTCTCAGAGAGAGAGAGAGAGAGAGAGAATATATATATATATATATATATATATATATATATATATATAATATATATATATATATATATATATATATATATATATTATAAAACTACAGAAGAGATCTTACTGGGGAAGAATATATAACCTCGGCAACTGATGTTATGAACTGCTGAGAGTCATACAAAACTTCTTGAACTTCTAAATTTGTGTGTGTGTGTGTGTGTGTGTGTGTGTGTGTGTGTGTGTGTGTGTGTGTGTGTGTGTTGTGTGTGTGTGTGTGTGTGTGTTTGTGGCGTGCAAGCGTGTGGTTGCCTGCACATGCGGTCGTGTGTGTATATGTTTCGTGCACGCGCAAGTGTGCGTGCATGTCTGTGTGTCTGCCTGTGTGTCTGCATGTGCTTTGATCAAAACAAAATGAGACAAGAGAGAGAGAGAGAGAGAGAGAGAGTGTGAGTGTGTGTGTGTGTGTGTGGTGCGTGCTGTGGTGTGTGTGTGTGTGTGTGTGTGTGTGTGTGTGTGTGTGTGTGTGTGTGTGGTGTGTGTGTGTGTGTGTTAAATGCATGTGCTCTCTCTAATATCTAACCTACATTTTTCATAACGACCCGTTCATAAAATGGCAGATAATTGAGCCAAATGTTGGTAAATGCCTGCATAAATAGCGTGAAAAAATGTGTTTTGTGAAGGCTAACAATCACAGACACACGATTAAATAATTTTGAAAATGTCACGGCAATTGAAACTGGGGGTAATGTGTGTAGACTGGCTGTGCCATCAGAGACCCTATCCACTCCGGCCTGGGACAGCCCTTGCCCTGGCAGTGGTTCAGCTCATGGTGGATTGTACCTAGAGTTCATCAGACACTTGCAAACACAAGGGGCGGGATATAAGCCTAGTGGTCAGAACATTGCACACGCAATTTGAGACCCGGGTTCGATTCTTGGTCGAGGGGATTTTTCCTCTGGAGTTAATATAAGTGCTGACTCCACTCCCCCCAAAAGTCTTTCGGATGAGAAAGATGAAAAAAAGCACATGAGTGCTTATTCCATTATCCTCGATATAAAAGAATAAATAAATAAATAAATAAATAAATGAAAAAGCAGGCTTGCAAGAGGGCCAGCACTGCAGCTAATTTCTAACAGCCTGTTGATAAGAGGACTGTTCCTGTCCAGGCAGGATCAGACTGATGTGTCGACAAAAGTGACCAACACTTCTGGTCCTTAGCCTTTTTTTTTTAAAAAGTGTGCTTGCATTAATTTTGTGTCTGGGTAGTTAAGCTCATTTTAAAACTGTGTTTGCAAATGTCGGATACCTTCTTGGTAATTAGGCTAATTTTTAAACTGTGTTTGCAAATGTCTCATGTACTCTCCGTATTTAAGCTAATAATTCTAAAACTGTGTTTGCAAATATCTGATGAACTCTTGGTATTTTAGCTAATAATTCTAAAACCGTGTTTGCAAATATCTCATGAACTCTCGGTATTTAAGCTAATAATTTTTTAACTGTGTTTGCAAATGTCTGATGAACTCTTGGTATTTTAGCTAATAATTCTAAAACCGTGTTTGCAAATGTCTGATGAACTCTTGGTAGCTAAGCTAATTTTCAAAACTGTAGTTGCAAGAACATGACTTCCCAGTATTTTTCCCTGAGTGCAAGACTTACTCAATGTACCATCTGGAAATAAAATTTTGACTTTGACTTTAAGTTTAACACACATACACACATACACACACACACACACACACACACACACACACACGCACGCACACACACACACGCACACGCACGCACGCACGCACGCACGCACGCACGCACGCACACACACACACACACACACACACACACACACACATTTGTCTCATAGCACTATGAGTGAAGAGATGTTGCCTTAAAGAAAGACCAATAAACCTAATATTTTTCATGGGTTTCCCCATATCAAAGTAAAACAAAGTCATCCAAGTTTTGTGGAGTAAAACCCAGCAAAACCTGCAAAAGCTTGTTATGCCTTTCCCAATGTTAAATTAAAATAAACCCATCCAAGTTTTGTGGTACATCAAGCAGAGACAAAGCTCCCAAAGAGCTTGTCATGGCTTTCACAATATTGAACTGAAACCAACTCCTCCAACTCCTCAACTCCCTCCAACAAACAAAAGGAGCATTCCACTATTATTGGCATTCAGCAAAACTTGGCTTATTTATTCAGTTGCTAAGCAACACACGACACAATCATTCTTCTCCACTGAACTCCTTAAAACAGATAATACGGGACCTATCTTAAGGACTTAGCTATTCTGCTCCATTCTTCTTTCTTTCCCGTAATGACATCAGATTGTAGAAAGCGTTAAAGAAGCTGAAGGAGGTAACAGGTTGTATGCTTTGTGACACCGCAAAACGCTTAGTTTGTGTTTTACAATGTCACTGCCTTGCACTCAGGACAAAACTTTAGAGAGAAAAAAGCAGACGAGGAGTAGACTGGAAAAGCAACACACACACACACACACACACACACACACCACACACACACACACATGACGAAAACTTACCAACAAAATCTTGATTTTTAAAATGTCACCAAATGGAGCCGAAAATCAAAGAACACTTCAAAGTGAAAAGAAAAACAAGTCAAGTCACTAAAGCCAAAAAAAGATAATAATAATTATATAAATAAAATCACACCAGCAGAGGAAGCAGCCGTTAGATCGAGTTCTTCACCCGATTATGTACAAACCGCCAATGATAGCAAAACAAACAAAACAAGTGCCGTTTATTGTCGTGGGCGGGCAAGCGAAAAAAAGACAAGAGACACAGTGCCCTCCCCTGTTTATGTAAATGAGACTGGCTCTCTTCATGGGAGAAGCCAGTGGTCACGTCGCTTGGCACAGACAGCAGTCCTGCCTCGTAAATTATTTTATAATCCTGTCCTGTTCAACTGACAGGACACAAACCTAGCTAGATCTAGCAGCAGCGCTAACGTTTGGGCCGTGCTTCAGCGTTGAGTTCGGGTTACATTCAAGTTTCAACAGTCAATAGTAATGATGATGATGATGATGGTGATGATGATGATGATGATGATGATGATGATGATGATAATAATAATAATAATAATAATAATAATAATAATAATAATAATAATAATGATAATGATAATAATGATAATATAATAGTGACAGTTATTATTTAGCGAAAAGATCCCCCCTAAAAAAAAAAGGCTGAAAGTACATCCACCACTAACACAGAGAGAGAGAGAGAGAGAGAGAGAGAGAGAGAGAGAGAGAGAGAGAGAGAGAGAGAGAGAGAGAGAGAGACCTACATCTGGGTGTGGCTGGTATGGAGAAATCAGAATAAACGTTGTGAGAACAGTTTTGGACTGGATTGTCACAGAAGACGAGGCATGGCAACCACACACACACACACACACACACACACACACACAATCTTGTGCATAGTCCTTTAGGTCCAAGATGAGTGTTGACAGCATGCATGCAGTGTGTGCATTGTGTTTATGAGGGAGGATGGGCGGGGCAACACTCCAGACACCAGCAACTTGACAGCCACAGACTGGGTTTTTTTTCTTCTCCACATCATCACCTCACTTTGGTTGTTTCGAAAAGCACACACTAGTGTGAGGGTTCTGGATCCGAGATGGCGAGGTGGATTACAGAGCAGTTCGCTTACCTGAGATCCTTCATGCATGGTGTGTTTACTTCTGTTGAAGTCAAATCTTTTGTTTGGAATATCATGAATAGGCTGTCATGTACTTTCATGCGCCCAGTCCTTGTGTTCATGCATTGTTGTTGGGGTTTTTTGTCATCTTTTCCCACCTGCATACAATGGCCTATTCTTCCGAAAGGTGGCACATGTTTTAACGTAAGCACGATATGTTTTCTTCTTGCTTCGCACCCATGACCTCGGCTTACAGTCTCATTCAAAAGACTTTGGGGGATTTGCAGTTTGCTTCCTTGTTTGCTTCGTTGTTTGTGTTTGCTGAACGGACTCGGCAGCAAACAAACGTTCCGTGAAGCTGAACGCGACTCAGCTTTGAATCATCCTTTCCCGGATATTTTTTTTCTTCTCCGACACAACTTCCTACGAGTGACGCATCTTTCTGCGTCATGTCAACTTCGCCTCTCCGACGCAATTTCCCAGTCAAAACAAGCCCCGCTAGTCAGAACCGGAAGAAAACGTCACAAATGGAATGGGTTTGGAACGTGTACACAACATGTTCTCGCTGGCACACGGAAATTGATGATTATAATCAGCATGCCCCATAGGTAGCGTGCCTATTTCAGTCGGGGTTAGTAGTCATTATAGTAATAGCGGTAGTACAAAGTCTAGTTTTAGTAGCAACGGCATCAGTAGCGGTAGCAGTAGTAATAGTAGTAGTAGTAGTAGTAGTAGTAGTAGTAGTAGTAGTAGTAGTAGTAGTAGTAGTAGTAGTGTTGTTGTTGTTGTTGTTGTTGTTGTAGAATTAGCAGCAGTAGTAAGCTACCAGTCGTCACAGCGGTGGTTGTGGTGGTGGTTAGGGGGGTGGCGTTTTCCTGAAAAATGATAATGATAAACTTATAATTATACCTGACACACTTCCCCAAGTCGGAATGCGGCCATTTAAAGATGGGCAAAAATTAATGGTCGCATACGTAAATATATATGCTTACATGCAAACACA